>JAUCMU010000030.1:9869042-9934959 GCA_032275025.1 Enteromius treurensis | reverse complement strand
GGAGTCCAAGTAAGACACAAAACAGACACAAAACACAGAGTTCGCTGGAAGCTGGAGTGCCATCCAGTGGCCTGCGCTGGCAACTCCAGCTGATCATAACAAAATCTGTTTTATTTATAAAAATCTACCTCCATGGACATAAACGTAAAGAAACACCCAGATAAATGATCCTGTCTCGTGTATAGCTGTTCAAAAACTGTGCTTGATACAGAAGGCCTCAGGAACATCCTCCTCTCGTCAACTAAGCTGTTTAAAAATAAACGAGAAGAGAGAAGGATGAGCAGGCGGAGAGGACGGAAGGAGGTTAAAGAGGGTGCAGGTGGAGTACACTTCCCTCTGATTCTTCCCTGCTCTCTGCCAATCACAGTCAAATGTGTTCTTATTAGCATGTGTCTGCTTTGCTCATAAACATTCTGATGGACAAACGCCACTCCTCCCTTCCTGTCTGCAACCATGTGTCTGACTATGAGCATGGCATCATGTGCACTGTTGTCATGGCTGGTGAGTAAAGACTGTTTCCCTGTAGAGTAGAGTACACTCAACATTCATAATTACTGTAGTAACTCAGCTAACATGAAATGACATTCGCAACACGTTTTCCTTTTCAATGTAATGTATTTTGAAGTGAACAGCTAAAAATATAGGGCGGGACTTGATTTGATCTACCAGGAATTGATTGGATTGTGAAATGTGGGCGTATCATACTGGAATGCACCCAAACTTGAATGTCTAAATAGCTATTTGGCTATTATTTAACATTATCAAATAACCTACACGGCCTAGGTGATGTCATCAGAATAGAGGCGGAGCAAGTTGTTCCACTTTCATTACTGATTGTGCAGATAAATAACTGTTTTCTTTGGAATTTTATGGACTGATGGAGTCTTCACAGTAACACCCGGTATGTGCTTTAGGAAAGTAGGATTGATGTGCGTGCCATGCTGACAAGTGAAAAAAAAAGTTGAGTAACCGTTCTACAGTTTGTTTTAAAATATCCTGGATGATGAGGACTGAAAAGCATTCAGAGATAACCAGGACTCTGGGATCGCAGTGCAGATTACACCTCGTATTACTGATGCCGCACAGTCCAGTGCTAATCTGTCACGATTTGAGAGAGATAAGCTCAGATATGACGTCGATTGAGCTTTGGAAACCATCTACAGTGATAGAAATATTCAAGAACTAATTATATGGGATAGCACCATTCTTTACAACAGGTTAGCAGAATTGTATTTATTTAACTTAACCCATTTGCAAATATTTTTTCTTATTTAAAACATACCGTTTACAAAATTTGGTTCACATCAAGAAAAAAATACCATCTAGATAAATAGACTTATATAATTTTCAAAAATGCATTTGAGAACAGGAAACATTGCTTATATACAGTATATTCACAAACTATCCTTAACTACTATATGTACTTTTACTTAAATTAATAATTTAGTACAATGCACTCATTGAGTATACATGCTTTTATTATTTTATATTTTTAAAAATACCTTAAATCTGTCATTAATTTCTGTAATTACATTTATAATTAAATGTAAATCTCTTACACCTTAAACCTCCCTAACCTGACCCCTTTAATCTCGATAGCATGATTTGCAATACAATATGAGCACAATAAGTATATTTTACTTATCTTTTTATGTAAATACATAGTATTTAAGGCCTCTTAGTATAAAGTGGGACCAATATTGTTTTCTGATATTTTGCCACATGGGCTGTTTGGGTGCATTGATGGCACATAGCAAGATAAATGGGACACCCTGCGAGCGTTTTATGACAGTGTGTTGGTGAAGGCCACAAGACTGAGAGCACATCATTTGTGAACCAGTCCATCATCGCTTTAATTCCCAGACATTGCTGCTAAATAAAGTTTCATGAATACAGAGTCTGCTCTCTGTTCAGTGACACGTCTGCAAGTCAAATCACACCTATTAAAATTTTAAGTGTGTGATAAGTCGTGATAAAACAGGCCTCGCTGTGTATGTTGAATAAAAAAATAGCGCTGTTCCAAACCAGGCTTTGCCACTTTCTGACTGAAAGCGTAACCTCAAAACTGCCTGATTTAGAGCGCTCTACATAGGCAGCAACTATACTTGTCATATTAATAGCGCACCGCACCCAAGGCACACTTAATTCACCTCACAATTAATTTGAACACAGACGACATGAAACTATGTGATAAGGGATCTGCAAAGCAAATGATAATGACTCTAAGCTAACAGCTTAGCTATCAGGCTCACTTTACTACTTTTGAGACTACTTGTTTCCTGCTAAAAGGATGATATTCCTGTCATGTGACTCTAGACCCCCTATAGTGCTCTGTGTGTGTGATAAGTAATAGACACTGTGATTAGACGATTAGACAGATTGTTAAAGGTGCTTAGTGGACAGGATCTCTTATTCTCTGTATGTGGAGTAAAGTAGAGGCCTTCTGTCACCCAGAATCATTAACGTCTGTCTCTTTTTCTGACCTGCGTCATCCACTTGTTTTGGTTCACCTCTGACCCTGAGGCGGTCAGGCTCTTCAGGACTAGAGGAGGACAAGATGAAAGAGGAGGACATCTGGACAGAATGGTGAGTGAGAGAGAAAGGGGGAATTTTACTAGAATTCAGTTCCATGGTAGAAAGTGAAAACCATTTTGATTCACTGTCTGGAAAAGAACAACTGGGTCATTCTGCTTAACATCTTATTTCGGGGTCTGTGGGAGAAATAAAGTCACACCAGTTTGGACAGACATTATGGTCATTTGGATGTTCAGTTATAAAAATATTTGTAACTATAAGACAATAATAACATTTATTAAAAGAACATTTGTGATACTGTTTTTTGCATGGTTGTCTTTAGACAGTGTAAGGCGGACATTGTCCAGTCTTAGAGGATTGGGTTGTGTCCACCTGCTCCTGTAAATTCGGGCCCACATGGCTCATTGTTACCGGTGAGATAACCACATAATTAGTCAGCACTCATGAGATTACACTGGATCCGCTTTTATTCCCTCCCTCATGCCTTCTGCTCTGCTCAAAAGAGCAGCGCTGCTGGCCCCAGCACACGTTGTGTTTTTATGCCAGTGTTCTGATATCCCCAGGATCCTTAAAGACAGTCGTTGAAGTCATGAAAACCATTTGGTTACTTGGATTGACAAAGCAACATTTGCTGGTTCAGCAGTTAAGTTATTTATTACAATACTTGTCAATCAGCTTGATCCTTTCAACTTGAATAGCCCAAAACAGGATGGCTATGCTGGATCATTTGATATATTTAGGTATTTAACATAACTGCTTATGTAAAATTAAGAATATTAAGGACACACATTTTCATTTACGCATCATTTTATTAGGCAAATTCATTAAATGGCAGCCTCTGACATAACAGAACGTTAGCAAGACATTCAAAAGTAAGGACCTCTCTGTTTTATAATGTAGATCTATTGAGTTTTATCAAAGTAATATGTATATGTGCGTGTGTGTGTGTGTGTGTGTACATGTGTATGTAGCATTCGCTATGGGGACCCAATGAGGAAACATGTTGTCCTTCACGTTGAGACCGAGACTCATTTTGTTGTAAATTATTAGACTCTGTCTTGGATGCCAGATGCATATGTTTATCATTGTCTTTCCTTAGACATGCATTCATTGCAGGCAATTTGATTGGTTGATTTAGCATGTCATACTGCTTTTCAGTGGATCAATGAGTAAATCGTTACTCAATTTATGAGCCTGGAGCTTGTATATATTAATCTTTGTGTTAGTGTGTGTGTGTGTGTGTGTGTGTGTGTGTGTGCGGTAAGCATAAATAGCATGACTAACAGATGTGGAGGAGGGGCTGTGATGTCATGCTGCTATTTATAGACCACCTTACATCGTGAATTGTCTGCTTGTGCGTATTTCGGGGGCATGGGGGCTTTCAAAAGAAAGGATTAAGTTGAAAGAAAAAAAAAATCTCCTCTCGTCAAATTCATCACAAAATGCTTTACACACACTTCTGCCCAGATACCGAAGCCTACAGAGATTACACTAAGCACTAACATTGAATTCCAAGGTGCATACGTGCAGCCTTTGAGTACAATAAAATGCCCTAAAAACAGTGTGTGAAACACACACATAATGCTACTGAATCTGAATATTATGCTGATTTGATATTTTGTGTTAGTGTTTATGTGCCTTTGTGCTTTTTTATATGCAATATAAAAGAAAGAGAAAAAGAGGGGAAAATGATGATGTGTCTAAAATCCAGCTCCAGCTTTTTTTTCAAGCTAATGGAGTAAAGGTGACATTATCTTTAGGGTGTCTCTGTACACCCTGTGCTTTATAGTAATGAGGAAAAAAAGTTTATCGTAAGCAATGATCGATGAGCTACTGAACCGTGTGTAGTCCACACATGTGCATGAATGCTTTATCACTACAGAATTCACTGTCAACACAGCAGTTTCAGAAAGTGCTAAATGCTAGGCTAATGCTAATAAAACCTGAGAACCTGCACCTGGAAAACTAGCAAGGGGTGTCTGTCCATTCAGCTGACTGAGATGCAAAAAAGAACAAAGACTGCATCTTCTCTCCTGCAGCTTTCAGGAAACTAAAATAAATAGAAGAAATTATTTTTGATTTGGACATTAGAATATTTTAAATAGGAGACAGAAGCTAGTTAGTTGGCAGTATCCTGTAACTTTAAGGTTTTGAGTCCAAAGTTCTGTGTGGTATTTTGTTTAAATGTATATTTGTGAAATTTCTCTTACTAAAAATACAATCCATCATCATAACAGTCATGCACACTAGCATGCATTCTGTATAACCATGGTGGATTTTAACTAAAAGGTTCTCAGGGCAAAGCTATTTTTGCTATTGTTAAATGTTATCAAATTCCAAAATTTGTTGACCCAAATAGCTTTGCAACTGCCCCATGTATTGTGACAACATGCCCCACTATTTGTCCCTTAAAAAGACACCCCAAAAATAAATTTCTGTCATTAATTACCCTCGTGTCATTCCAAAACGTTAAGACCTTCATTATTTGGAACACAAATTTAAATATCCATGATGAAATCTGAGAGCTTTTTTGACCCTGATTCACAGCAAAGACCACATTTAAGGCCCATAATGGCCCATAAATAATGCTTATCAAAGATTGCATGGAAGAGAACATATTGTTGAATAAAGTCTTTTATGTTTTTGTTTGTTTGTTCGTTGTTGCACACAAAAAGTATTCTCGCAGCTTTATAATATTAACCACTGATGTCACGTGGAATACTTTAATGATGCCTTTACTACCTTTCTGGGCATTAAATGTTTCAGTTGCTTTGCTGTCTATGAAGGGTCAGAAAACTCCTGGATGTTGGTGTTGGTTTCACTCAGAAATTGCTTATAAATTACACAAATAATAAGTAAACTACAAGTATACACTCACTTAAATGTAAGAAATGTCAAAGTGTTAAGAGTATATGTTATATTCCAAAATATGTTTTATTAACAAATGTAAAAAACCTAAATCAGTTTTGGAGTGTTCTGTGTACAACAAAGTGCACTTTTGATTTATGAACAGACCTTTTTTCATGTCAGATGAATAGTTTAATAGCTGACTGACACATTAAGTGTGTCTGTGGCACAAGACATATAAAGAGTTTATTGTTAGCTCAAAAGCCTTGAGGATTTGAAGTCACATTTTGCACAAAGGCCTGACAGAAACAAGGAGTGCTACGTTTAATCTGAACTTGATTGCTTGTTTTAAAACCCTTGGCTCGAAACCTCTCTCATCCCCTATCCTCTCTTTTTTCATCTCTTTCCCCCTCTTTTACTGTATGCCTGTCCTCCTCAACTTAATCCTGGTCTATTCCTATCTTGTCCTCTACTCCTTTCAGGGAAGTCATTATGCAACGAGGACACATGGTGTGCGGTCACTTTAATCTGGAGGGGAATGACGTCTGTGCGTGTGTGCAGACCTCTGTGCTCTTAATACTCCAACTGTCTCTGTTTCTCACTTTCGTAAACTCTTAATACATTTAGCATATCTGCCAACTGACATGCAGCTTTGATTCCCGATGTATGTGATGCGGTGACCTTCACTCCTCACTTCACCCTTATATCCTGCAAGGTCGTTTCCAAGGGCACCCTACTCCTACTGTTCGGCCATCTGATTGGCTGTCTACCTCTTAAAGCAAAAGTGGCCCAGTAAGCATATGACTTTCTGAATCGAGCACTGTAACCTCACGCTCCCGCAGCATCACGACAGACTGCAGAGTCAGCAGACATGCCAACGCAGCATCAGAGCTGTGCAGTTACTTAAGATGCTCCCTGCTAAAAAAAAAAAAAAAAAGCACATCGCTCCTGGGAGAGAATGTTCTGTTCTCTGTCAAGCAGCACAAAACTCTGTTCATATGATTAATTGGCTCAGAATACAGCTGCTGCACTCAGATATACTCTTTTTTTCCTGTTGTCAGTTTACATTAAGGAAACTTATTTGGGGAGCTTCCTGCCACCTTTAGATGGACTCTTCTTCTCTGTCACTATAGTGATTGTTTTGACCTAGTTTAGAATCAAATGTGATTCGATTAAGTAACATTCCTGATCTAAACATTCTGTACTCTGTGTGTGTGTGTGTGTGTGTGTGTGAAAGTGTGTGTACTATATACATATATAGAGAGGGATTGAAATAATTTTATGCTAATAAAGGCTGCATTTGTTTGTTTAAAAACACAGTAAAAGTGATACAGTGAAATATTATCATAATTTAAAACACATTGTTTTCAGAATGTTTTAATACATTTAGATAATTGGATTTATTAATGTTATGGTAACGCCATTCCAATATGCTGATTTGATTTTGAATGAACATTTTTAGTTAGTACTATCAATAATGGTAAAAAGTGAGAGTTGTGCATTCATATTTTTGTAAAAATAGGCTACATCTTTTCAGGTTTCAGAAAGTTGAAACAAACAGCATTTATACATGGAATAGAAATCTCTTGTAACCTTGTAAATGTAATCTTTACTGTCGCTTTTGATTAATTTAATGCGTAATAAGTGTACGTTAGTTAAAAGTTAAATGTGTTAGTTGTTAAATAGTAGGCTACTATAGTAATACAACAGTAATAAAATATGATATAATAGTTATATATTTTTATGATACATTTATAACGTACTAATTGGCTATTTGCACTTCAGGTTTGATGTCAACTGCATTACATTGACACTGACTGTATATAGCAGATGATTTTATTCCCCTTTTCTTCTGCTCCGCATCCTTCACCTCTTCTTGGGTACTTATCCTCATCAAAGTTAATTCCTTCACTCTCTTGACTATTCTGGCCACTTCAGAGATCGTGATAATCTTAAATTTAACAGCAGATTTGAGATGATGAGGGATTCGGTTCTCACACGCACGAATTAGCAGCAGTTCTCACGCTACTTCACACGGTGATGCAACGGTTACAGATAAACATTAGGGTTTCTTTGACTGTCTCCCTCTCTTCCTTGATCTCCCATTTTCTGAGTCAGCATTATGACTAAGAGATAAGATCACCTGACCGCAGTTGCCATGGAAACTGATTTTTCCCCCCTTCTACTTCTCTCTGCAGCGAGGGGGGGTTGCTGCCAAAGGTTAAAGAAGGATACAGCATACATGGTGTCAGCCATTTTGGTTCTTTAAAAATTCTGAAAAAACTTTATGAGTAATGTGCCGCAGACAATGCTGCCATACATTAACATTAAGGGATTTTACTGGGCCACACAGTTGATTAAAACATAAACAGGGTATCAAATGTTGCCAAATGCAATTTAGTTTTTCAACTTTTCAGAAGACAAGATAAATACCAGTTGGCTGAATGCATACATATACACTAATTTACAGGTTTTCCTCCAAAGCAAATAAAGTGGGTGTAACAGCAAGTTTATCCAAGGGAAAAAATTAAAACACAATGTTTCTCCCCTCTGCATATTACAGAATTGTTTTCCATTGCAAATCACTGGCCCTGTGTGTGTGTGTGCTAAATGTGTCTAAATGGGAGTTTATGATTGAGTCTAGTTTTTGTTTCCTCTATGGCAGACAGCCATGCTTATAAACTCTATATGTTTACTAACAAGTAACATAACACCCAAAATGAAGTTATTGTAATAAGGTGCATGCATTTCGTCTATGCAATTGGCCATCTCTTTAAAGCATGTCTTACTACACTGGAGGTCTGTGCCGTATACATGAAAGATCTGTAGATAGTAGATCTGACCAAGATGAAAATCAAGAAACCATCATGATGCTGTTGAGCATCTGTAATTTTTGGCTGCTTGCTGTCTGGAGTCGGAGGATTTTCCTGTCTCCAGATACTATAGCCTAACTGTACGTTTTCTTTGAAATATGAAACTTGTACGTATGTCCTTTGTAGGAGACATTAATAAATAGTTAAAGAGCAACTGTGTTATATTCAGGTAACCACATGCATTCGCTTTGTAAGCTTGACCTTTCCAGGGTCACTGAGTCTGAGGTTACATTATGATTAATTCTCTCCATCTTTCTCGTTCTGAAGAACTTGTGTGCAGTCGTCAGTCAGTATGCATGATGCTACCCTTGGAGTTAATACATTTATCATACTGTACTCCGTTTTCTGGATGCTGCTAAAAAATATTTATAAAATTCAGTAAGTAATTCAGATTTACAAGGATAGATGAAGTTAACCAACTGGTGATCGGTATAGGACAGAAAAGAAAAGTGAAAAAAAGATGGTCCTAGAAAGTAAGGTACAGAATCTTTCATTATTCCAGAGTAAAAAAAAATTTTTAAAGTCTTCAATACAGACATATAATGAAAAACAGGTGCGCTAAATTATAGATATAATAAATAAAACATTGGAATCCATATTAAAAAACTTGCTAAGATCCTACCGTATTTAAGTATGAAAGGACAGTTGGTAACATACTGAACATAGTGTGCTTAAGGCCCATTGCAGTGTCGGCTAGAACTGCAGCTGTGTTCTCATTCTCTGTCAAATGTAATACATGTATAATCAAATACACAGAAACACCAATAACCAAACACGTTTACAATACATTAATCATGCAATCACACCGATTATGACTTAGCTTAATATTAGTCCATTTTATCAAACAAGAGATTTTCTCAGAGCACACGATGATGCTGTGCGAACTGTCACCTTTGGAGTTCTGCAGTACCGCAGGAGGAGCTTTGGCCGCTTCCGATTGGTGCCTTGCACCTGCTGTCTGCGCGTTGATTGGACAGATGACAGGTCAATATTGAGGCGTGCGCGCGTCTATTGGCTGAGAGCGTTTCTCGTGAGGTGCTCGTATATGTGGTCGGTCAGATGAAGAAGCGCATCTCTTACATCCACCGGCGGTTCTTTCCAGTCGGAGTGGTGCGGCAGCTGGCGGTGTCGCGGAGGGACACCAGATTATAAAAAGGCAGCAGAGCGGCTTCTTAGTTTTGTCGGCTTTATCGCAACTACCAAGAGCAGCGCACGAGACCGGCATCCCTGCGAAATGCACTACCTCGCCGTCGAATTTCATTTGAACATTTAGTTTGCCTAAGTTAATTAACTTAATGTTGCAACGAATAGCCTAACTTCTTTTACATCTTGACGTGAAAGCATACGCGCATTTAGGTCCCTCGGCAGAGGTAAAGCACTGAAACAAAGTTTTTAAAACCAAGTATAATCTTTCTTGAGATGCTTTTTGATGACTGACATTCTCTCTTCGTGAAAGGCTGTCACTCTCCATCCCTCTCACATTACCTGAAGAGGACGGACTGACTGCGCAACCATGGGGGTAAGACCGACATCTCTCTTTTCTCTGCATCATAGCAAATATAAAATAACTAAAACAACGTTTCCGATTCATTTAAACGTATTAAGCGATCTTTAAGTGCTGCAGAGTGCCGCGTCATATGTGAAGCGCCAGAATGACATTGATTTATCGCTGATTTCGAGACTGCGACAAACGGACGGGACAGGGCGTCCTGGAGACACACGCTACAAATTATAGCCACGCTACTTTAATTTGAGTCCGCCATTATCGGCTTTAGATGGGGAGCAGCACCTGCATAGGAACTGCTTTTTCCAACTGTAAGATTATGTCGTCATAGTCAGCGGAGATAGTGTTACAGCTGACATCTCAATTGAACGCTTGTCGATGGTGTCTGGATGGTAATATCTAGACAACGGTTATTTTAGTAACCTTCACGTGCCGGTTTAATCGGGTTATGCTAGTTAAAGGCTTTCTAAAGGGCAGCGCTGCGTGATGCTGTCGCTGCATGATACATGTGTGATGTCTCTTTCAACGTATTTATGCTAAAAAGTGGCTTGACGTGTTTTAGGACTGTTTTATGGGATTCCCCTACAGCACATTTTCATTCTTCCCTGTGCGTTTATGACCGCAGCGCGTGTCTCCAGATCTGAATGGTTAATCTGGACGTGAATTTGTATGATTTTTGTATTTATGGACATTGTTGAGTGTGTTTAAGTGACTGATGTCCACACACACACACACACCTCGGGGCCGGTACATCGCTGAAGTCCATGCGTCATAATGCGGTTACCGGGAATCTGTAGTTCAACCGGCTTATTTCCTGCATCTGTGACATAACCTCGCGCGGGTAATCACTGACAGGACAGATTTAATAGATTTACTCTGAATGATAACCCGAAAAGGTTGAATTTGAATTACGGATAATGGGGAATCGGAGTGTAACTGCGGAGGGGTGAAACCAATGTCAGGCTGTGCTGCGCAATTTGCCTCCTCATGACTTTACCGTGTTATGATCAGAAATGCATGTGTATGACGGAGTGAGTAAGCAGTGCATCACGCTGCCGGTATCGAGCAGCTGATGTAGTTTATAGCGGTTGTCAGGGAACCGGAGAGATCGAAAAAATCCGTCAGGAACATTAAACATCGCGGTGGCATCTGAATGTCACAGACGCGCTGCGGTGAATGCGTCAAAACCGATGACTACGAGCAGCGCTAAAATGATTACGCAGACACTTTTGTCAAGTCATGGATGAATCCGAGCGCTCGCGTTTGAGTTTACCTGGTTAAACGGGACGGATATTAACAGGCATACTGGTTACTTTCGCGCAGTTTCCTTTCCGCGTATCGTGCCGGTTGCTGGCGCAGTGATGCTCGTGGCAATGCAGCACCATCAGCATCCCAGCTGTTTGATTCCCTATAGGCCGCTTTCTGCGTCAAACACGAGGCGGAGCCACGCGAGTGGAAATTCCCGGTACCGGCCTATGATAGGCACGAGATGCGGATACGGAAAGCGAATAGATGAAGTGAAATACGGTTCATCGAGGTCATGTATTCGACGTGTTCAAATGGGCTCTTAAAGGGATAGTTAATACAAAAATGAAAAATTGTCATCATATTTGCATGCTGTTCCAAACCTGTGAGACTTCATTTCTTCTGTAGAAAATAAAAGATGATTCTATAAGGCAAAATGAAAAAAGACTGAAAAAAAATAATAATTGAAAGTGATTGTCAATCCCTCACATTCATATATGTTTCATTGTAAAACCAATTAAACAACTTATTTATTTATTAAAGTAGTCTTGCCATTTGAAAATACCAGCCATCAACTGGTAATCAACCTATATGCCTGTAGAATTCATTGTAACCTATATTTAAAATGTTGCATATGAGTTTAATGACTGTTAATTCAGTGTAATCCCGTTTAAATATTGCTATATGAGCCCAAGAGAGAGTGGACAGCTGGCGGCATGACAGTATGTGCAGTTCATCTTCATCTACATGACGATGCAGCAGTATGTACGTAGTGTGTGTATGCAGGTGAGTGCCCAGGAGAGGGGAGGAAGAGGAGGGGAGGGGTGTGCTGCAGCAGGACGATGTAGCCGAGAGGAGGGGAGGGAGAGGAAGAGGCACAGATCCTGTTACGAGTAATTAGCCCGGCTGAGCTTGTGTTTCCAGAGGGAGTGGGCTGGGTTACCTGGGTACAGATGGTACGGACAACGAGTGACCGAAGATAAGGACGCAGAGGTGTCTGTAATGTGCAACTAATCCGTATTTAGATCATAATGAAGTGCATGATTTAATAAAATCCTATAATGGGTCAAATCAGACTTGTACTGAATGATTTACTTGTTAGGACAGAGATATATTTCGTATTTAAGTTTACTGGTACTGTAGTGATGAATTTCGTTTCAGGAAGTAGAAACTGTGACTGATTTTTTTAATGCAGTGATGGATAGAATTATGCATAAATTCCGTAAAGTTAAATACAAAGTTCTGACATGACACTCTGGACTGATAGATCTAATTCAGTATGACATCATTATCATACGGCACAGCTGATTGGTTCTTACCTGTATTGTTAGCCAATGAGCTCGCTGCTCAACATTCAAATACTTGGCAAGTAGCAGCGCACTTCAGAAACCCTCGACCTCCCCCAGCTCCACCTGTTTAGATCTGCTGATCATTAATGCTGTGGGGGTTATTCATATATGTTGATGGAGACCTAGACCTAGACTGAATACATTAATATTGGCATGCAAATCACTTTGAGAGTTTTCAATGACAGAACTAGCGCTAAGTTTTTGAATTATAATGATTATGAGTGTATATGTGTGCATAGTAAATAAACTGTATCCTCATTTAATAAATTAATAATGTAATCAATCAACGTATGCCCTCTCTGAACATCACATCCTGAGTAAACATCCTGTTTAACATCCGGGTGGTCATGTTTCACCTTCAATTGAGCACATAATCAATAAATAAAGCCTTTTATAGCCATCTTTAGTATGACTTTACTTTAGGATTGATATTACAGAAGCTTTTTAGCTAATTGACACCCCCACATCATATGCCCCTTGTATCTACAGACTGTTTATCAGTGGATCAATGTTGTTTTTGTGAGGGGTTAAAGCTGAAGTTAAAGCTACTTCGTTTACACCTTTTAGTGAACTTAAAAGTGGCTTGCTGATAGCTGTCTCTCCTTAAAATGACACATTTCGGGTTGGATGTGTTAGGTCTCATTATCACGTTCTGTCCAGTTCCTGTGAGTAGAGAGGATCCTCAAGGTCAGATTACCCTCTCCTCCTCTTTCCCTAGTGTTGATGTAGCATAACTGCCCCCTCAGGTCCATTGGTGGGGACATGTGTGGAGGGCCTGGTTCAGGTTCCACATCCACACGCCACCATCATTCATTAATGCAATCCTTTGTTTGAGGAGCAGAGAAAGAACAGTCGGCTCTGCTTTAACCAGAGCTGTAAAGAACAATTAGTGTCAGACGTCAGGGAGAATGTGACTAACCGGGAGATAAAAGTGATGAAGTGGCAAGAGAAGCTGCTTATGAAGTGTGTACAGTATACTGTATGTCTGTGTGAGACAGAATAAAGAGAGGAATCCTTGGACAACCCCTTTGAGATGCGAGGAATCTGTGTGCCCTGCTGTGACTGTAGTTTGGGACAGTGATTTATTGTTCCAATCAAGAACATGCACACAGATGCCCCACACTCTGGCAAAGCTACAAGAAGGATTGTAGATCTTGTTTAAAGATCATTTTAGAAAGCGCAGAGCAAATGAAATTAAATTGCAACCTTTCTTTTCTTTAGTCTTCTGAAAGTGTGTGTATGTATGGGTGTGTGTGTCGGTTGAGCTGTGCTTGGTTTATGTGAGGATTCTGCGTAAAGGAATTAAATGGTCTCATCATTGTAATTATTTAATCTCAATATTCATTATTCATAAAGGAGTTTTTTCATCGGTTTCAACCAGTGATTCTCAAACTACGAGTGTCAATATATTAAAATAATTATAAAATAAATAATTTCAATAAATTGCAATGTTCTTCATTATTTACGTATGCATGACATAACTAGCATAAATTTTCTAGAATTATTTAATTACCTAAATATAATAATTAAAAATGTAAATATTTAAATTATTTAAATATATTGTTTTATTTATTTTATTACAGCACACATTCGAAATATCTATTATTATTTGCTTAATTATTTATTTTAGGATTTTACTGTGACAGGTTTGAGACCACAATTACAAATTCCCATATATCCAGGTTTTCCTGGCATATTCCTGGAAATCTCTTTCTTAAGTAAAAAATGCTTCTTTGACAGAATAAATTAAAGGAAGAAATATTGTGTTATAAGTACATAGAAACATTCTGAATTAAGTTTGTGTACAAATAAAGAAGACATTAGCATATAAACATTAAATATGCAATAAATAATTATTAAGCATCTTTTAGATCTTTTGATTATATAATAATATATTCATTATATGTTATATAATTTCCTCAGCTTTTGATTTTAGGTGTAAAAAATTGTATTTATGTTTGGTATTCAGATAGAAAACGAGTCTGTCTTTTTTGTGATGGAGACGATTCAGGAGGAGCTAATCCGAGAGTGCTGTAATCAGATTATTTATTCTGTACTTTGAGGCCCAGACCTAGCTTGGTCTATATCTCACAGCGTAACAGATGGTACAGCAAGGTCACTTACACACACACTCATTCCGTCACACACTGGATGAAGTGTTCACTGTTATCTGCTCTTGAACAAGTACTTCATGACTCACACTTTTAAGGTCAGCCTTGCACACTAATACACACTCATGCCAGATCAAACAGACCTTTTTATGGCTGTATCGGCATGTGTAAAAGTCATTGGCACACTCATAGTAATACATCACACACCAAACAGCACTCTAATAGCGGAAATGATGTGTCTGCTGTAATAATAGCTGTTTAAATGCTTTGAGCTGGCACTGTTCTGCCTGGAGATATTTATCAGGACTAATAGCTAGACCGCTAGATCCCCAAAGACCGCATAAGGGTAAAGTGACCTTTCAGTTCTGTTCTGAAATTGCTCTTCCCAAAGGGAAGGTTTGCTTTGCTTATTCACAGACTAACTTACATTGCCATAATCATGAGGACAAACACAGCAAGGAACAAGTGGGTTAGACTTCATTTTACAGAATTCCTTTTTTTTTTTTATCACGAATAGGCATTTTTCCAGTTATGTAAATATATATTATTGGGTAGCTGAAAATAAATAAATATTAATTAATTAATTTAATTAATACATTTTTTGCTATCCAACTACATATTCAGAATTTCTACCGAATAACATGTTCACATAATGTAAAATGCATATTGATTATAAAGATTTTAATAATTTACAGGACCAATAACTGAAAGAAAAAATAATAATAATTAATTAAAGAAAGAATGTTTGTTTTAAATATTTTTAAATATATTTAAATTGTTGTTTTATATCATTTTAAGTCATCTGTTATTAGTCAGTGTTTATTAGCTTAAGGCTAACATCTGCATGTTGTTGCGCTTACTAATGTTTGCAAAATTAACTTTTAGCAGATAAACACTTTTAAAATGCACAGGCCTACTCCTCTGGAGAAATGGACTGAACATATTGATGACTCATTCTGCACTGCAGATTGTGGTCCGACAATGTCCCTCGCCATAAAAAAAACAAAAAACACTCGCAACCATAGAAAATATGAGAGGAAAGAAAAATGTGCTCTCTCTTTCTCTCTCTATGTCTCTAAAGTCCCTAAGCTCAGCTGCCACACACTTTTCCTCTCCTTGTGTCTCTTACTCTGTAGAACGTGAACATGCAGACTGAATGCATCCTTCAAGAGCATCAATAATTTGTGACAAGAGTTCAGGGGACAGACCTCAGTCACTGTCTCTCTCTCTGTGTGTGTGTGTTCTGGCTTAGTTAGTAGAAATGTCAGTAAGCTGGTGTGTAATTCCAGCCCACCGTCTCTGGTTCTCTCACAGAGCAGTATGTTATGAGCAGTCAGTAACGTTACCACAAGAGCACAGTTATATCTCATCTGGAATCCGCTTACTGACACACACCTAAGACTTCTACTGTAAACCACACTGGAATTTAAATCACATAAATATAGCAGATGAAGTAACTTGCGCATCTTATAACAACATTCAACCTTCAAAATACATTTTTGTACAATAAATTTGAGAGAGAAGAAAATCACACACATAAATGACCTATGTCTCTTACACTTTTCTTTTACAGTTTCTTAAACTTTCTGGTCATTCTTTCCAGTGGATCTTCCGTTAACAGGTGTGGCAGAAAGTTTTGAACCCCGATCTTCTTGTCTTCTCTGTGTCTGTCCATATGAGCATTACTCAAAGTTAATATTAATCTTATATTTCTCTAATTTCGCATCAGGATTGTCTGTTTGAGAAAGAGTGCTCTTCTCTTATTTCTGCTCTGTACATACGCTGCAGTGCAGGTATCATTGCAGATGTATCTGCGGCAGGTGCCCCCTATCCACCAACCCCCCTTGCTTTTTAATCGATTTTCCTCTGACCCTGTCTTTCGTTCTTGTTCTCGTCTCATTTCTCTCACCGTTCCCTTTGTTCTTGGTGTGTGTGTGTGTGTTCAGCTGTTTTTAAATTCATAGAGATGAAAGAGGACCTGTGAGTGTTTGCGGTGTTTCCAGGTGTGTCTCGTCACGTTTTTTTTTACAAGCTTTTAGCCACTATTACAAAGTCAAACTCTAAAAGCTTCTAAGATGCACTTCAACAGTGACAAGATGTTTCATCTGTAAGATCAATGTGAGCTGATAGGGGTGATCCTCACTTTCTATTCATTTAATTATTGAGTGGTGTCACCTAGCACACACGCACTTGCTTTTGTCACAGGATCTGTGGCGCTGTTGTGTGTCCTGTGCAGGCTGGCTAGAAGGTCACTGTGTGTGTGTGTGTGTGTGTGTGTGTATGGGGGTTTTGGGCAGGTGGTGTGATGCTGAGAGTCATCAGGCATTAAATGCAGCCGCTGACGGCGACAAGCTCTCACGCGGAGAGAGCAGCAGGTCAATATCTAATTACCCCACAGAAAGAGGCATATATTCCTCTGTCTCTCCCTAATCTCTCTCTCTCTCTTAGTCGGTCAGCTTTTCTCTCAATCCCCGTGCTCTTCTCTCGTTCCATCTGTCCCCTCTTTTGTTTCTGCTCTTATCCATCCATCTTCTTCTCTCATGTTCACGTTCTCATTCTCTTTTAATAGGCGTCACCTGGCTGTGTGCGTGAGTCTACGTCTTTCGGTGTGACGCTGGTGTGTCGGCTGACCGTAACCTCAAATGCCGTGTTGTGTTTAGCCTTGTATTTCTTACATCATTGCTCGAATTTGCAAATTTAAGGAAAAGACATAGGTCTGTTTTGGATTGCTGATAAAACCTCCTCTTGCACGTAAAGGTTTGAATGTAAAGACATTTTTAGTAGTAAAGAAAATTTCTGCATGCCCCTTTTTTTGTATTTCTCTGCTACCAAATTATATATATTATATATTTATTTATATATATTTATTTAAAAGTAGTGTTGTCGAACAATTAATTGTTTATGTGTGTGTACAGTTTTATTATGTATATATAAATACACATGCATGCAGCATGTATTTTGTAAAGATATACATGTATTTAAATGTATATATTTATATTCATATACATTGTATCATATAAATATACTTAATATATAAACATAACATACACAGTACACACACATTTTATGCAAACAAAAACATTTTGGATGCTATTAATCGCTTGACAGCACTAATTAAAATAATGTTTATGAATAGTTTTGTTTTAATAACATTTAATACAGTAATTTTATACATTATATATAATGTGAAATAGCTCAAATGTAATAATCTAATTTATATAAGTATTAAATGTAATACATAATATTAAATATAACAGTACTTACAAATAATTATACTGATATATTTGTATTGAATATTTTATTTACAGAACCAAGCATATATAAAAGCATGTACGTTTTTTATTCTATATTCAATTGATAGTTTTAAATGAGCAGTTTTACTGTAGTAGTTTTCATGTTGTGTAATATATATAGAAAGAAAGCATTAAAAAAACGATTTTAATATTTAAATATAAATACTATTTTAATTGCAATTTTTAGATTAAACAACATATTTAATATTTTATATATATTAACATATTAATGTTTTAATAAACAATAGTAGAGGTGCATTGTGTACTACTTTTGATCATACTCATAATTACCAAATCGGCCTGGTTGTTTTCATGCATTGACCAGCAGGGTTTTCACTCATGTGTGAGAGGGTCTTGCCTCAGTCATTTCCTGGAAAGGGATTCACTATTATCCTATCGACAGAGCTACAAGAATAGTTCTTTATTCCCTGGAGCAAGGCAGGTTGGTTGTTCTGGAACCTCAGTATTGATCAGTCGTGAGTTCAGACGATACACCGTTTCCTGCTTTAATGATGACTGCCCCACTAAAATAGCACCACCTGAGCCTCACGGGAGCCATCTTGGCTCGGCTGGATTTATTCTGCTCTGCAGTCTTCCGGTATGATAGGATTACACATCCAGCCAATAGAAACAGAGGATTTATGAAAGAGGGTGTATTATGATAGTACACCGAAAGGTCAAAACTGTCCATGACAGAACAATTATCTTCTCAGGCTGTATATTTCTTACCGGATGAAATCATCAGCCCGCTAGATGAAAACAGAAGTGGAAGATTCTCCAAAGTCTGAGCTTTGATCCCTGTCCTGATTTAGATAAAGAACAAAGTGTGAAAAATTAGATTTTAGATGTTTTGAAGCACCACATAATCTGAAACAGACACATGTTCAACCTAATCAGAGTGTCTTTGATGAACAGCAAGAGTCTTTGTGATGCCACACTATCTCAGCAAAATAAATGAGGTTCAATTACCTCTTTGAGGTGAGCGGTTATGTTTGGACACTTCCCATGATCCACCATCTCCCAGGCCAGTGTTCAAACTCACTGTGAATGTAGAGTACATGTTCTTTATTGTGATCTCACATTTGCAGGTAGAGACTAAACTAGACTCTCAGTGTCTGAGTTAATGAGCTGATTTTCTCTGTGTTGCAGTATGGGCGATCGGATAGCTATCGCGTGGCCACCACGCAAGATAAAGATGATAAAGGTTCTCCAAAGAAGAAGAAGGGGGGGAAGGATCTTGATGATCTGAAGAAAGAAGTTCCCCTGGTAAGAATCCCTCTGACAAAGCAGCATGGTAGCAATCTTTTATCTTTTGTTAATTTTGCTTTTTTACTTTCTATTTCAGACAGAACACAAGATGTCCGTTGAGGAAGTGTGCCGGAAATTCCAGACGGATATTGTTCAGGTAAACACAAATTCTGTAGTGTTTGCTAAAACCAGGTTTCCATGTTTGATAAAAAAAATAAAAAACACCCTTGTCCAACTATGAATCTGATGTGTGTGTGTGTGTGTGTGATTTGAAAAATGTTTACATATAATAGGGCAAAAAATACTCACCCGAATATGTGTGGTTTTAGAAATGACTCTTTTGCAGCACTTCTCTTTATTGACCACTAGAGAGCTCCAGACTCTGTATAACACATTGGTTTAAATATTTTGCACTAGCTGTAATGATGACAAAGCTGTTTGTTTTCAAACTTTTCAATTAACAGTTCATTTTAGTAGGTTTAGTAGATTTATAGAATATAATAATAATTATACATTTTTAAAGATACTCGACTGTGAGTAAGGTAGAAATACAATGTCAATTTTACATCTAGTTTGTTGCACCAAGATTATTTTAAATAAGTTCTTGTTAATTTATTTATCTATTTAATCATATTTCAAATCAGTTCAGAAAATGCTTTATTTTGGATTGCATTTTTAAACGCATAATTTGTTTGGGGAATGACCGTTGTGCTTCTCATTATTGACCACTAGGGCGCACTATGCTCTATGTCATACATATAATGCATTCTTTTTGATAAATATACAAATATAAGTGTATTTCAAATCATTTCAAGTCATCTTGTCTAAAATAGACACTCATTAGTACACAGCAAACTTGACATGTTCACACAGTGGATACTTTTGAATGTAACGTTTGCTAATGATTAATTCAATTGAAACTTACATTAACTTTTTATTAAAGTTAATTTTAGGCAACTATCTCTCCTTCTCTCTTCACAAAAGGGTTTAACTAATGCAAAGGCTAGAGATTTTCTGGCAAGAGATGGCCCAAACGCTCTGACCCCGCCTCCCACGACACCTGAGTGGGTAAAGTTCTGTCGTCAGCTGTTCGGAGGTTTCTCCATCCTGCTGTGGACCGGAGCCATTCTCTGTTTCCTGGCCTATGCCATTCAGGCTGCTACTGAAGACGAGCCTGCTGGAGATAACGTGCGTATACATGCACACGCTAGCACCGTATCCTGTGTCAGTGAATCCACATTCGATATGAATGCATGAATGTAACATTTGTATGCATCGTCTTTGTTCTCCTCTCAGTTGTACCTGGGTATCGTGCTGTCTGCTGTGGTCATCATCACTGGCTGCTTCTCTTACTTCCAGGAGGCAAAAAGCTCCAAGATCATGGAGTCATTTAAAAACATGGTGCCCCAGGTACTGCAAACACTCCATGCAAATCTGAAATAGACAGAAACACAAAGAAACAGTGAGTAGAAATGACTCTCTTTCTATCAACAGCAAGCGTTAGTTATCCGTGAAGGAGAGAAGATGCAGATCAACGCTGAAGAAGTGGTAGCAGGAGACCTGGTAGAGGTCAAAGGTGGAGACCGAATCCCAGCTGACCTCAGAATCACCTCTTCTCATGGCTGCAAGGTTTGTGGTTGCAGGAGGAAGTGGTAGCAGGAGACAAGAAACAAGACCCAAAAAAACCCCTATGTGTGTCTGATATCATACATAGGTGGATAACTCCTCCCTCACCGGCGAATCAGAACCTCAGACGAGATCACCTGACTGCACTCATGACAATCCTCTGGAAACCCGTAACATCGCTTTCTTCTCCACTAACTGTGTGGAAGGTACGGCGAAGTGTTGTCTACCCTGTCTACCCTTGAAGAAGTCAAGTTCCCAAGCGTGACGTATTTTTGTTTCTCTGTTAGGCACCGCTCGTGGTATTGTGGTCTGCACTGGCGATCGCACCGTGATGGGCCGCATTGCCACGCTGACCTCAGGACTGGAGACGGGAAAAACCCCCATCGCCAAGGAGATCGAGCACTTTATTCACATCATCACAGGCGTGGCTGTCTTCCTAGGACTGTCTTTCTTTATTCTGTCCATCATTTTGGGATACTCCTGGCTGGAGGCCGTCATTTTCCTCATCGGAATCATTGTCGCTAATGTGCCTGAGGGTCTTTTGGCTACTGTCACTGTAAGCACATGCAGTCATATAAGCATTTGAATTCAGTTCAGTGAGGATAGGAACTAGAGGTGGGTGATATACCAGTAGACACAGTTAAGGGTAGGACATTTGTCAGTCAGTAGAGATTTTGGACTATTGTCTCTATTGCGGTTACACGCTCATGTTAACTATAGAAATTACTCTGGAATTAAGTTTTTAGCAATTTAAAAACATTCTGATAATCTGATTTCCAAATGAATGACTCTCATTAACCCGTTCTTTTCAATGCATCAGAAGCTTGATTTTCCCAACAGTTTGTTCCTTGATTTTTAGAGCCTTTATGTATTTTTTTTTTGTGAAGCAGAAACGTTTAGCACGACCAGTGTGGTCCAGTTCCTGAGAAAAATGCTCTTTTATTGCATCGAAACATTGCAGTAAATTTATAACAGTTAATATGTTGCACCTAAACTGTGAAATTAGTGACATGTCTGCTTAAACACTTAAACACAAAAATTGTTTTCAATGTGTTTATTTAAGAATTTAAATGTTTAAGTAATTTATTTTAATATCAAATCATAATAATTGGGAGGGGAAAAAAAAAAAAATATATATATATATATATATATATATATACATATACATATATATATATATTTTTTTTTTTTTTTTTTTTTGTTTTTTTTTTTTTTTTTTTTTTGTTCCAAATATTTCTTCGTCAAAACCACCCAAATATTGGATAATGGAATTATCAAGGAACTGGAACAATTTAGACAAATTTGAAAAATGTTGTATTTTTTACTGTAATTTAATTTATGTCTCTTTAATCTCAGGTGTGTCTCACTCTTACGGCAAAGCGTATGGCTAAGAAGAATTGCCTGGTTAAGAATCTGGAAGCTGTGGAGACACTCGGGTCCACCTCAACTATCTGCTCGGACAAAACTGGAACTCTGACCCAGAATCGAATGACCGTCGCACACATGTGGTTCGACAACCAGATCCATGAAGCTGACACCACTGAAGATCAGTCTGGTTTGTTGTTTTCTTCATTTTAAGAGTCGAATGATGATCTAGTCTTACCCACTTTATGACACCAGTTTTTCCCTCCAGAGTCTAAGTTGATCTCTTTCTGCAGGTGCATCATTTGATAAGAGTTCAGTGACATGGGTGGGTCTGGCTCGTGTGGCGTCTCTGTGTAACAGGGCTGTGTTTAAGGGGGGACAAGACGGTCTGCCCATCCTAAAGAGGGATGTTGCGGGTGATGCCTCTGAGTCCGCCCTGCTCAAATGTATCGAGCTGTCTTGTGGCTCAGTCAAGATGATGAGAGAGAAGAACAAGAAAGTTGCCGAAATCCCGTTTAACTCTACCAACAAATACCAGGTTTGTTATCAGTTACTGCTTTTCAAAATAAAAAACTGAAAATATCGATATAGCTGGGGTTCAATGCACAAGCAATAGCACATTGGGTGGTGCAAATATTGTCGTTATTGTGAAAGTAGTTCAACTTATTTTTGTTTGGTTCTGTTAAAAAACTAAATGTAAATCTGAAATCAAATGTGGATGATAAAGTGTTTGGAGCAGCATGGAAAATGAGAGTAATCACACGCTTAGTTCAGCGTCGTCATCCCTCTTTCCATATGTTTTCCTCAGTTGTCCGTCCATGAGACAGAAGACCCCAACGATAACCGCTACCTGCTGGTGATGAAGGGGGCACCAGAGCGCATCCTAGATCGTTGTTCCACCATAATGTTGCAAGGGAAAGAGCAGCCCATGGATGAGGAGATGAAGGAGGCCTTCCAGAATGCCTACCTGGAGCTTGGAGGACTTGGGGAGCGAGTGCTGGGTGTGTATATATGGTAGTGCTTTTAGAATACTCAAATCAGTCAGTCACCGAATTCTAGGTCAGATATTTTTGTATAATGGTTGCTAAACTGCATAATTGACCATTGTTCATTTTGTACACATTAAAGGGATAGTTCACCCAAAAATGAAAAAAATTGTCATTAATTGCTCAGCCTCATGTCGTTCCAAACCTGTAAGACCTTCGGGAACACAAATTATGATATTTTTGATGACATTCGAACTACTTTTTTGCATTAAGAAAACAAAAGTAACAAAAAATAATGTTATATACACCAGAAAAGCAGTAGAGACAAAATTTGTCAGAAAAGTTATTGTTTGTTTTTTCTTAATGCAAAAAAAGCTCGTAGCTTTATAAAATGACATTTGACCAACTGATGTCACATGGACTACTTTGTTGATCATCTTGCTACTTTTCTGGGCCTTGAACATGGTAGTACCCTTGCCGTCTATGAGAGGGTCAGCGAGACCTCAGATTTCATCAAAAATATCTTAAATTGTGTTCCAAAAATGAAAGGCCTTACAGTATCGGAACGACATGAGCAATTACTGACAAAATATTCATTTTGGGGTATTTTTGTGAGTTAAAGTGGCTGTGTAATAACCAGGGAAAAATATAATTGTTGCAAAGTAAACCCATTTATTATAAATGACTGGTTATTAAACATAACCGCTTTAAAATTGAGTATATGTAAAAATGATATTAAATTAAATGAATATAAATTATATTACAAAGGTTTTTCCAAACTGAATAAATTGCATTTTAAACTATATCCAAATAGAAAACAGTTCTTTTAATCGTGCTAATAATTAAGAATATTACTGTTTTTACAAATATGAGTAAACTTGCCTTCTTTCCACAGGATTCTGCCACGTCTTGCTGCCCGAGGACCAGTACCCCAAAGGCTTTGCCTTCGATACAGAAGATGTGAATTTCCAGACAGACAACCTTTGCTTTGTGGGGCTGATGTCAATGATCGACCCGCCCCGTGCTGCCGTGCCTGATGCCGTGGGAAAGTGCCGTTCTGCTGGAATCAAGGTCATCATGGTGACAGGAGATCACCCTATCACTGCCAAGGCCATCGCCAAGGGTGTGGGCATCATCTCAGAGGGTAACGAGACTGTGGAAGACATCGCTGCCCGTCTCAACATCCCTGTCAGTCAGGTCAATCCCAGGTAACGCAATGACCACCACTATATCCAAACGGCACCTCAAAATGCATAGAATAAAATTTCCCTTTGCTACAAACACATACTCATCCTTATTTGTTGTGTGTTTTAGGGATGCAAAAGCTTGCGTGATTCATGGAACCGATCTGAAGGACTATTCTCAGGAGCAAATAGACGAAGTTCTGCGGAACCACACCGAGATTGTGTTTGCCAGGACGTCTCCTCAGCAAAAACTCATTATCGTAGAGGGTTGCCAGCGACAGGTGAACACACATCTTGCATTTCAGAATGGTTTATGTTCTTTAGTTCTCCAAAAGTGCTTTGTAATTTTAACAATGGCCAGGTTATAGCTTTCTACATGTCCTGTTTGTATTTCTGTCACTTAGGGGGCCATTGTGGCTGTAACAGGTGATGGTGTAAACGACTCTCCGGCCCTGAAGAAGGCTGATATTGGAGTAGCTATGGGCATTTCAGGGTCTGATGTGTCTAAACAGGCCGCTGACATGATTCTGCTGGATGACAACTTTGCCTCCATTGTTACTGGAGTAGAAGAAGGTGAGCAAGACAAGTGGAGACTAGTGAATTGAAGGGCAGGACTGATGTTTTCAAACATATGAAAACCCATTTCTCCCCATGCAGGCCGACTTATCTTTGATAATTTGAAGAAGTCCATTGCATACACCCTGACCAGCAACATCCCTGAGATCACCCCCTTCCTGTTTTTCATTATCGTCAATATCCCTCTGCCCCTGGGCACCATCACCATTCTCTGCATCGACCTGGGAACTGACATGGTAAGCACGAAAAAAGAAAAGGAAAAAGGAGTAATAACGACCTCCTCTCACACTAGTAGACACTCACACAAACCTGAACATCTACCTCCATAGGTTCCTGCTATTTCCCTAGCTTATGAAGCTGCGGAGAGTGACATCATGAAGAGGCAGCCCAGGAACCCTCAGAGAGACAAACTTGTGAATGAGCGTCTTATCAGCATTGCTTACGGACAAATTGGTTAGTCACAAATAACTCTGAAACTACTGATATTACAGCGAAAACCTGAAAATAAAAAAAAATTAAGAGTGAATTCCAGGCCTGAAAAAGGCATGGTAATTTAACAAAAATATAATTACAGGAAAGGTTATTTGATAATTATTTAAAAAGAACTTGAAAGAATTATAAAATAGAATAAATGTATTATTTATTCATTACTATAGGTCTTCTGTGTGATCAATCATATGTTAATTTGTTAATTAATTAATCAAAAATATTTGTTATTATGGTCAAAAATTTTTTGCTGCTTAATATTATTATGGAAACCGGTTTTGAGAATTCATTAATGAGTCAAATAAAACTTACATTTGAAATATAAATATTTTGTAACATTTCAGATGGTCATGGATTGATGGTTTAATGTCACTTTTGATCAGTTGAATGCATCCTTGCTGAATAAAAGTGTTCTTCTAAAAAATATATATATAATTGATCCCAAATTTTCAAACAGTAGTGTAGCATATGTATTATTTAAACATTGCAAGGTTAAACATAAAGCATTAAACATTTGTACAGATCCACTCGCCTACAGATTTACTCATAGTACCATACTTGTTTGAAAACAATTAAACAGCGTTTGACATTTAAATCATTTGTGAAGAAATAATAAAAGAAAACTATACAACTAATAAATATTAAAATTGTGCGGGCATTATGTGTGCAGGTATGATCCAGGCTTTGGGCGGTTTCTTCAGCTACTTTGTGATTCTGGCTGAGAACGGCTTCCTGCCTTCATTGCTCGTGGGTATCAGACTGAACTGGGATGACCGTTCGATGAACGACCTGGAGGACAGTTACGGACAGCAGTGGGTGAGTGTTTTCATGTGCTGTGGAAGTGTTTAGATCTCATACATGTCTCATGAGAGGTCCAGAGATGTTTCCCTGCATGTTATAAGACGTTGTGTCCGTGTTCTCCAGACGTATGAGCAGAGGAAGATTGTGGAGTTCACATGTCACACAGCCTTCTTTGTCAGTATTGTGGTTGTACAGTGGGCTGATGTCATCGTCTGCAAGACCAGACGCAACTCAGTATTCCAGCAGGGCATGAAGTGAGTTCAGGAAGTCAGTGCATATTTATGTGTTTGTATTCACAGGAACGTTTGATCTAATTTTGTTTGTCCTTATACAGGAATAAGATTCTGATCTTTGGGCTGTTTGAAGAAACAGCTCTCGCGGCATTCCTCTCATACTGCCCGGGCATGGATGTGGCCCTCAGGATGTACCCGCTCAAGTGAGTTTAACACACACATGCACAAATGTGTACAGGAAAAGGGATTTTTTTTTCCAGCTGCAAGCACACATCCAAGTACTCCCAGGTCTTTTTTGCTTTGTTTTTATGCAGGGAAAAAATCTCTGCGGAAATATTGACCAGAACGAGTGTTTCATGACAATATTTCTTTATATTCTTTTGCCATCACATTATATAAATTAGATTTATATATTTAAACCTATTTAAACTTTAATTATAATGAATAGCATTTTACAAGATCCTCCCTTTTTTAAATGTAGTGAATCTATTTACTCAGTAATGCCTTCTTCACAAAACATTTTGAATAAATGTTAGATAAAAATGCATACAGTAGCAATTCATGCTTCACCTGTTACTCCCACGTTATGAATATGGGCTATAAAAATGCATAAATAGATTAATTTGAAAATAAACATTCAATGCACAGCTTACAGATTTAATGCTCATGGTCAAACTTTATAATTATTATTATTCACAATGCATTACACATTCATTTCTTATTCCTGTTATTGAGCTTGCAAATGTAAAATCTTCATGCCACTGTTTGGCTCTCTATATATGTTTCTTAATTTTATTCTTTAATAATAATCAATATATTTATAAGGTCGTTCATGAATACACACGTGAGACACATGACCTTCATCACATAAACTAAAGTTCTGCTATAGACACAAATATGACCCCGTACCACAAAACTTCCATCATTTTGTATGGTCATATGTATGGGTCAAAATTATTATTTTTTTTATTTTATGCTAAAAATCATTAGGACATTAAATAAAGATCATGTTCCATTGAGATATTTTATACATTTCCTACCATAAAAAAATCAAAACGTAATTTTTAATTAGTAATATGTGTTGCTAAGGACTTCATTTGGACAACTTAAAATAAATAAAAAAAATGTTGCACCCTCAGATTCAGATTTTCAAATAATTGTATTTCCTAACAAACAATACATCAATAAAAAGCTTATTTACTCAGTATATATCTTAATTGACCCTTGACAAATTGACACTTATCACAAATGTTAACATTTCATAATCTCCTACATGAAGTAAATGTTCAATAGTATTCTGCAAGTTAAAATGTTCTCTCTTCTCGCTCGTCTGTTATCTCCAGGCCGAGCTGGTGGTTCTGTGCTTTCCCATACAGTTTCTTAATCTTTGTGTATGATGAGGTCCGAAAGCTGCTCCTGCGCCGGAACCCCGGTGGTACGTGTTCCTACATATTCTCAAAGACACATGCACAAAATCACACACTTCCTATGAGTTTGTCTTGCATTAAGACCCCAAACTGGGTCATTAAAGGTGTTTCTTTAAATCAAGGATACAATAAAACACCGTTCAGTTAAGAACTATAAATAAAAACTCATCAGTGTGCAAATAATGTGCTAAAACACTGATTCCTTCTCTTTTTCTGCAGGATGGGTGGAAAAGGAGACATACTATTGATCAACAAATCTTCTTTACACACATTCCTACATCTTCCATTTTGTTCTACAACTTCTCTTCCCAACCGAGACGCACAACCACCCTGTCCCGCCCTCCTTTCAAAGAGACAGTAGCTTTAAGCCAATAGCACGTCTCTCTCCCCACAGAGGAAACCACAAAGCACCTTCCAGACTCTCAAATGTCCATCATGCCCCCACCCCCGCTCATTTCCAATAATCTTTGCATGTATTTTCACACGGCTGTGTACATAAAGTCTACTATATATCTAAAACTGGCAGCTGCATAATCATTATGTAGATTCGAAAGGAGCTTTCAACGCTAAAAAGGGAGTATGTATGCTCGCCTATTAAAAAAGGCCGTCCCTCCACCAACCTAACATCCATGCCTTTTCCCTCGACCTACCCTCCAGTCACACACGGACACACCAATCACACAAAACCCGTTGTTGGACCCCGATGCACACACTAGACTCGTTTAACATAGGAACTTTCTCGTATTTCACTCATGTTTTGTTAATAATTGTGCTCGTTCGGTGATTTTATGTTCTTTAATCACTTATGGAGGTGGTTTGGTGGCTTTGTTTATATATGTTATTTTCTACTTGCGTTCGATTGACATCGCCATCCTCTCTCACTTGTTCGTTCTTTGTTTGTGTGCTTGTTTGACTGCTACAATAACCCTAGATGTTTCAATACACCCTCAGTCTCTGTGTTTTAGTGCAATACCACATCTGATAAACAAATGAAGACATATCTTGGAAAAACAGAATAAAACGATTCTCTGGTATGACTGAGCTCTTGTGAAACACATTAGAAGCAGGATCTGGAACTATTACGGTGTTGAACAGCATCTCTGGAATAAAATAAACTGCCGACTTGAGCCGAAACACACCAGGTTTTGTTGTTCCCCTTTTATGCCAGTTAAAGTTGCTGTTTTTGTATATTTACATCAACTGTTGAAATAGATTTCAGCTTTTATCTGTCATATCAACAATTTGTTCTCCTAATAGCTGATGCAAGAAACTTTATCGTCCAAATCATTTCTGGACTGACCAATTGAGCCTGGTGTGTGCAGGTTCCAGCGCTGGTTTATCTGGAGATGCGATCGCTATAAAGCAGTATCAGGTCTTGTTGTCTGTGTCTGTGCGCGTATGTTTGCGTGTGTGTGTGTGAAGTGAGGGACAGTTGCGGTCAGCCATTGGCTGTTCATCTGACAGACATGTGAATATTGAGATTAAAGACAGAAGGAAAAAACTACTGGTAGAAACATGTATCTGAAAGGTCAAATCCAATAAAACATCTAGTACATTTAATACTACCAAGTGATGTCTGACTCTTTATTTACATGCCTCTTTATCTTCTTATCAAATATCTAATAAAATCTTTTTAAATTTTAATACGAGATGTTACTGTTAAATTCACAGTTGTTTGAAAAAGCTGTACTCAATGCACATTCTGTGCCTTTTGTGTCCTCAGTAAAGATCATGATATTATTGCCTTCAATTTTAAAATGGTTCACCCCAAGCAAATTTATGTTTTTATTTATATATAATTCTAAACAATTTACCTCATTTCAAACCACCAAATCTCACAGCCTGTCACCTTGTTTGTATCAAAAATACTTAATTTATTTTCAAGTATTAAACTCATACAAAAGAAAAAAAAAGAAAGAAAACTGTATGTGTGTGTGTATATATATATATGTGTGTGTGTGTATAATAAACCTTTTTAACTTGTCCCTCAAATAATAAAACTTTTTAAAATTTTAAATATTAAATGTAATATATTCATTAATATTTAAAAGTTTTGTATATTTGTCCCTATTAGCTTGGACATTTTTGGTCCCTCCTCTTATTTAATTTGGCTCATAACTACTTGAATTTATATACCTCCAATTGTATGTACCATATGTTTATATACCTAAATGTTTTACAGCTCCCTATCATGATTACAAAAGAATAAAGAGTCACAGAATCCCAGAAAAATAATATATATATAGAGAGAGAGAGAGAGAGAGAGAGAGAGAGAGAACTTAGGTTTATACAAAGATGAAAAAATAAGCTTTCCATAGATAGTTTGTTAAGATAGGACTATTTTTAGCTGAGATACAATTCCTTAGCAATATTACTAACCAGATATTATGTTTTGATATATTTATGGTAGGAAATTTACAAATATCTTTATGGAACATGATCTTTATTTAATATCCCTATGATTTTTGGCATTCAAGAAAAATCAATCATTTTGCTTTGCATAAAAATGACTTAAACTGAATTATTATTGCCTAATCCTGGCTTAGACTAAGCCCTTTTAACATGAAACTGGGCCAAATATTACTAAACCAACACTGATGCAATATTTTTAACCTTGCTCTTCTCAACTGGTTTTCAAAAGATTTTACAATGTTGGAATGTCATGTTTCTTTTCAAGAACCTATTATCTTTTACCTTGAGTAGCTGTATTCATGTTTTTTTTTTTTTTTTTTATAAAAAGGACCATTTAGATTTATCAGCATCTGCTGGACTATGTCTACCAAGAAACAAAAGACCAAATTATATCAGTCATAGACATCTGGCAACAAAAATTGGGGAAAGGTTTCTGAACTATTTATTATGCCATCATAAATCTTCAAGGTCATTTTAATAGCTCACAAAGCACGAAAACATCAGGTCAATAGTTGTAGTTTTTCTCTAGTTTTATTATAGTATTGAAAGTAAAACATTTTTTATTCCTGTTTATTACATATATAAAGTCGATTTTTTCCCCCCATAGAAAACCATCCAGTTGTGCTTTGAGATACAAATCAGTAAATCAGAGGACAGTTCAATTTACTGTGTATAAAACAAAGGTTTGTTTTAAATTATTGTATTATTTTACTCATTTATCACTGAGGTCCCCAGCATCCCAAATATGAACATTATCAGTTTCAACAGAACACACAATAACCACTATTTTATCTCCCTCTCTTAACAATGCCAAACAAGACTCTTTTTAGGCCACAGCAGAGAGTGACTGTAATATGCTGACCCCAGCATTCATCATACATTGATGGCACTGCAAACTACTGACTTGCAAAATTGGGCTGCCTGACACACACACACACACACACACACACACACACATCCCTAACGTCCCTTGGGAGAACGCTATGGGCTCACTGCAGTGCCTCTCTTTCTCGCTCCCTCCCTCCATCCACACTGCACTGCTGTAATGGAATATCGATCGGCTGCTCTTGCCGCAGTGTTTAAAAGGAGAGGTAGATCCCACTCAAGGTCATCACCATGGCAACTTAAAAATGAGATATACTGTCGCTGGTCCGGTGTAATGAAAGCAGTTCACATAAGTCAAATTTGTGTGATGTGATAAGACAAGGATAAAAAAAAAGTTATGGTTCTATGAGCAGTCAATAAATAAACACTTTGAATGTTGTACAGGCTGAGCAGTTTATTGCACTTCCTGATCATTGATACAACAGAAGCAAGTTGTAAAATGAAAGACGATGAACAAACATTTCCATAAAATAAGAGAACATATAAAAACAAAGGGGGTATTGGCATCAGAAACAGATTACACTGAATAGCAATAATACATTTACACTTTTTATTTGCTGACGCGTGCTGTTAATAAATCATACATGTGCTAGCTGTACTAACAAGACTGATGTAACAACAAACGAGCTAAATATAGCTAAAGACAAATTATTATGTAATGATTGGTGACCTATATATTACACAAACTGTCAAGACAGTACTGTACATTCGTCCTTGCTATTTTGGGTGATCTAGCATAACATTTTGATCATAAACTATTCCTTATATTTGTCCTTTTAGTGTGAGAGGAATATGTTTTTATTCACCCTCATGTCATTCCAAACCAACATGAACCATATTCTGTGAAACAAATCATTTTTATTTTCCACAAAAATATCTTCTTTCGTGTTCCACAGAACAATAATTTTCAGTTTTGGGTCAACCATACATATGTTTTTGCATTTGGGGTCACAGTCTCTTTAGTTTGTGCTTTAAAGATGCTGTAGAAATAAATAAAGTAACAACTGAACATGACATCCAATAGGTACCAATGAAGGCAATTGAGGTCTTTTCCATGTGCTTGATCTGTTTAGAGCAATGTCAGGTGAACAGTCCGCATTTCTGGCAAATCTGTGAGTAAACTGATATTTTTTAATTAGTGCAACCAATATGTGGCAATATAAAAGAAGAGGCAAGACATTGTAGGTTAACCCAAAAGGTCAAAGGTGCGAGGTTTAAACGGGTTCCATGAGCAGCTCGTCTATGTCAGAAGACTCCAGCTCATGAAATGCCGCATGAGACCCGATAACAGCTAGTGTGGCACCTGAATACAGAAAACAGTCAGAATTTCAGAGAAACTGGTTTGGGGGAAAAAAAAAAACCCCACAGAAGTACAATGAGACGAGGGTGAAAATCTCACCTAGTACCCAGAACACAGCAGTTCCTGCACCTGCCAGCCAGAACACAGGAAAGGACACCCCTCCTGCCAAACCTAACTGGTGCCCCTGAGTCAACTCACGACCTGAGACAAACAGAGGAGTGTGTTTGCGCATTAGATCACTTACATCACATCAAATATCCAGCCCTTAAACTTTAATTTAACACTTTAAGCAAACAAATCCAATGACGCTGCTCGTACAGCCAATCACTAAAACATCATCTCACTCTCTTACCGAAAACAACCAGCTTCTTCTCCACTGTTTTCAAGTGAATTATATAGAAGGCCCCAGCAAACACTCCCAAAGCAATCAAGAGCATTGGGGAACTGACACTGCAGGAGAAAAGGAGAGAAAAAAAGTTTTATTTTTAAACTCGTGTGATATTTATAGTTAAACACCTTCCAGATGGTTGTGTGACCTTCGGAGAAACTTAAACACACGCCCATATTGTGTGCATAAGAACAGAGGCTTATCAGTTATTTGCATTTCTATTACAGTAAGCCTTTTTTTTCATTTGAAGAAGTTGCATATTTTGAATATTACCTCATTTGTGACATAGATTCTAGATGATTGTTAGCAAGCCGTTCCTTACATGCAGTAGAGGATGAGTCCCAGGAAGATGAAGGTGTAGTTGCTGTGAAAGGTGTTCAGGTTCCTCACCACACGCTGACACAGCTCTCCAAAATTACGTGGCTTGGAGAACTTACGCTGGTCCACAAAGCTGGCCCAAGGACGGATGGACTTCCGTCTGCGGTCCACCCAATCCTTTATTACATTACCAGACAGACCTTTGGGCAGCCACAGCCTGGCATCCACAACACACAGAAGAAAACACAGTTACCAAAGTAATAATAATTAAAAAGTCTTTATATATATATATATATATATATATATATATATTGCATTTATTTTAAAAATACATGTGCACCATAATAACAACACATAACACATCATTTTGAAATGATGTGTAATTTCGTTATAACTGCAAACAACAGTAATGAAGGGAAGTTACTGACTGTAGATTTACGCGACATACAATTAAGATGAAATACTTCTGCGCTGTTCACTCACCTCCCCACTACTCCAGCCCCAGGAAGCTGTTCTGCCTCACTGCTGAAGGGGTCGCTTGCTTTTCCATCCATTTCAGTTTGTCTAATAACATAAGAATTGCATTAACAGGAATGCATGAGTACAGTGACTATTGAACCATCTAGTTCATTTCCAACTCAGTTCAGAGCTGCTAGATACACGGACACAGGGAGACAATCCATATTGTACTATATGGCACTGCTATGAGATGAGGACAGTGGGAGCCTTTTCTAATGTGGTGTGTCCATCATTTTGCTCATTCAAAAAAACATTTTCAACCTATTTGCATTACTGTAGTCATTACACTATTACATTATCATAGTACACAAAGGAGAATTTAAGAGGTATGAGGAACCTAACAGAACAGAATGAATAAAGACTTATTGACTCCTCAGTACACCACTGCCTGTCTACACTATTACTTTATGAAACAATGAAGGTATATACATAATATATTATTTATTATATATTATAACTATGAAAATGTATTATATATTATTATTACATATTATTTATTATTATAAATAAACATAATTGCCTTCGTTGTTCTAGCTTTTTTCTTAAATCACACTATGTGTGCTAATGTTAAATCGATGTCAATCATATGGGCTGGGACAGAAACTTTGCAGTTACAACAACAAAGAATCCGGAAGAACAAGTTTGTTTAGCACTTCAAACGCATTAACATGACGTCAGATATGCCCAAAACATATTACATTATTACATAACTATATAATAACACCATCTTTTAGACGGACTGGTATGAAAACAACAGTCCCCAAAGTTTGTTTATCAAATCTGTGACCGATTAGTACTATTCTTCGCTCTTTCTTAAATGTTACTGATTCTCCCACAGCTATGAAAATCAATGTAAACTATGTAAAGATAGACATCGCTCAATCGGCGCACTGAGAGGCAAACAAACCCTAAAATAAAGATCTTACTTACAGTAACGTTACTGTCTGTAGCTCTGCTGGTGTGTTGATACGCGGCGGATATGATGTGGTTCGCCAGCAGGAGCTGTGACAATCTTCTTCTGTAGACGAACGACCGCCTCCTAGTGACATGGACCAAACCAACAGGGCACAATTTTACGCGTATTTTTAATATGATTGATTGTTTCCTACAAATTATAATAAATTATTATTTCATCTAAAGGTCTTGACGTCAATTTGTAGGCCAGCTAGGAAGCGTATAATAGGGCTAAAACAGAGTTGTTGTTTAATTTGGATAGATTATGTTTTGTTCTACAACATTAATTAACGTTACACACTAACGTTACCTAATTTTACTAACGTTAATTACTAAGTGCATGTTTCACGCACTACAACCATAAATGTACGTGTCTATGACTACAACTACCACTTTTGTGTACCTAATTTCCCTTCCAAATATGGCGACATGCTGCGGACTATAGCTCATAAACGTGACACGTGATTGCTTTGTCGACGGCGAGCGTCGATCTACAAATCATACGCGAGTGAACGTCCTCCAAATACACATATAACGATCTGTGGATGTTCGGGGATCGGTCAACAAAACTGACTATCGGTGTTTTTCCAGTTGAGATGTGGGTGGCGCTAGGAAGGGTTAGTACAGGACTGTAAACACAATCCAGATAAACAGTTTGATACAGGTAAGGTGCTTGTTGATCCTCAGTTATTGACGTAAATATAAGTGTTTTATTAATAACTTTACAGCAAAATATCACGGACAAATCAAATCAAACCGTGATGTTTTAAAAGAACACAGTTCCTTGTCCGGCCGCTAATAACGAAAATGTCGATAACAAGTGGACTGTCGCGCTGTAATGTCGCGTTAGTATGTAACATCGTTATTTTCTTTGATCGAGAGGTTTTGGTGCAGGGTGATGTCAGGTTAGCTCAAAGAAAAATCTAGGCTAGTAATTAGTAGAGGCGGAAGTCCTCTGCAGGAATGTCAGCTGACACTGCAAACATTTTAACTTTCAAATATCGTTCGTTCATATAGTTGAACGCTGTTTTACTATTAAACATAAATGCATGTCATTGATTCTTTCTCTGTTATCGATTTGGCTCTGTTTCCTCAGCGCAAACGTGACGTTATATAAAGAGTCCACGTGACCGTGCGCGAGAGGAACGTTTGACGCGGAACGGACGGACTGACTGAGGGCGGGTCAACACAGCGCTTTTCGGATCAAAATAACTGCGCTGTTTCCACTACGACAGTGTAATTTTTTTGTTTTTGTACCACTTGGAGAAACAGAAACTGTCTTTGTATGTTTTATAGAAGTATAATTTAACCCACAGTCGAGCCTTATAACTTAGTTAGCTCGTAGGCTAACGTAACTTACAGAGAATGTACCGTGTATCTTTGACAGCCAATGTCTATTTTCTTCCTCCAGTGGATATATAATACAATATAATGATTCTCATTTAATATTTATGCATATTCTTCTTTATCAGACACATTTGGAGGGACAATGGCTTCAGCGAAGTGCTCGAGATATTCCCTGTACTGGGAGGAGACTGAGTGCCTGAGCTACTATGAGATGCTGTCCCTCCATGAAATCTTTGAAATCGTGGGCTCCCAACTCACAGAGACTGATGTTGAGGTTTTGTCCTTTCTCCTCGATGAAACTTATCCTGGAAAACATCCCCTTGATCCAGAGGGATGGACTGATGAGCTGCCTCCAGGGCCTGATGGGCCTTCACAGGGTAATTATCCATGTCCTCAGCTTGTGAAAACATGGCGAAGAATACAGCCGCAAAATGAGGTGTGCTCAGTCGCTGGTCGCCACAAACCCAAGAGTGGTGTTGAACTGCTGTTGGAGTTGGAGAGGCGAGGATACTTGAGCGAAGCAAACCTCAAACCTTTATTGCAGTTGCTGCGAATTCTGACACGACATGATGTCTTGCCTTTTGTCTCACAAAAGAAAAGAAGAACAGGTGAGCATCAGGTGTAAAACAACGGTTAACAGTAATTTAAATCAGTGCAGCAATGTTTATGTCACATACTGATGTGTTACCTGTACTCTTAGTGTCTCCAGAGCGAGAGAAGGCGGAATATCAAGCGCCGGATATCAAAAGGGACGCACACTTCAGCTCAAACACAGATTTACCATCCTTGGAAAACACACAAGACCACCAGTGGAGAGCAGGTGAGAAAAGGGCTGCTAAAATCCCAACACATCGACATATTCAGTTTTTGTTTCTGCTTTTGTTTATTGAAAGTTTTGTCTCTATACTTTTCAGCATTTCTGGAAATCTATTACAATATTGTATTACGTCATCACCCTATGTTTTCAAGCTGTTTTCTGTGAATATGCTATGAGTAAATAGTATTGCTGTTGCACTGCACACAGTGTTTATTTGTATGCTGAAAACATTGAATAATATGATGACAAATAATATACTGATAATATTAACCAAATAATATCAGTAGTTCAAAATAATTAAGACCTAGTTTCCACATTCTTTTTCACAATAAAAAAAATAATATTTAATCATGTTAGTTTATATGCTTCAATGTAACTGCATAGTAGCACTAATAAATCATAAATATATATGTGAAAAAATATCATGTGTTGACACAAACAGTTATGAAACTTGTAGTCTTTATGAAAACCAGTTTGTGGGACATTGAGCATATTAAAAATATTGCCAAAGATTGCTCATTTCTGGTTGTTGGGCATTAATCTATGTTTGCTTTGTTAGGGGCCACAACAACAACCTCTGTCCGACAGAAGCGAGGTAGAGGTCACCACTGGAGCCGAAAATCTAGGGGCAAGAGTGAAATCCAGCCTCAGCCAACTCCCAGCAAAGTGACCTGCGGTAAGATCACTTTTTATCTTCATTGTTAAACTACTTCTTTTGTTTAGTCTTTTTTTTTTTTTTTTTTTTTTTTTTTTTTTAATAGAATTTTTTAAACGTATGAATCTCTTTGCCTTTCCATTTTTCTCTCCTTTGGTTTGATTTGATCTATAAAATGCTCCACAGCTGAGTTTACCTTAGCGCTCCATTTCTTGACAGTTTATAAATAACCAGTCACCCATTCTTTAGTGCCTGAACCTCTAATGCTGTCAGAATGAAAGCGAAACTGTCACAAAAGAGGTCCATGTTAAACGTATGCCATCATTCATCCCTTTGTGAATTCCCTGCACTCTGCACTATTATCACTTTGAGTTTCAATCTGACTGGACTCAAAGGCTGCTCACACCAAAGCCTCTTTATGCTTTTGCTAGATGGGAGCTGTCCTGCCATCAGGGCATTGCTAAAATCTCTTCAGAACAGAGCACATGAGACACACTGAGTGGCAATAATGGCACAGTAGGTAAGGAAATACCAAGATTAAAAACTGCTTTTTCAAATTTTGCCAAAACTGTTTGTCAAGAAAGAAGTGATTTATGTGAGGCATGGGAGACTGTTTTCTTTTCCTGGGACATTCAGGTCTCAAAATACCAGGAGCCGGAATTTATCTTGCTCTCCAATTTGCGCTATAGCATTAAAAACCAACCATGTTTTCCTACATAACTCTCTTATGGGAGCCGAATGTCTCATAATAATGTTTAATACAGATAAAGTAATTTTTAAGATTTTATCACTATAATGGGTCACGTTTTCCAGTGCAGACACGTTTATTGTGATCATTTAAACTGCATGTTTACTGTTTCAACCTTTTTCATCCTTGGGTTCACAGTGTATCTTTTGGTGTGCCTAAAAATATGATCTACATGTATAAATAGACAGATATGCCTAAATCAGATTTTCACCATTCAAATGTGTTTTTATAATGTGTGGATTCTTTTCACACATTAAATCTCACTTTTCAAAACATGAATGGCAATCAGGGAACTCTATGTGCCAAGATGGATGAAATCCAGGGGATAATGTCATCTATTATTTTAACAACATAACATTAAAACATAGAAGAGTTGTTACAATCTGTATACACACTAAAGTAAATGCATCCAGTCTTATTCACGTATCCATACAGGATGGGAGGGTGCCATTTTGTTCTTTCAAACGTGTGTGAGTCAGACTCTTGACATGCTCTTTGTTCACCTCAGATGCTCGGCCCTAGTCAGTTTTACTCTGTTGTTACAGATGCTTATTGACCTGCCTGTACAACAACTGCATGGCTTTGGTTCCTCATTATGTGCACTGCAGGGGCTCTTAAACCCTCAATTGAAGGTGCTTATTTCTTTTCATATTAATGTCACCTGTGTATAGCATTTAGCTTTTGTTAAAGGCAGGAAATGAGAATATATATATATATATATATATATTTTTTTTTTTTTTTTTTTTAAATCAAAGTATTACTTAAGTGCTTACTAGAGTGCTAGTAACAGCTGCTCTTATCAATTACATTTAATTTGGTGCAGCCCAATAGTGCTTAATAAATTAATTCTAATCCGAAACAACATCGTAAAGCTAAGATTTGGTTACAGATTGTGTATTTCTATGTATCTGTGACCATTTATTTTTGAGTTGTGCTTTAGACTTGCTTCAGTCCCTCTGCTTCTTTCATGGTATTATTTCTACAGAGAAAAGTACACTCACATTCTTTGTTTTTATCTCTGTCACATTTTTCATCAACTTCTTCTCTATCCCTGACTTTCTGTACCTTTTCATTTCCTTTGGATAAGCAGCTTTCAGTGTGATTAACTCCTGTGGTGTGTCTGAATGAAATTTCTGTGAAGAGATTATTGAATATTGGGCCACTGAGACAGAGTTGCATCAGACTGTATTTCCTGGTGTCTCGTGTCCAGTAAAACTCTGATTATTGTCACTCCACTTCCTGTTCAAATCATTGATCCTCTCTCTTTGCTAAGCTTTGATGTACCAAAGCTAATCTACTATCTGCACTGACCTTTTGTTTAGTGAGATGAGAACCCTTTGTGCCCTAACATGTTTCACCTGTCCCTTAAACATTAAGTTACACTGCACTGTCATCTTTTTTGTTGACCTATAAAATGCTCGTAAGATCAAGCTTCAATCTTAAACGGTCAATTTGAATGCTTTCTATTCACTACCAGATCCTCCCTGTTATTCAGATTCTGCCATGCAACTTCCAGCATTACAGTCCTCCTGTGCCATGATTGACCTATGAACTTTCATCTTTTGTTTTACACCTGAACTAGCTGAACATGCTGTTTGCTGTGTTGACTCCGCATTTGATCTTGGCAGGTTGACTCAAGATTGAGTAGAAAAAGCAGGAGAATGGATAGAGTGAAAGAGACAGAGCTCACAACAAAAACAAGTGTGTGCTGTCCGCTCTGTCCGATCACACACAATCAAGACTTGTGTGTGCTTTAACTCACGGGCCTGGTCCATGTCCTAAGGTAAAGAACCCCCTTCCTAACTCGCATAGGACGAGGGGCGAATCTAATACTCTGTGTTCAAATGTCAGTTTTCAGTTGTTGCTGTCCACTTCCCCAATGACATGTGCTATGAACTATGAACTTAATTTGGGAACAAATAGGAACAAAATCCTCTCTGGAGGGGTTGTTGGCCTCAGTGTTTCACAGAACTGACTCATGAAAAATTCCTTGGAAATTACTGGAAGTCCATTGGGTGTGTTCTATTAATTCGCCTGTAATGCAACATTATTTTACATGACTCTTAATTCAACACAATCTATGTTCAAGAACAAACCATTCTACAGTCGTTGACCAAACTCAGCCCCAAAGCTCAGTTTTGCAATGAAAAATCATCCTCTGTGAACCTTTGCCAGAGCAGTTCTGAGGAAAATGACCCAACAGTTCTTGTTTAGACCCATCCCAGTGTTTTGTTTTTGTATGAGGCTTTTAAAATTGGACTTTGATTTGAAATTTAACAGATACCTGAATTTATTTAATCAAATTCTGCCAGTGTTTTGATTTTTGTAGAACTGGAAGTAGACACTGCTTGTAAAGTTAGTGAAATAGTAGTCTGATAAACCCCTTCTCAACTAAAGAAGTTTAAAGCTGCAATCTCCATAGGAATGAACTAGAAAATGTTGCTTTTACTCACAGACTTAAGATTGTGCATATGACCTTTGCCTGCTTGACCAAAAAATAAGATATGGCAAAACTGTTGCAACAACATTCATCCAAAACTGCTTGTTTCTCTCTCTCTCTCTTCCTCTCCTTTCTCTATGTCCACAGTTGAAAAACATACTGACTCAAGTGTCAGGAACAAAAACAAGTTGGCCAGCCTCACATACTAAGAGAGGGAGAGAATGAAAAAAAAAAAACAATCAAAAGAAAAGCTCGACCTGATCTATGTTGGCAGTCGGTCAGCCTTACGCCCTCATTTCTCTCCCTCCATCTTGGTTTGTTGTTCAGCAGGAAAGAGGGATCGAAATAAGTGTGGAAGCTCTTCGCATGGAGCATCACCCCATAAAATGGCGCACAACTTTTATTTTCTTTTTTTTTTTTTTTTTTCTTCTTTTTTTTTTAGAAAAATAGTTCCTGTTTGTTTGAAAGAAGACATTTACAACATAACAACATATGATATTTGTAAACACACATATTATTATTATTATTATTATTTTTTAATGGTCTAGGATGCACAAAACGTAATGCTTACATACGTTGACAGAAAAGCCTAAACTTTGCTGCTTATTTTAAGTACCTTCTGTGTACTGAAACTGGAAGCTGAGAAAAAAAACAATGTCCTGTATTAGTTTATGTGAGGAGCTCTGATCATGTGTGTTTAATGGAACTAAAAGTGCTCTGTAAATGTGTGCTGTGTTTAAAAGAACGTTAAAGAACCCTTGTGTTCCGAGTCTGCTTTCCAACCTGCATTACAAGTTATTTTGGGAGACCAACATTATAGCCACAATACCAATCTAAAGCTGGTTGTCAAGTGTTACTTTTATTCTTACTCCGAAACGGATCATCTTTAAATAGTATGTTTTAGTAAAGACCATTGTGTCAATGATTTGGTTTTAAATTCTATTAATCAAACTTTCAGTAGAAGTTACATTACATGATTCAAAATTCAAGAATCCTTATTGTCATGGTTAAAGAAAGCTTTACATTGCCAAAGCATTTACATGTTTAGTTACGCTTTCTAGCTGCCTAGGACATCAATCCTGCTTCACATATCTCGCTTGCTTTTGAAAAATCTTGTAATTACAGTACTGTTCAAAAATTTGGGGGTAAAAATGGACTTTTCCTGTTTCAATAGATACTAAAATGTAATTCCTGTGATGAAAACGCTGGTTTTCGACAGCCATGTTTCTGATTGGTGCTCAAGAAACATTTCTATTTTATTCACGTTGAAAACAATTTTGCAGCTTAATATTTGAAACGATATGTGAAAGTCTGTCTGTCTCTTTTGATGAGTGTAATGAGTCAGTGCTAAATAAAAACATTTTCTTATTTAATGACCCCAAAACTTTAAACAGTAGTGTACAATACATGTAATTATATATCAGTATTCACTAGCTAAATCCTATACTGTATACCTGATTGATTATAGAATGAAAGAAAAGTGTCCAGTTGGGCTATTTAACTCCTGTCACTTTATGAATAAAACTGAGACAAAATCATAATTCTCCCAAGTGCTGCTGGTCACAAGCAATCCATAAATTCAGTACGTTCACCAGTTAAACAATGTTTTATTTTGACTAATGTCACTCAATCGCTTACTCTCTACATTAATGGTTAGTTTTTCATATTCACTGTTGCTTTGTGAACATCCCAACATGCAAAAAGGTGGAGTTTGCATTGGAGCTTTGGTTGTAGAAAGGTTGGATTTGTGTTGCAGCAATGTTCTGAAGATTGATGGGTCCACTTCCTCATCTGACCTCTGAGCTAATGACATGAAAGGAAATGACATCACTGCGAAGCTCTGGTTCAGTATGTATACTCCAATCGTATTTTGCCGTCTCTGTTCCCTGTGCTGTTGCATGACATCAGTTCTACCTCCACTCTTTGGTAAAGCCAACCTGCATAAATCTTTTAATAGCGACCCCCTACAGAATTCGGATCTGCATATCAAACCGTAAATATCACCAGATCTGTCGCCTGAAACCCAAATGCGAGCCCTTCTCTGGATTTTTGCTCGAGGTGCTTTCAGTCCACCTGAACTTTCCGAACGGCCTCAGATCATGTGTTTTTAAACTCCCTCGTCTTTGTGATACAAGTGCAATGTTCAGTAGACGTGTTGGACTTTACCAATGTGTTTCCAAGTCCTGTGTGCCTGCAGATAATTTGAAAGCCAGCTCATGATGAATTTATCCAATCTCAACTGCAAAAGCTGAATCAGCCTACTGGTTTCACTTGTAGCCTCACTGACTACAAGTGAAAAATCAGGGTCAGTTGACTCCAAATCTCTCGATCTCCAACTATTTTGAGGATGTCGACCTCAGTCATCCAGTAGATCTCAGAGCTGATGCCGTACCAGAAACAGTTTGACTTTTGTGCCTTCTGGTTTAATACGCTTTGTTCGTAAATCACCAATCAAAATTAAAACAGGGCAGGAACTTTTTTTAAGCAAATGTATATGAATCTGTGCTAATCTTAGTTGTTTTTCAACCAATTTCTGGATATAAGTAAAGAACCTGAATGTAAAGTCTTAATATCACTGTACTTTTTGACCCCCTCCCCCCCACTGATCTGTGTCATCCTCGTGTTCTTCCCCTTTCCTCCTGCTACTGTTTTTCTTGTTTCTCTCTATCCTTGCTCAAAAAAAAAAAAAAACCTTCACACACTGAATCTTCACAAATCCATCTCCATCCCCTCATGATTTTCTTTGGCCCTTTGCATGCCCCCCCCCCCCACCCCCCCCTCTCATCCCACCTTCCTCTCTTTCTCTGTTTTCAACACTTTTCCGCTCTCAGATGTCCGGCTACGTGTGCGTGCGGAGTATTCGGAGCACGAGTCAGCCCTTCGTGGAGGAGTTTCTTCTGACAAGCAGCAGCCGTTGGAGAGGCAGTTTGAACTGTTCAGCCGAGCAAGCACGCTGCTCCGTACCCGGGATCTGGGCTCTATTGTTTGTGATATCAAGTTCTCTGAACTTGCCAACCTGGATGCCTTCTGGGCAGACTATCTGAGCGGGGCGTTGCTTGAGGCACTGAAAGGAGTCTTCATCACAGACTCTTTGAAAAGGGCAGCCGGGCAGGAAGGGGTTCGGCTGCTTGTCAGTGTGGATCAGGATGACTATGAGGAGGGCAGAAAACTGTTGCTCAGAAGCCAGACACATAATTGGGCAAACTGGGGAACTCAAAGTTTGTAAGTGCTTTTATGTGCTTTTTTAGTTTTTTGGGTTTTTTTTTTGTCTTTTTTAATTCGTATGGTCTGATACATTAGGGTTGAATGTAGAATTATATACAGTATACTCCCGCTCTTGCCTCTATGTAGTCTTGTTACCACCAGGGGGCATTAGAAAACAATTTTGTCTTGACCCCTTTTATACAACATGAGAAAGTGTTATTTTACCATTTATACTGTTATAGTTTTGAATAATATTGTAAATGTATTTATATATATAGATATAGATATAGATATAGATATACATATGTTTATTTATATATAGATATATAGATATGGATATATATATATATATATATATATATATATATATATAAAAAATTAATATTTAACTTTTTCATTATATTTATTTATTTTTATTTTTGACTTCAAAAATACAAGCTTAAACTCTTTTTCAGTTGCTGAAGCTATATTTCTGCTATTTCTTTTATTAATTATTTATTTTTCTTTTGTTGTATTTATTTATTTATTTAAGCTTTATGTGAAACAACCAAAACAATTTTCATAGTTTTAACAAAAATATCACTGCTGAGAACTTTATTAAAAAAAAAACGTGTTTCCAAAGTTAAATTTATATATATATATATATATAAGTTGTCATTGCACTTAAGCCTAAATATATGTTTTTTTAAATATGTAGAAAACCTTTGCTTGGTGTTCTTTTTTTTATTTTTTTTATTACTTTGTATTATTTATTTGGATAGCCCTTTTCACAAATATCATGCCAAATTATTTTTAACAAGAACAGGGAGATACAAAAATACTATCAATATTATATACCAATCACTTTCTGTAAATATGCTAAAATATCTTAAATGATTATCTTTATTTTATGGTACGTTATTAGTTACATTAGGTTTTGGCAGTCCAAATAAACTTCTCTGAACCCCTTAGGAAACCCTTGTGGCCCCCGAGGGACCTCATACCAGTTTAAATCCTACAGAGTCTTGATGTTAAAGTATATTCTATTTCAATATGTATGAAGTAATGTATTCCATGTTTCCTTCACAGGCGCTGAGAAATGTCCTTTTCACTTGGGACCTTCAACTAAGATGGATGAAGATGTTTTGCCTTTTTATTTCAGTGCCCGTTGAGTGTTGGTGACCCTGAGAAGGAGAGCCTGCTGGAATAGTCTAGATTAAACTGGGCGGCCATTTGTTGGACAATGACTGTTTCTGAAGCAAAAATGATTCTGGAGTGTTCAGAGGTTAGGTTCAGATGTTGGACTCTCTCTCTCTCTGCAGGTCAGTTTAAACATGGACAGAAACACACCCATAGAGAACAAAAGATAGAGGTTCTGTATCTGTACCACTTGGCCTGCCACAGGTGGTATGTGGATAGAAGTTTTTTTTTCCAAATGTGATGACATAAAATGAGCCATTGAATTCAAGTTATGTTTACCTTTGTTTGGGAAATTTAAAATAATCTCTGATTAAAGAGGAATGATGGGAATACACCACAAATATGTAACCCAAAAGGATATACAAGTTAAACAATGATAAATAAACATTCAAATGAATAGTTAACAAAAAGATAGTCAGGTTTTTTGTTTTTATTATATCTCCTGTTTGAAAAGGTTTTGGAAGACTGGATGGTAACTTAATTGTTAAGAGTTTGGGCTGGTAACAGTGCTTCAGACGAACAAATGTGCTCTTCCACCATTGGACCGTTTTATATGTTGTGTAATTGAACCGCTCCAGAGTGCTCTGTTGTACTGCTTATAAAAGTCAACTTAGATAACTTTGGAAATCCCTCATACAGTACCAAACTGAAACAAATCTATCAGAGTTGCCAAATTTGAAGCTGTATCGAGGATGGGGAAATACCACAAGATGTAACAGAGATTAACAGCAAGAACTTTCTACAGTGTGCACCACTGTGAGATTACATGTGTCCCAACATCTGTCATTTGTCTCAGAAACAAGGTCATGGATTTTCAAGGCCTTTCGATGCCTTTGTAAATTGATGATAGAAAAATGATTGTTAATTATAATTCGATGACCACTGTTTTGACACCAGCCTTGGCTCACAATTGGATTAACATCTAGTCATGTTTCTGGACTAGTGTGTTCTTATAAAGAAAGAATGCGTTGACCTTTTTGTTATATGTGTACTCTTATGACAAAAAAGCAAAGAAGAAAAAAGTTCAGCGGTAGTTCCTGTCATGTCACTGATGTAAGTGAATTGGGAGTGAAACATTGAACGCTCTTGTGTTTTCATGTTTTTGTTTAAAATTGTATTACTTCATATTGTTTTGGAATATGTACCTTTAATTTATGTAACTATATAATAAAATAATTGTCTTTCTGATACTGTGTGCTGAGGCATTTTAATTTCAGTTTTGGAATTTCTTTAGGATCTAGCCAAATCCCTTGGGTGGATTCCTATAAATATTGCGTTTTTTCCCAGTTAATTTGTGAACATATCAGATGTTTGTATATGAATATATTTAACAAATAATGTGCAAGCAGTGTATAGTTGAATGAAGGTAACATATTTGACTTGCATAAATTGTGAAATAATCTTTTAATAGTTATTGTTTATCAGTGTGTTTTCTGTGTACTGATTTTTAATTATTAATTGTACATAATTCAGATGTTCATATTTTTTCTTAACAGAAGCTCCTCACTGCTTTTAATGGTCTCTGCGTTTAAAGAATTGTTGGCTCCGAAGGTTTGAGCTTCTACTAACTTAACAGCAAGCCCAAACCTTTCTCTTGAGCTGAGATTTTGTAGTATTCATGAGAAAAATAATATTTAGGACTTGGACAGTCCGAGTTGTTTAGTTAGGGCTCTGTCCATGGTGCTGAAGAATTGAGGCATGCCTATTGACTATTGATATATTTGATCTTATGGGAGAAAATGCATTAAACGCAGCTGTAAATGTTAAAATTCATAACTAATTAAAGGGTTTAAATGTAACTGTATGTCCATACTAATCTGCTTCGAGCACAAGTGTTTTGGAGAGAGGCATACTCCGAGCCTTCACCGCGCTTTGTGTCATTCAGTATTTCCCCAGTAGATGGCAGCTATATGTTCGATAAATCTTAGTAAAGCCTACGCAAAACGTCTACTGAAGTAATCGAAGGAATATGGGGAAATGAAGATTAAAATATACACTCTAAACATTTCGGTTTTCTTTCTCTCATTCCTCGCCCATACAGATGCGCTTTTCAGCCTTTTGCAGCGCCTGCGGTCAACGCGTAGTCATGGAAACCGCTGGAGGGAGCGCGAGAGACACATGAAGGATTTGCGCACGAGCACCCGACCCCCTCACCTTTCGCCCCTGATTTCAAATTCAGGCTCCTCACCCGATTCCCTTTCTGCCCCCCCCCCACTAACCAAACCACCCCCCAAAATATCTGGCCTCTATCCCCCGTTTTGCTGTGTCCGAGTCTATTCGGTGTCCGAGCAGCTCTTGGCGTGACGCAGACTGCCGCGTTCATCATCGATGGAAACGCTGGTAATGTTGTGTAAACAAACTCACAGCTTCATACTTTTATTATTTTACGCGTGCAGCTATAACTACTCCATACCATGACGTCATCCTTCTACTTCACTCGCTCGCTCAATTTTTCTGTCTGTTTGTACTTTCTCTGTTATATTCCGTCCAAACGATTCACGCTAAAGTTGTCCCGTCTGGTTTAAACCCGTCCCGCTCAGAGCGAGCAGGACAGAGGCGGACAGGGTTATTGCCTGCAATGATTTCTCGCTCGGACCAGGGGTTTCTTTTATTGATTAGATAGAAATTAATTCATGAGACAACCCTCTCTCGATGTCCGTGCTTGTGTTTCAATGCATGCTGTTATTGGCGCAGGGCATCGCGGGAATATTTGATCTGAACAGCAGAGATCGCCCTGTGAAATATACATGCCCTGGTGTTTTACAGTCGTGTTCCTGCGAACATCTTGCCATGTTCAGATTTGTCGCGCGATGATAAATGCACAGCTTCCTGCCACCATGAATGAAGCCAAGGTGCTGATGAGCTTTTTTGGGGCAATTACTGCTGTTTGTTTTAAAAGTGCAGACCATTAGCGATTATGATGACAAGGTAGGAATATATAGGCTACTGTATGTGTCCGAAATTGTTTCACCTAAGCTCTTTTTTACCGCTCAAATAAAAACCGTTTGGATGTCACCGAGTGCTAGTGGAATAGGCCTGCGAGGCTTTATTTAGCAGTTATTGATGCAACATGTTCGTTACAGTGTTTCAACACTATTTAAGCTATTTAAGTTTTTTATGGCTTTGTTGTGACGGTTGGTAGGCTAACATTTCCTTGATTTCTGTAGACTAGCCTAATCGTGAGCGGTTACGCGCGTATAGGCGCGCGAGCTTCTGCTTCGTCACTTGCCTTGTGGAAAATCTGGACATAGTGTTTACTCCTTTGGGAAGCTTTGTAATCAATATGGTCGATATTTGTTTGGCGGCCTATCCTTGATAACAACGTTGTAATAATAGCATCACGCGGCCTCAGCATGGCCGTTAGTGTCCGCCGCCACACAGCCTGAATCTCCGCTGAGGGGAAATCGATGCGCAGACTGAGTTAATTATGAGAAAATCAATTAAGAGGTGGAGATTTTGGCTTTAAAAGGGCGGCCAGCGCTTGTCCGTTTGTCGTCTTGTCCGTGCGCGTCCGCTTGGTCGCTTTCTCCGTGGCTTATGATGCTAAACTATTGCCTGCATGTTTGCGATTCTATCAGCCGACAGGACAAAACATTTACAATGCTGTAAAGAGGCTGTTTCATTCCAACAGATCATTTAAGATATAATCTGTACGCGTTGGTGATGGCGAGAAGCGCGCGGAGATGCCACCACCTTTTTCGTGGGTAAACAAACCCACAAACAAACGTGTTTCGACGTGACTTTATTAACAGTGAACATTTCTTTCTTGCTTTTTGTAGATATGGACAGAAAGGTGGAGACGTTCTCGTGTCAGTTTACACAGTGGAGATGGGCCATCAAATATTTGAGGAGCCTGACTCACTGTATATATGTGCTCTCACGTTTCATGGATGATACACAGGCGCATGTACGTTTTATTGGCTTCAGATTAACTAAGAAACGACACACGTCCACCTCTTCACTGGTGCCGTATCTGAAGATAGGCTGCGATGTCATTAAATCTTCAGGACTCATTATTGAGGCCATATTTGGGAGTTTTAATATGATGCAGAAATTGTGAGAACCACTAGGACCTGGCAATCTTTAGTGTAAACGTGTTGACATGTAAGAGGCCTTTGCAGGCTATTTTTAGGCTAGATTGTTTTCAGAAAAAAACGAGGATTTGAAGACACATATCTCTTTAGGCTATTAAAACAGTGCACAAATTAAAACTATAGGCTAAAGGCTATAGGTCTAATAACTGAAAACCTAAATCGCGTGTTATTCAAAATACTTATTTTACAATGACTGTAACTAAACAGATAGCCTATTACGTTCATACCAACTGAAACCTTTCACAAAAGTGATTTATTAGTTTCTGAATTAGGCCTGCGGTAAATTAAACAAGACAAATCACGAAAATAATCTATATGCATATTAAAATACCTGTTCTGAATAATAAACACGCCTCTGCATGTCTGTATTGTGATAACCCGCCCTCGTTGTTTCCTTTAACTAAAGGTAATTTAGAGATGTATTTCTTAAATGATTGCAGTCTGTAGATAGTGTAAATTATCAGATTTCTATTTGAGCATGTAAATATTATCTTTGCACTACAGTACGACAATTATTGACTATTGTTAACAGGTAATTGTCACGTGTTTTGTCATGTGGCAGATGTAATTTTTTTACTTAATACACCAGACTTTATTTTTTTTAAATAACTAAATAAACCCGAGTTTAACTGAAATGCAAATTGATGAGCATTACATACAATCATACAACCTTACAGATTTATATTAATGTTACTTAAATTAAAACGCAAATTAAGCGATATTTATTGAAGAAATTATTTGTATGCACCAGTTATTCAAATAAATAACTGTATTGAGCGCGTTTGGGGTAAAACTGACTTGACATTTTTTCAGTGATGCAATAGAAATATTAGGCTACGTATAGTATTTGAAATAGTAAAAACCCTATTAGTAAAACGTTAATATGCTACTAAATATCTTTCAATTAATATCAATGCCGTTTCTGTGGAGACGAGAAAAAATCTCTCTTCGGCGGTATGTGTCGTTAATAACAACATTTCAATTCATAACTCTTGCAAAATGATGTTTTTGATATCACGCAAATTAGCAATAGGCCTATTATCGACATTATATTCATGTCAAAACCAACGAGAAGAAGGAGAAAAACACACACAAATAATTATAGCGCCTAAAACAGCGATAAACTCATTTAGCAAACACTTTATTACAGAATAAAACATACGAATAATAATCTTATGATCTAAATGTACATGATTTTACTAAATCCGACGCTTTTATTGATGTTTAGCTTATGGTAGTGCCATCCAAGACGCATTTCACCTAAAACTATCACGCGATGGCTCACGTGTGCTGTTAATACATAAGCCGACATACAAACATAAAAATACCCATGTATGATTTTATTTTAAATTAGTAGCCTACCTATGTGAGATTATTTATATTTTATTTTTGGTTGTTACTGTCCTGTTAACATTACACTGGCTCAGATCGCATCGTGAGAGCAGGAAGCAGGAAGGTTGTATTCGCGGCCAGGATTTTTTCTTTCTCTTTTAGAGAATGATTGGTCTTCATAGAGAGAGCCTCAATATTGCTCGGTCTGATCATTCATGTCGCCGAAATCGCGCCTGTTGTTTATATCACTTATTTAAAATGCACACTTTAGTATGTTCGTATTATTATTATTATTAGCTATAAAAACCTGCCTCGCAGATATTTAGTGTCCGGTATCAATCTTGGGTTTTTTCATAAGCAGCTGTCAGCGTAACTCACGACCCCGTGGGTCAAAGGCCAAACGACCACCGGTGCAATTAAAACGGACAGAGATGGAGCATTATGGCCCTATCCAATTTTTCTCTTACAAAAGAACAAAACCACAGGCAGTTTTTAAAAAAAAAATTTTATTTCAGAAATATGATGCTATCAAAAGCATATGTCCATACTGATGCTAATTCAAAGACGTTTCTCATATTCACTTTTAAAAATGCAAAGTGTTTTACAGATAACATTTTACTACATATTATACATTAAATATCGGATCTCTTTTGTATTTACTAATACTAATCCTCAGATATTAATGTATAGGAGGAAGAATAACACATGGCTTTTTTTTTCAGAAAGTAATCATTGATGTGCTGAATAATAATTTTTTCTTGAAATTAAGGCATTTTAGAGAAGTTTCAGTGGAAAGTGTTTCATTTTCAAATTCATTTCTTTTATTTAGATGACATAAATCAGACATTATTGGCCTTTCCACATTGGCAGCTGTAAACTCCACCTGGCGAAACCTTAATAACAGCAGGTAATAAATTGTGGCGGTCGCTGTAACCTTTACAATTGTGACATATGCTCCTGGTTTCAATGTGTGGCCGGCCTGCTTGCAGCTCTATTTTGTTGCTGCTCATGTGACTGTTGAAAGAATCAAGATGACCACAATAATACACAGAAGGGCACGCGCGCCGTTTATGAATGTGCGCGTGTGTTTAGAACCCGATGAGATGAGAGGGTCAGAGTTCAAGCTCAACTCCAGACGGACGACCTTGCCCTTTTGAATGACCCTGGGGTCATTTGAGAATGGGGGAAGGATTCAAAGGAATATAGTAAGTGATAGTATTAGGGGAAAACAGAGAGAGCCCAAGCCAGAGCGAAGGGTAAAAAGATAAATACAGGGCTGGTTATGAAACACACACATTTGTTTTGTGTTTCCATTTTCATTTCCAAATGTATTCTCCATTTGCTTCAGTCGTACCTACACAAAAGAAAAGTTAACCTTTGACCCTCATCTTCACCCCGGCTCCGCGGTATTCTTGTATCTCCAGCTGCTGTAGATGAACTCTTCTGTATTTCATATGCATTCACACGCATTTCCACCATAACCCAAGATTGAGGTACTGAGGGTTAGTAGAGAATTGGGGCTGATGGGCGCTCTTGAAGCACTAGCGGGGTGCCGAGTGGGGGGCCGCCGCGGCTGATGATAGGGGTGTGAGTGGGGGTGCAATTTCATATGTGACCTGCGCTTGGCAGCAGAGAGCTGGCTGTCCGGCCCATTTAGTTTAGCTACTTATCTTAGCCAATGACCAGGGTAGGATGCAGGAGTGAGCGGGAAGACGCAAGCAAGCCTGAGGGTGAGGAAGATGACATGAAGAAGCTCACGAAAATGTTTGTTTGCCCCTTTGTGCTCAAGCTAATTGCTGGGCTCACAACACGTCTTCTCAATCACAACACGTGCTTTGTTTTTTTCTTGTTACGTGTGCTAATTGAAGCATGCTAATCTGCGGTTGCTCTTCTCAGGATTTCAGTGTTTTGGATTTGTAAGATCTGATATCAAACACTTTTTAGATGTCATTTCCTCACCCTTTTCTTTGTCTGGATGCCCCTGTCCCGTAACCCATTTAAGCAATTACTCCCATCTCTCGTCACGGGCCAGATCCAGAGGTATATCTGTGTGTTCTCTCGCTGAAGGAGAACAGCAGGTTTGGCTGACATTCCCTTTATCTGGCCTGTGCTGGTACCTAATCAGTCGGCTTTTACCTCGAGATGGGGTGTTTAGTGGGCATTTTCTCTTTGATGGGGGTATTTAGGGTGAATTTTCTTTACAACTCGAGATGATTCGGTTGAAGTGTGGAGGATTTTTGGTTACTTCTTGGTTTCAAGTTTTTGAAATGACTTTTTTGTGTCGGTGTATAGATATTTTGACATGCAGTGATGTTTGGCTATGGATAAATTAAACAAAACTCTCTCTCACTTAAATATATCATTAAGAAATCTTCATTTAGATATCTTAATTTACTGAATCAGTGCAATGTTTTATTTGATTTGTTACTAGGTAATTGGTTTCTTAGTAAATAGGAATGAAGTAATGAGAATCAAAAGAAGAGTATCATGTAGTAAATGTGCATGCTTCTGATTTTGCCCTAAGATTATGAGGAAAGAAAATCTGAAACAAGCAGATGTCATTTCGTGATGGCCATGATTAACGTTTCATAAAATCTTTTGTCTGCAAGAAGTGACCCTTACTAATCATAATTTGTCTGCTGTTAATATAGTTTCGGAAAGTATAATGTGTTGTTTCATATTGATAATTAGAGTTTTGAGAGTAGACATATACAGAGTATTAATAACTAAAAATCTATTTCAAATAAATGCTGTTCTTTTGAACATATTGTCCTTCAAAGAATCCTGAAAATGAAAATGTTTTACAGTTTCCACACAAGTAATTATTATACAGCACTACTGTTCTTAATATTAGTAAAAAAAAATAATCTAGATTAATCTGGAGTAAAATGGCTCATTTGAATTCTGCCAAAGTGAATTTGGGGCCCCGGCAAATATAGGAATGGGGCCCTACATTTGCACACATTAACTTCAATCAACCTTGAGGTACATTTTTTGTTGTCAAAGTTGCTACTGCACATTGGTGCCCGATAGTTATGTCATTTAGGCTACACATAAGATAATGACAATGAGTTTGCATGTGAAATTAGGCACAATTAGTAATAATAATATTAGTAATAATATGAAGAAGAAATGTTTCCTGGGCAGCAAATCAGCATATAAGCCTCCTGAGACCCGAGGAATTTTTTTTTCATTTTTTCCTACATCTTCCTAAATCATTTGGGTAAAGAGTTTTTAAATTTCATTTTTATTTTTAATTTTACATCATGTCCACTGTAGTGGACAACAGGACCAATTTAGTTTGAAAAGATAGACAAAGTCAGAAAACAAAAATGAAGAGAATATGGCTGTAGAGTGTAGAGCATATTCATATAATATTTAATAATTGTATTTTCATACTTTATTAATGATCAGTTTATATTTTTTTAAATTATTATGTTTTTTAGGAGTTGTCATTGTTTAATTAGATCATTGAGAAAGTCTAAGTGATTAATAAATTATTTTAATTTACATTAATAAATCGTATTATTTAGACACATAATAGTTGTTCAATGTGTTGATAAATGCTTTATTAACACATGTAATTCATGATTGAGTCAGGTAGTTATAAAGCGTTTAATAGTTGCCAGACGACTGTTTTTGTGAGCTCATCTGCAGTGAGGAATATTTATGCCTTGTAAAGCATTTACGAAGCAGATGTAAAGGCTAATTTATATTCTTAACAGAAAAGTTAAACAAACTCAACACAGAGGGATACAGAACACAGAATTATTTTTCCAAGATGTAAAAAATGCAATCGTACACTGGACACGAAAAAATTAAGTGTACAGTTGTACAGTTTCATATTTTGTTGCATCTTGAAATGAATAGTTCTGTATCTCTCTTTGTTGTGTTTGTTTATTTGTTCTGTCAGGAAGATAACTGGGCCTTTAAATCTCCTTTATAATAGATATGATCATAAATCAAGAACAAGGCATTTATAGCTGTATTTATAAACTGCTTGTAATGACTATTAATGTCGGATGTTTTATAAAGGTTAAACTGACTATTTACTAATGCTTAACTAATGATTCATAGCATGTCGTTATTATAAAGTGTTACAACTTTGCTTTTTTTTATAAGCATTTTGCATATGCGTGTTGCATATGAATCCTCTCTGCTTCAGGTCTGCATCGTACAACATGCAGGCATTAAATACATTAAGATGGTCCTGGTGTCCACTATAATTGACATTCAGAAAAGGATAGTATTTTGAAACTTTATGGCTTTGAAAGCCAAATTTATTATTCCTGACACTTTTAAAACAATATATTTGTGATATTAATAGTAAAAAAAGCAATATTTTACAAACCTCTCTCCTTTATGTAAAACGTGCTTGTTTGTATGCTGGCCATTTTGGATGCAGTGTAAGAAGTGGTTCTTAGCATAGCAGCCAATCAAATGACATATCACTGGAAAGCCCAGGATGTCCTCTGTATAGAACAGCAAGACTTGACAGAGTAGCGCAAAGAATTCAAAGAACATAAATTTAAACACAACGTCCACTACAAAGGAGACAAGTCAATGGGTGGGGTCTCTGAAGGATCTTCTGACGGTGAAGACATGAATATTGGCTGTAAATACAAAATTGGAATATTCACACAGTTTTACTGTTTTTGATCGAATGAATGCAGCCTGGGGACAAGATAAGGCTCATTAATAATCTTGAAAGTCCCAAAGACATTAAAAAATCTTATAGACTATTAAGCTTTTTGAATATTAGTGTAAATAAATATTATGACGCTTAATATGTGTTTTTCACATCCTCATAGATATGCTACTTTATCTTCAGATTTTTTTCCTTATGTTTCAGAAGATTCTCTAAAATGTTGAAAAATTGCTATACAATATATGTAAATCTAACACGCGCAAATCATGTGAAATTAAAAATGGACACATTCAAAAAGAATGTAACAACGTTTTGAATAAAAAAATAGTTTAAAATGAATGAAAACAGTTTAGAATAGAAAATGATTATACATAAGCGCAATCAGTCTGGACGGAGCACAGAGCTCTTTCAGTGAACGCACAGCTAAACGGATGAGTTTTGTGTCTAGATTTAAATGTGGCTAATGTTTCAGCACAACTGATCTCTTCTGGGAGCACATTCCAACTTCAGGCAGAATAATAACTAAAAGCGGACTGCCCTTGTTTTGTGTGAACCCTTAGTATCTGTAACTGACTCGATCCTAATGATCTGAGTGCTCTGTCAGGGTTATATTCAGTGAGCATACACGCTCAAAAATAAAGCTGCTTAAAACGTTCTTCGCAGTGATGCCATGTAAGAAGCATTTTTGATTCCACAAAGAACCAAGTCTAAGGTTCTTTAAGAACCATCTCTTTCTTACCTTTTAATAATTCGAAGAACCTTCGTTCGCCACATTGGAGCCTTTTGTGGAACAGAAAGGTTCTTCAGATGTTAAACGTCCTTTGAGGAATCATTTAGACAAAAAAGGTTCTTTGAAGCACCTTTATTTTGTGTATGTAGGTCCTAGGCCATTGAGTGATTTATAAATGAGTAAAAGTACTTTCAAATCCATACTAAATATAACCGGAAGCCAGTGTAAGACCTGAGGACTGGTGTGTAACACAAAAATATTTAAAATGTAATATTTCTGGATGCAAAGAAATAATAATGGTATGAGAAGACACTGTAAGGAACTGTTTCTCACTTCCTTATTTACATCTACCTATACAACCACAGTAGAGAGTAGGGAGAAAAGACTAGTCTAGGCTGACTGACAGGAAAAAGTACACTATGGCACCAATACAACCACAGTGCTGTTTAATGCACAATCTAGTCACAAACAGGGGCTTGGCTTAGACTCTGTTGCCTTCGGATGATCCAGAGGTTTTTTATTTATCTGTGCTTTTCAAATAGCACAGGATAAAAGATGCTTTACACACTTCCTCATGCGTTTAAGAGATGTTTTTGTAACATTGCCTGTTTCTTGAGATTTCCCTGCTGATACGAACTGCTGAATGTTACTTTTGAGGTGGTGTATGAGACAAAATCGTATATTTTCTCCTTACTGATTTTTTTCCCCCCCAGCACAAGTCCAGATATTCCAAGCCACTCATTTGTTACAGGGAGGAAAATGACCAAGAAAACAAAACAAACAGAAGAAAAGTGCAATGTGAAAGGGTTTGAGAGATGAAGAAAGGGAGAGCAAGCAAAAGAAGGCTGAGCAGCTCTGAAAACAAGGCTCTCAGCTGAGAGGGATGAAAGGGCCTGGATGCAGACGCTTATTTGAGAAAAATGATCTCTGGATGCTTCCCCACAGCTCCAAATGCCTCTTTTTCATTTCTTTCTCTCGTTTCACTGTAGGATCAAGAGCACGTAATCTGGGGGAGATTTCTTTGTCCAGATTCATTTATTCGCTGCCTGACCGTCCCAAAATTGCTTAAACATTTGGCCCCTGGGGAATTTGCACTGTTTGTGTATTTATATTTTTGTATGTTATGCTTATCCCCTAATACGCAAAAAAACATAAAACACATTAAAATAAGCATTTTCGAGGGTTTGCTGCATTCAGTGGGTCTATTTTTGTATTTTTGCAATCATCTTTGCAGCCCTTTGCAGTGTTGTTTAGAAAATTGAAAAAAACATTTTATTAATACCTAGCACAGAACATATCCTCCTGAGGATAGAGAGGTAGAGGAACAGACAGAAGCAAGAGCTGGAGTAGAAAACCATGCATGTTCCATCACCATTTAGTCTCCTTTTATAGTTATCATCGGCTTTACAGCCACATTCACATGCATCCTAATCATCAGTTTAGAAATGGATTTGACTGACTGAAAACCGTTATTATAGACACCTCAATCAATTCAACTGAGCTTGATCCGAATTAAATTTAGTTTGTATTAAAAGGGGTGGTGCAGACCCAAACAAATTGAGTCAACAACAAAAAAAAAGGATGTAAAAGCTTACATCTTAATATTCTCTATTATTATTATTATTATTTTTGTTTTGTTCAGTGATACCTTGCATAAGTTTGTTTAATCATGTCTAATGTCTTACCATCTGGATGAGAATGCATATTTACTAAATATTTGCTGCAAAAATAAAGTTTGAAAGAACATTTGCACCGGTGACATTATCGCATTGACATTTTGTTTGGAATACATGCAATGCACATAAATGCACATGAATCAGATTGCAGCATTTAGACAGACCATACATACTCTGAAATTGGATTGGATTAATTCAGGTTAAGTGAAAATTGTGCGTAATTGATGTACAGTGTGTGTATATATACGATATTTGTAACTTTTTTTTAAAGTAGCAGACAATATATTGTTATATTTGTCTTGCATGACTTAATTTTGATGAATGATTAATGTTTCATATCTCTAGCTATTAAAAGTCTAAAATGTGAAGTCTAGAAGTAATACACAAGGGAACCCATTTCCTTCAAACACAAGCTTGCAAAATGAAAAAAGGTTTACACAAATCAGAACGGGAAAGTCTAAATCTCAGTGGAGGATTCTGCATGCTGTAATATACTGTAAGAGTTTTGCTAAAGCTGTAAGAATTTTTGAGTGCATTTGTGCATAAAGGTATGCACAAAAATGTCCTAGCATTTTCCATCAGCTGAAACCAGCCCAGCAGAATAATGCTACCCCACCATTTACAGAGATTTGTTTAACGATTATTCTTTTTTTACATTTACGCCATGTTCTTTTTTTTCTTTCTTTTTTTTTTTAAATAAAAAGCACTTCATCTGGCAAAACCTCTTCTATGTCACAAATGGTTAATTCTACACTTTCACATGGTACCTTCTTCAGTGCCGTCTTCCCATGCAGGTTACGCAGAGCTCTTCATCTTTACCCCATCCTCACTCATTGGACTCTGTAACTCCTTCACAGTGATCATTTTGGCTTTTTTGTTGTCAAACTCTCCTCCGTGTTTGTGCAAAGAGGGGTTTAAGCAGGTTTTGGGTGATTCGTAGTAACATACATTTCCTTATTGAATTAACAGTAACCACTGGGATGCCGAAACATGGATTATTTTAGGTTTCTTTGGTCCTAAAGGGATAATTCAGCCAAAAAGTAAGTTCTTGTATTTATTTACTAAAACCCATGCTGCTCCAAACCCTTAAAATATTAGTCTTTTCCCCACAGGAAACTATTGTAAGACTTTAGAAGACTTTATTCATATGAATAGATTGGTTCAATCCACTGCCTCTGTGATCAGTTTATGAAAAACAGCTTTTATTCACATATAAACATTAATCATCAGTTACTTGCTTGACATGTGAGAACCAATGAGGTTCATTCTTGTGTGTTATGCAGCGCTTAATTTCTATAAGTGTTCTATAAGTTTTCTTAAGAACCGGTGAGGTTTATTCTTGCGGGAAATGGGCATTTAATCACCCCTGTACTGTTCCACAAAAGAAAGAAAGTAACACATGGTCAAAACAACATGCAGTGTTTAGATATTGACAGAATTATCATTTTGTATTATCGATTGCTATAATTTTTTACAACCACCCTTATTAGCAAGAATGAGTCTTCATCTGATAAACTATTTTAATAAGCATGAGAATAGGTATAGTATGGTATAGTAGAATAAGTATAGTAAGTATAAGTTGTTTAGAAACATGATTAGAACTGTACTTAAATGAGGCATTTGTGAAGAGCGATTAAAGGCTTGAATACTTCATCCCAACACTCGCAGAGGGACGTGTGGTTGACAACGAGGAAATTAGCCTTAACTGACATCAATCCCACAAGTGTTTGTTTGGATGTGCGCACTCGTGTTTGCACATCTTCTCAATCAATAGGTTAATTGCAGCTTTGTCAGTGTGTGAGTATGTGATTAGTTGTACGTTCAGCAATTGACAAGCTGTGGGATTTTTTATTGATTGCCTTCAACAATGAACAAGACAAGAGAGAGAGAGAGTGTGGGTGGTATTGATTGATTGACCCCAAATTAGCCCCTTCTTTCCATCCTCCTCCTTCAGTCACAGTACAGAGTCATTCAGGACGGACTCCATCAAAACACTGGAAGAACGTAGATTAAGTAGAGATGTTTTGACTAGAAACAGTTTGCAGACAAATCACTTAGATATAATGAATAAACCTTATGTTGCGCTGATCATGTCAACCTATAAATGCAAGCCAGACAAGATTGCTTTTGTTATTTCATTAATTAATACTAGGTCAGATCTTTCTAGTCATTTCATTTCTTTTTTTTTTTCTCTTACTCACTCATCCTCTCTTCCTCTCTCTCCTTAACCCTCTTGCGACTCCCGTTAAACATTTCTTCGCCTCTTAATTGTTTTGACGGATTCAACTGGCATCCTCATTAGAGCTCATTGATTTTCTGGTTGTTAGTGCATTGATTTTGAAACTTCCCATTGATCTCGGGCTTAAATCTCTCTGCCGTTCCCTCTCTCGCTCCCTCATATGGACTGTTTATCCACACGCAACAGCACTGAAATAGAAGTGATGAGTCAATAGAAGGGTGGACAGATAAATAGATAAACAGGGAATTTATAGAATAATCAACATCTGCCAGCTCACAGGATCCCAAAGAAGGAATGAGAAATAGTCAGTGAGATGGAAAGGAAGGTGATGAGATATCTATATAAAGAAAAAGAACTCGCTTTTTCTCTTTATTTTCTGAGTGATTGGACACAGCTGAGGGTTACCACTGATGAAAAGGCTGAGAGACCTTTCCTGACCAAATGTAAGAGTGTGGCCTGTGACTCCTCTAAAATAGTGTGTATTCATGGGGAATAGAACTGATCTTGTCCATTTGCCGTGATGTGCCCAGTCACAGCGGAGTGAGAGAATCCCCCCACCTCAGTCTTCTTCAGAAGTGCCGTTATAAGTATTTTCATCTAGTTTGGAATGAGAATGTTTTTCGGGAAGGTTGATATAATTGAATCCTACTTTTTCTTTTCTTTTCCACACAGAAGCAGCGCAATGTGTTATTCTTGTTTGCTGGAACTTTCATGTCACCTGTCATCTCTGTTTCCTTGCTAATATCATTGTCTTTATGCTCGCTAATTTCTATTTCAAATTCCAAATAACATACATACAGTCTCTCTACACGGTCTGTTTGAGTTTTCCATATCGTCCTCATAATCGTTTATTGTTCAGCTCCCACAATCCCCTCTGCTCTTTGCTCATCTCGTACACTATTCTCATTCTTGTGTTGCCTTTGACTCTTCTCTTCCTCAGTGGTGGGTAGATTACTTACTAATTGTAGTCTGTTACTGATTCCAAATTACATGATAAAAAAATTTAGTTAGGAACATCATTTTTGCATATTTTAGGTAATATAATTGAACTACTAGATTACTTTAATCCTCATTAATCACATTAATTTAAATACAATATTGAGAAAAATTCAAAAATGTATTTAATTTCTTGATATTAACATCAAGTTTAATTAAAAAGCTAATATTCAACGAAATCCTAAAAATGTAAAAATAAAAGGAATCATTTTAGAATAAAACAGTTGCTAAAAAGACTAAATTTTTTCTTTGTTTATCTGCGTGTTGTGGGTTGAACATTAACCAAAGTCAGAGAATCAAGGACATGTGCATGTGTATTTACAGCATATTCATTTATTCAAAAACAGTATTTTGCTACCACAGATATATATATATATATATTTTTTTTTTTATAATGATACCATAATAACACTTCAGTACAGGGACAAATCTTGGCTAAAGCTAATATTGCTTATTAGCATGCCTATTATTAACATAATGGTTGTTAATTAGTAATTATTAGTATATTATTCTACATGACGACCGTATTCTACATCTTTAATCCGAACCAATACCTAAACTTATTACTAATTATTAATAAGCAGCAAATTAGGAGTTTATTGAGGCAAAAGTCATAATTAATGCTTTGTTAATAGCAAGAGCTGGACTGTAAAATAAAGTGTGACTGATATCATATTTTAAATATATTTTTAATTTTTGTTTTTAATTGACTATTACGTTTTTAAAAACGGTATAAAAGTATTGTATAAAACCAACTTAAATACATGATTACATAATATATTGTTTTACAAACTGATTTTAAACAGATTGTATGGGTTTATTCTTTATCGTTTTCTTTCTTACATGCCCCTGCCCCATGCATTTGTTCATTTATGTATTTATTTCTCTTCTTTTGTGTTTGTTCTCTGGCTGGTTCTCCATTGTGGCCAGATTCCCATTTGCTTCTGCTGACCAATGAGCACCTGCTGTGTCCTAGAGAGAGAAAGCGAGCGAGGGAGAGGGAGAAAGAGAGAAAGAGGAAATCGATAGGAGAAGTGATGAGGAAGGGAGGTGTAGATTAACGTCTGGAGGCCTTGGGTCTGGGGGGGGTTCGTGGGGGGCTGCCTCAGGACTTAGCCATGAGGCTGTAGCTCTCCTCTGTAAATCTCTCTCCACGCCACAGTAGCTAAAGCACCCCTAAATTATATATCCGCTGAAAAACATAAAAGTGATGCAGTCAAAAGTAAAAAGAAATGAGGAAATCAAATTTAGGGCCTCGGTCCTGATCAATGTTTCAACATTTCCTTCAAGCGGCTGTTGCAAAATGCTCTGTATCTTTCCTTGTATTGCAAGCAACCAGACTTAGAATCGCAAGTCGACGAAGGAGTATATTGCGGTAACACGCTCGCACATGAGCACTGCAGCACTGCTGGGGATAATAAATATATCTAATAAATATCATTATTTTTGGACCAATCTCCCACAATAAAGGAGGAGCAGTGAGGGATGGCACCGGGGTACGGCTGGGATATTGGCAATATATCAGCATTGATTATCGAGAGTACTGACAGAGACAGAGAAGGAGAAAAGGGGAGAGGGAGTTCATAAAAACTAATAAAACAGACAACGAGTGAGGAAGGAACACAGGCTTTAGATGGATCTGCTTTTCTGCTCTAAAATAAAAGCAAAAAATGTGTGTGTGTGTGAAAGACTGTCCGTCTGTTTGTATGTGCAAGATATAAATGTGCTTGTTCACTAAAATTGGTGGGAGAAATGTGAACTACGTTAGATAATTGTGTAATATTCTATGTGCGTGGGTGAAATGTGTCACATAGAATCTTTTAATTAAAGCAACGATGGTTTCTGAGCTCTTTGAATGAAAGAAAGAGCGAGATGAAAGAAACGCTGGATGTAGCAGTGAGATATTATTGATCAGGCAACCATATTGTTGATGAAAGAGAATCTAATCTGACTTGCTCATCTGTCAACGTGGCATCATTGTTTAGCAGAAGCCGTCACAAACAGCCATAGAAAACTGCTTATTCTGTGCTTCTTCATTCTTACCTACATTCTCACAGCCTGCTCTTTTGCTCCATTATATTAATCATCCTTTCCACTCCGCTATATGTCTCTGTCTGAATAATGTGTGTTATAGCCTAAGAGAATTTATTGTTTCCTGTGCACATAAGCATGGAATATTTCTGCGGTTGTCAAGACGTGACAGTTTAATCATCAATAACAAACATGGCGGCATTAATCATGCATGCGTTTCATTCCACGCTCATGTGGAGTCATTTGAAGATCTCCGCACTAAAGCTGTCACCTCTCTCTGGAAGACAGGCAGTTGCTAACGGCAAACTGTGTTTTAAGGATTCTTGTGATCTCATCTGAATAATTAATACGAGTTGAAGCAATAAGCAAAAGGACAGGTAAGCGTTTTGTCAGTTTTCAGCAGTGTGAGGAAAAATCACAAGCTGCTCTTGGGAAAGAAAAAAAGGTCCTTTATTGGCATCTGTAGTTCCACAAGGAAGCTTAACATCAGTGGAACCTTTCCACTGCACAAAGGTGTATTTATGGTGGAAAAGGGTTCTCCTATTTAAAATGCTCTTCAAATGAAGTAAAAAATGTCTATTTAAAGAGCTTTTCACATAAGGGTTCCCCTGGGAGAACCAAAACATGTTCTTTTGTGTGCAAAAAAAGAACCTTTATTTTTAAAAGTATATGCTACAAATGAGTTTTTCTTCATTAGGTTTTGGATAAAACTACTTTTGTTCAATATGCACGTTAATTGGATTGTTATGTGAAAGCTGCACTTGTTTAATATAAAAAAAATATTCACCCCAAAAAAAGAAGAGCATCACAGTAATTCCAATAAATTCCTGTAAAATTACTGTGACAACTTTACCGGTAAATGCAAAAATGTGATGTTCCTCCTTTTTACTCGTAAAACACCATTCACATAGAAAAGTATTTCAAAATACATTTTTTGTGTATATATATATAAATATATATATATATATATATATATATATATATATACACACTCAGCCAAGAACACCTGTTCAATTTCTCATTAATGCAATGATCTAATCAACCAATCACATGCTTCAATGCATTTAGGGGTGTGGTCCTGGTCAAGACATGCTCCTGAACTCCAAACTGAACATCAGAATGGGAAAGAAAGGTGATTTAGGCAATTTTGAGCATGGCATGGTTGTTGGTGCCAGACGGGCCGGTCTGAGTATTTCACAATCTGCTCAGTTACTGTGATTTTCACGCACAACCATTTCTAGGGTTTACAAAGAACGGTGTGAAAAGGGAAAAACATCCAGTATGCGGCAGTCCTGTGGGTGAAAATGCCTTGTTGATGCTAGAGGTCAGAGGAGAATTAAATCATATTCATATTTCAGTCAGGAACATGAATATATATATCACAGACAACTAAATGTTTATAATATATATATATTTATTTGCATAATATGAATATCATTTGGTGGTATAGCTCTGCTCCATTAAAGCCAAGACAGGGAATAAACAGCCATTTCAGGGGCACCCTTCTATTTTAAGAGTAGTAGAGTAGCATAAACCCCCCGGAACAGAGCAAGCAACATTGACATTGTATGACATTGTTACTGTAAGTTGAACCCACAGCAGGAGGAGATGGGGAAGGGGATGGGTTGTTAGCAGCATACAGAGGAAGCAGCAAAGCAAGCAGATGAAAGCATTGTTTAAATAGGGCGCTCTGATGTAATTTGCCAATACTAAGCTTGGGTGTGTGATCAGCTGATGGGGGCTGGGTTTGAATTTTCCAATCAGCAAACAGCAGAGCTAGACTACGAGACCTGCCTGAACTAACGCAGGAAGCTTAATTATTGCATCTAAAATTGTATATATGGTAAAAAGATAAATAACTTAATTTGATGGTTTTTTTATACTTTTGAAGTTCATTTATTAGGCCTAATTTTGTTCAGGATATAGTTGTAAAGTTGAATAATTGTTCTTTCCATTCTTTCAGAATAGGCGCGGCAACTACTGCAGCAGAAAAAGGCTTCTCGCACCAACAAATTCAAACGCTAGGCCACAGGTCTTCAAATGCTTTTCAAAAATATATTAGGTCAGATAAATCTTGCATCCAAAAAGCCCTTCAAATGCTTGCCTTTCAGCCAAGCTCAGCCTTTAGCCCGCTCCAACACGCGAGTTCAGAGCCATTAAATCCGCCACTCGTAGCATCTCAGCCACTTCCCAGGGCCTCACCAGGCCAACTCCTACTTCGATCCAACACCTGCTCAGCCACAGCGATTATTCTCTCCCCTCCCTTCCCCCCATCTCCCTTCCTGCCCCTCCTCCTCTCGTTTCAGTCCAATCTCTCCTGGCTCTTCAGCCTTTTCAGCCTCTCTTCTTTACTCACCCTCAACCCTAATCATTCTTATTCTACCAAGTTCTACTATTATTCTGCCCCTGTCACGACCACCCCTGTCCATGCTCGCCCAAGCTTCCCTTCGGCCTCTTCGCCCACCTGCCACAACCGCCCTCGGGCAGTTGCCTACTGCCCAGCTCCTCTCATGCCCGCCTGGCCTCTCTCGGCCGCCCTGCCCGCCGCTTTAATCTCCCTCTGCCTGTTTTCCTGCCGCCCGGCCTCTATCAAACGACCCGCCCTGGCTACCGCCACGGTCTCTCTCCAGCCGTTTCTTACCGCCTGACCTCTCTCCAGTCTCGTTCTGCCCTGGCTCCTTGGGCCATATCTACCGCCACCCAGCCACACTCAAATCAGCTCTGCCCGCGTGAAAAAAATATTGTGTACTTTACGTATTAAGTACACGTTAAGTACACATAAAAGATGCGTGGTTTAGAGAACAGTTTCCTGTTTAAACGCGACAATCTCATTGGCTGCCCAACAACTGGGTAAAACTATTTCTGTAAACCTGGAGGGGGGTTGGGGTGACTCACAGGCTACATGCTACCACCAAGATGTTTCTGTTTATTTGTCCTTTTCTTGTGTAGCCCACACACAAAAATATTTGTATTTTGCATCCATTTATACATATATATATATATTTTTTTTTTTTCCAACAGTATAATTTCATCAGTTTCAGCAATATTTGAGTAATCATATATTATTTAAATTTTTACATATGCTTTTAATTGTTATCTTAATTTTAATAAATGGTATCATGGATCAATGCACAAATAATGATCAATACATTTTATATGAGAAAAAAATACCTTACCTGTTTAAAAAACATATATAGTCTATGTCAGGGGTGGCGAACGTCAGTCCTGGAGACCCGCAGGCCTGCAGAGTTTTGCTTTAACCCTAATCAAACACACCTGAACAAGCTAATCAAGGTCTGAACAGTTACTTGGAAGC
>JAUCMU010000030.1:9852219-9868942 GCA_032275025.1 Enteromius treurensis | reverse complement strand
TTTCAAATTGATTTCTTGAACATGACAATGAGTTCACTGTACTGAAATGGCCCCCACAGTCACCAGATCTCAACCCAATAGAACATCTTTGGGATGTGGTGGAATGGGAGCTTCGTGCCCTGGATGTGCATCCCACAAATCTCCATCAACTGCAAGATATTATCCTATAAATATGGGCCAACATTTCTAAAGAATGCTTTCAGCACTTTGTTGAATCAATGCCACGTAGAATTAGGGCAGTTCTGAAGGCGAAAGGGGTTCAAACACCATATTAGCAGTGTGTTCCCAATAATCCTTTAGGTGAGTGTGTATATATATATATATATATGTTTTTTGATTTTGACATTTAAATTTTTGTGTCAAATGTTAACGTTCATGTATCTGCTTTTGGCGCAGAGACATTATATTAGATGACTTCACACATTTCTTTGACTTCAGTGAAACAATGTGTCGTCTGTTTCAGAATGTTATGATTGGCCCAAAAAAATGTCTTACATCAGCGTGTTTTGTGCTTTTACATGCTCAAAGTGAGTTTCCCGAACAAGTTTACCAGTATTTTAGAAAAGGTCCTGTTCGCACATGACCTACTGTCAAATGATCAATCGTGATTAATCACATCCAAAATAAAAGAAATACATATATAGCATATATTTCGAAAATATTGACGTTTTTACGTGTATATATTTATATTCATATAAATTATTGAAATATACAGTATAAATACATTTTTCTAAATTATGTACATGCATGTGTGTGTATTTATATATACATAATAAATATACACAGTACACATATAGTATGTAAACAAAAACTTTTATTTTGGATGCGAATAATCATTTGACAGCACTTCTCTTAACGGTAAATCACAGGTAATTTACCAGTACAGACTCTCGTAATGTTTGAAACCTGTTTAAATAGGAACACAAAAATATTTTTGAAAAATGTGCTTTTTGTCCAGAAAGTAAAAGTTAACTACAACACTGAACCCCATTGACTTTGACATAAGGGTGAAAATGGGAGAAAAGAACTGTTTTTGGGTTTCCTCAAAGAAACTTACAGTGAACAAGTCTTAAAATAACCTTTTTTGTCTTAGTCTGAAATACATTTTTAATTCAAACACCCTTTCCCCTGGATGTTAAAGCTTCTTCATCATCATTTTTCGCCTTTATTTTTAAGAGTGTATTACTAAGTCAACATCAATAGGAAAAATGGCTATGTGCGGATGAGGAGAGCGCAGTTAGGAAGGAGGTGTTAGCTCCGGATCCTTCCAACACTTTCTTATTTTCCTCTCCCTCAATTTCGCACTCTCTCTTTCCCTCCATTCCCTCTCTCCTTCTCTTAGATGCGCACAACCACACTATATTCTACAAGAAATAATTGCTTTTGTCTGAAAGGAGTACTGGAGGGAGGGGCCCCGGCGCCCCGTTACCTCAGCACGTCGAGGGGGTACGCGAGGGACAACCGGTCACTGCTTTTCATCTCTTTCACTTGACCTGCGGATGTCATCTGTCAATAGCGAGATGCGCGAGAAGGACAGGGACAATGAAACACATCCTTCTATTGAACAAAATAAGGAGGAAACGCGTTCGGTTGCAGATGGAGAGACCCCCCAAAATTGAATTGAACGCAACAAACAACTACTAGAGACATAATCTTTATTATTTTTATTACTATTATAAAATGACACATCATTATTTGTGGCTGCATAGAAGTAGATTTCCAAATGATTTGTATTTAGCAACATCTCTTCGCATCTCGATCATTGCCAAGACGTCTGAGCCTGTGCTCACCGAGAGTTTTGCTGCCTAGTGGAATCGATTTACTCCTATCGATTGGAGTGTTTAGCGTATAGATTTTTCTATTTAAAAATCTATATTGACAATAATCTCGTGTGTAAGTGTGCCGCAGCATGGTTTGTAATTGACAGGGCGTGATGAATTGGCGGTATACGAGAGAGGAGCAGCGAGCGCTCGCTGATTAAGGCCCCCGGGAGGTTTTGCTGGCACAACGAGATTTCCGAGCAGTGTTTCCCAACCCTGTTCTTGGACGGGCCCCCCTATTGTACACATTTTGGATGTCTCCCTCATCTGGCACACCCATTTAAGGCCTTTTTATTATTATACTGATCTGGTGAGAAGCATAATTAGGTGTTTGATTTGGGAAACATCTTAAATGTGTTCTGTTGGGGTGCTCCAGGAGCACACAGACTCTCTTGAGTTTCGCTTCTGCTGTTGTTCTGCACATCATATAAGTAAACAGTGTTTACTGACAAGCACAAATATAGCAGAGTGAGGTGCTTGATTTGAAGACATCCTGAATATGTTCTGTTTTGGGACCCGAACAGAATAAAATGCATAGCACAATGATTCTCTTGAGATCAGCCCGTTTTTGTTTCAGCTGTTGTTCTCCACATTAAATTGGTAAACAGTGTTTACTGACAAATAAAAACCCAGCAGCCTGTGTGACTTATTATGAGATTCTAAGGTGTGTCCGAGAACATTTACACACTACATTCCAGGCTTTTGTGCATATTCTGAAATCACAATTTGGTTGATGTCCACTTATGTCAGTAATGAGCAGATTAAGCCAACATTATAGTTTATAACAGCTCACATGTGGTTTTGTTAATCAGACTGCTGGTACACAGGAACACCTCATTTGGAATAAACTAAAAGTTCAAGCAAAAGAATAAAAGTTCAATCTTGGTAAAAATAAACACACTGAAGACATGCATTTAAGAATTAGACAAATGTTTTATCTCCTATTATCTAGGCATGGTTAAAAAACAGCAAGGCCAATATTTATTAAGCACATGAATGGTGGTTAATGAATTAAGTAAATAATAGTTTACATAATTAACTCACTATGATGTTGCTCCGAATATGATTTTCTTTCTTCTGAGGAGCACAAAGAAAGGTATTAAAAATAATACATTGGCTGGGTATTTTTCAGTCTAATTAAAGTCAATAACAATAGACAAAGAAAAGCATAAATGAAAGACAAGAACGTGATTATGACGTTTTAGAGATGTTTGCCAGATGATTAAAATGCAATGTGATAAATGGCAAGAGTGAATAAAAAAAGGGAAATTGTAAATTAGTGGGAAAATGAAATGCATGCAAACATGATCACTGAGGTAGTGCATTTCTTTTTTGTATTAAGTATAAAAAAGCTAGTTTTGCTCGCTTTATTAAAAAGTGGCATATACTTATAATCCACATCAGATCAATAAGTGTTGCTGGAAAGAGATGTTCGTAGTTGACTGTGATTTTACCTTTCAGCGAGGAGAACACAGGGAGAGAGAGAGAGAGAGAGAGGGGGGGTGGGGGTGATGTGAGAGTTGTAACGGCTCCGCTCGCGTTTCAATGTTGCGGACAACGTGGATTCAGAGCGCGCGAGCGTATGGGAGGAGAGCGTGCACGAATGAGCAATTGGGGTTCCCAAGTAACGGGAACAGGCAGACAGACCAAAACACGCAGGCGGATGGACGGAAATATAGGCAAGTGATCTTAAAAACCAGCGACGTAACGAGCTCTTTTCCCCTGATGTTTTCGTGCTTTATTTGTTTGTTTGCCTTATTTAGTCATGTATCGATTGATTGCGTTTTAATTACTGGCGTGTGACAAGGTGCGTGGGAGGAGGGGCGAATCCGGCGGACACGTTGAGTTGCCTTATTTTTCTATAGATGTTTAATTTCAACGAGCAAAAATGAGCAGACGGTTTTAAGCACGTTTAGTGACTTTGTGTAAATGAATGTGTAGCCTGTAGCTGCTAGAACAAGAAAGGGAGAAGCGCTAGACCAAATAAATTCACCGAAAATGAACCACATATCCAAGTAATAACAATATCCGCTGTCTTTTATACGTTATAACTGTCAGGGTGTGCTTTTTTTCTTTATTAGAACAAATGCAGAACCGTAAGCTTATGTCACAAGCAGATAACCAAAGTTAAAGCGACTGCGACCAGGCCAGCTGACAGTGGTCAGTGTCGAAGAGGACAGAAACACTCAGTTTACACCGGGAGATATGCATTTATAGATGTTCGCAAGCATAGTCAATACATGCCTTTGAGTGACAGAAACATATGTTCGGCAAGCAGATCGAACAGTTATACCAAATACTGTAGCTGAATACCAAAACGAACAGACAAACGTGAAAGTAATAGTACAATAACCCACGCTCGTCTTGTTTTAATCCGTCTATCCGCCTGTGTGCGCGCGCTGGGAAAATACAGCCGGGCTGCGCGCGTCTGCGTATCTATGCATGTAGATAAAAAGTAAACTACAAGCGCAAAAAGAAAAACGATTTCATTTATAGAAAATGTACCAGGAAAACCTACGCATAAACGCAATTTTATGAATAACAAGATATTGTATTAAAAAAAACTGCTTAATTGCAAAGAAAAATCATCAGCAAAAAGAACATCTGATAAGAACCAGACAAGAAGACGGATCATGTTTGTTCCTTTGCCGGTGCCGTTTGTCTTGCCGAGAACTGCCTCTGATCTCCACGCCTGGCGCCTCAAGTCCCCGCTGGCTCTGCGCTCTCACTCCGGTAAGGCTTTCTTCCAGAGCAATCAACCTTTCTGTCTTCTGACACCGAATCCAGTGACCGCGCTCAGTGGCCTAATCCCCGTATCCATCGTGTGAATGAAACATCCTCATTTTGCTGTTTTTTGTTTGTTTGTTTGTTTGTGTCGCGCGGGCTTGCCGCCCTTTCCAACATTTCAGCTTAGTCCAAACCGACGCGAGTCAAGTTTGTCTACAGCCAAACTAGCAATGCGCTATCGCGCCTCAAAATGCAGCTCAGGTCGGGTTTGTTTTGTCAAGGTGTTTCCTAAATATATTCCCGTCTCATTGGGCTTAGTTTCTGCAGGGCTCCGCATCCGTCCGTCTCCTCCTCTCGCCTCTGCCTCTGCCTCCGTCTCCCCCGAACTAAACTCGCGGTGAGCTGGGAATATTCATGCCAACTTATCGATCTCCGCAGGATCGATTCCGGGGCCGGCGGATCGAGGGGAGAGAGGAGAGAATCAGAGCAGCTCTAGAGAACAGAGAAATGAGCATTTGTGCTATTTAAACATCTTATGTTTGGCTCACTAATTCAGATGTAGCTCTAGTGTGATGGTCAGGTAGATAGTTGCACGTGTGGTCGGCTATAAGCGCTTGGAATAGAAGATCATCATACAGACTACATATATGTGTTACAGTGTGATTTGCACCTCGTCTTTTGCTGTAAGAGACGGCGAAACGCAAACGACGTTATTGTTTTCATTGCTGATACTTGCCGGTTGTTCGGTGGCCACATAAAGATAAAAACACAAGGAAGCGGGGATGGAGAAGGAGGGCGGGGTGGAGTAGGAGGAGATGGGTGTAGTCTGAATTGAGGAGGCATAACTGCATAAGCAAGCTGCTCTTATGTTTACCGGGTATGTGACGTCTGAGAATACAAAGCAAGTGTTAAGTAAATAAATACAGAAACTTGTTTATTGTATAATCTATGCAGTGTTTATTTGGTATTATTTTATATAAAGCTTTTATGGCTTATCTGTTGGAAAATATATGTACAATTCAGTGTAAAATGTTATGCTTTAAGTATACTGTAAGCAGCATTTTGATCATTGCTTTATTTTTACTATTCATGCTCCTTTAATAAGCACATTAACTGAGGGATTGCATTACATATTTGGAATAAGATACAGTTTATACTTATAAAATTAGCTGAATATCAGTCTAAAATAAACATTTTTGGCCAAGTTAGCTGTCTGCATGGTGTACCTTTCGTCTATATTATGGAATAAAAGAAAGATGGTGCTTAAAAGATCATCAGAAATTATTTTTGTTTATTGCAATGCTTTCAGAAAGTGGCGGTGGAGGGTGTTGTGTTTATTCAGATTTTTGTTGCAACCTCTTTTTACCTATAGTGCATTGCATTGTTCTTTAGGTGTAGGTGATTTTTACCACTTCAGAATTTGCATAATTCTGAGAGTCTTACAGGTTTTCTTGGGCTTTGGAAAAGAAGAATGATGCAGGATGGTAAAGGGGAAGGATAATGAGCCTCTTCCCCTCAGAGATTAACAGGGCCAAGGGAGAGGAGGAGGAGTTTCATGCCCCTTTCCCTGAAAAATAGCGAGTGTCAAAAGAAGATAAAAAAAAAAAGAGGGCAGAAAAAAGAAAAAGCTGTGGACCACTACAGGAAAGTAGGTGCAGATGACAGTGAAAAATGGGAAGGAGTATGGAAAACCGAGTTTGAGCGGGAGAGGTGATCTTGAGCTCTAGGCGCAGCTTGTATGAACGCAGTCGTCTAGCTCATTAGGTACGGATGATAAGAAAGGCTGTAAACTTTACTGTTTAGATCTACATACTTGCCACATATTACAAAGAGGTGGGTGAATGGCATGCTGAAAGCTATCTGCTTAATAATGTCACAAAAAAACTGAAATCATTTTAGCTTCGCTTTAGACAAACAATTGTTCTTCACTGTCAATTAAACCTCAGCAAAATCTGAAAGCAGCAGTTCTTCATTTCATGCTGTCAAATACCATTACGTCCAGCAGAAATATGCATATCTCATCAAAGCCTCTTAATCACCATTAGAGAGAGCAGAACCTATTAACTATGATCCAGTTACTAATATATGCAGCTTTTACACCCTATTCCCATTAGAAAGCGGATATAGACATGGACAGAGGCAGAGATAGAGATAATCAAGACCTATTCTTGTAAGTGGTCTTGGGAATTATTGCCATTAACGGCTCCATTAAAGTTTTATGTGCGTTACAGTAACAGGCAGGTCCTGGAGGATGAGAGAATATTGACCGAGAGAGAAAAAGAGTGAACATTAAGCAATATTCTGCTTTGCATGACTTATAAACCGAGGCAAACGTGTCCTTTCTGTTCTTACTGATTTCAACAGAGAGATAGAAGAACCACTCTTCGACCTATTAGGATAAAATGACTTTAAAAGTACTGAAAAATAATTGTTTCAATGTCATAATGACAGCTGACAGTGTCAGAAACGAAATCCATATATTTTTTTTAGCTATTAATATATTTAGTTTTAGTAGCTTTGCGTGAGTCAATGTGAGAGAAAGTGTTTTTATAGATCAGGGCAAGTCCTGGTGTTAAGATGATTGGCAATGACAAAATGTCAGCTTGGGTTTGTTAGTAACATAATGGAGAATCAATAGATATAAGGAAGATGTCAATACAGAATGTTCTTCTGCATTTCTCTCTCCCTCTCTCTCTCTCTCTCACACACACACCCTCTCTTGCTCTGATTGATATGCCATGTCGTCATGCTGTTCGTTTAGTGGCAGTACTCCCACAGGTCTTTTAGTTGTAATGTTAGTTTCAGCAGAGCAGAAATGTGTTTGCATCTGTGTGGGTTGACCTTCTGTAGTGTATTAACACTAACGGCACCGTTCCCCTCATTAGAACGACTGCAAGACTCTGTAAGACATTCCCCCAGAGTTCTTTCCTTCCAGTGACCATTACAAGCACACACACATTGTGTCTTCACACAACCATTACACATCTCGAGTCTGCTCCGCAAACTGATCATGAAGATTTTAGACCGAACTCTCTGTCAAGTTTAAAGATACTTACAAGTGCTTGCAGGTAAATATTTAAAAACAGAACTATTATACATATAGTATTATACTACTATACATTGTTGTACATGTAAACACACTCATTGACATAATGACATACTAAAAATGTAACTGACTTTGTTGTAATTTTAAGTAGTGGATTTTAAGTCTTCTTTCTTAAGCGCGTTTGCAGTTGTGATTGCTTCTGTCCTTTATGATTTGCTTAGAAGCACATTTAAAGGACATTTACACTGTTTGAGCATTAAAAATGCGAGATGCAATGAAAAAAAAACAACTTTTACTTGAGCGCCATGTATTGTGAATGTCGTGTCATGCGTGGGATGTGAAACATCTGTGCGATGGTCAAACATGGGAATCTAACTTAATGTTTACATAGAAAAACAATGGAAAAGTGGCCTGCAGAAATGCTTTTTGAGTGAACAGCCCCTTACACCAGTGTTTCCTGAAGGCACATCAGCAAAATATACGTCTCCATTATTTGACCCACCCATTTCTGGTTTCATGTGTCAAATCAGGTGTGTTTGATTAAAAAAAGAGCTCAAAAATGTGTTGGTGTGCCTCTAGGAGCGGTGTTGGGAAACAGTGATTGTGTTGATTCTTGTGTGCAGTCGACTGAAAACAAGACGCATGCAGCCGCAAAGCCGCTGTGGTGCAGCATTTCATTCAGACTGAACCGTCCTCACTTCTTACTTTAACATTATAAATACAAAGGTATTTCTTTAAGGAAATGCAAATCTTTTTATCATTATTCTCTCTTTCTACCTCTTCTTTACTGCTTTTTTCAATACAAAAACACACTCTGGAGGTGTTGGGGGCTACATGATGGCGCAAAAGTAGGTGAAGTGTTCAGACAGGCCCTTAATCAACACATCTGTGAGAGACGGCACCTGGTCAATACACCCCCTACCAGTACAGCAGCACTCACACAGATTCAGCACTGCTGTGTTAATTTACTGTGATTATCTGGCTGCACATGTGTATTTGTGTGTGTGTGTATGTGCACATGTGTTGGGAAGAGAAAGAGAGAGAGAGACTGTTATATTCACCTCAGACACACAGAAGTGTATGGATGGAGGGATCGGGGCTAGAATGAAAGATGAGCGTAAATAGACATGATTGAATATGTTGATATTTGACGTGACAAATAAAGGTAATGAGAGAAATTTAGATTAGCGTGTGGGGTAAACAGACACAAAATCATGCCAATTTTTAAACATATGGCTGCTTCTTTGACTCTATAAGAAGAAAAATGGACATAAACTAGTGAATATTGTCCTCTCAGCAGCTGCTGTGTGTGTGCGTGTTTGTTAATAATAGAGAATGTGCAATAAAAGCTTGCTCTTTGATTATGTCCTTCACTCCTCACGAACAAGCTCAAGACCTAAATCTGTTCTCTCCCTCCATTTCATTTAAGATTTATAGCGTTCAAGGTCTCCCGTTCACATGTAGGGCTTAGTGAATCTCTTTCAGGGCTTTTTCCCCTTGCTTTTCATGGTCGAAAGGTGTTCTAGAGACATGTTTTGATTAATAATGCCAATTAGTTTATTAGTTATTAATAATTCATATCGTATGATGCTGATGTTTCTCATCTAAATTAGATGAAGGTATAGACACAATTTACTATTGCAATGCAAAATGATGCATAGTATGCAGAATTATGAAGTGAATTATGTCTTTATATCTTACATCTTTTCTAAACTTGTATGATTTTCCTTAATGTTGGTAACCAACATGGACATGAAAATAAAACCCCCTCTAAAACATTTATCCAAATATCTTCTTTTTTTAACGTTCCACAGAAGTCAAAGAGTTTAGAAACAACATGATGATGTTTAATTCGAGCGAACTGTCCCTTTAATGCTTGTAAAACTGTATTAACTGCAGTAAAATGAGGTAAGATAAATGCAGTTTTACCCCAAACAGGGCACTTACAACCGCACAATATTTTTAACTGACAACACAAGCCGAAACCACCAGCCACCTACCCGTACAAATCTTGTAATTGGCCACATGCTGCCTTGAGTGACAAGTATGATCATCAATCAAATTAAGATGGAGAGAGGGGAGGGATGGAGCCCGACTCCCCAGACAGGCTGCTGTTAACAGGGTTTCCTTCAATCCGGGTTTATCGATCAATACGTGGCTTGCCAATTTGTACTCTGCACCTGAGTACATAAAATGCCTATTGCATCAGATTACTCGAAGTTTATATCCATTATGCAGCATGTTCTCATCACTTCCATGAGAGCTGAGCAGATTGTTTCCATGCACTCGCAATAGCATTGAAACAGAGCAACAGAATACTGACACATTTTGCCTTTAATTTGGCAGCCTTACTCATACATGCTTTGATGGGATAATTGCGTTCCCGAAAGCAATTTGTACTGAGAGTTTATTACCATCAGCCCATATAAGCTTGGTCGGTGTCCGGCATTTGATGATGCAGATGGGCATTAAACCAGGAATGCTGGAGGGATCACGGCTCAATGACTGCATTTTCTGTGGAACGTATCCGAGGTGACGTACAATGAGGGAGCTTAGGCAACATAGCAGAAGTGATTATGCTCGTAAGAAATACATTGAACTGCACCTTTTATGAGGAATTATTTTACGACTCTCTGAAATATTCAATACTGATGTTGCTCATGGTGTTCAGTGCTCTGATATTGTGTAATCGCCTGTGGCAATGCTGCATATCAGACCGCTGCTACTTTCATGTCACTGCGACTTTTCTCCTTTAATATACAAACGCAGTCTTGCTTTTTAGTTATTAATTGTTGTAAAAATGGTCTTAGCAAATTTAAACTTGAGTTGACACTTGCTCACCCTCATGTTGATTCAAAATTGTTTAACTTTCTTTCTTCCGAGGAACATAGAAGATATTTTGAGTACTGTGAATTTTTTTCTGTATACAATGGAAGTCAATGGTTGCCAAAAAGGTTTACACTTCATTTTACAATGTTAGTATTTTTAGTGTCCTTGAATTATGTATAATTTATTGTTAATTTAACAGGTAAAACAAGTACTCTAAAAAAGGTGTTACCCAGTTTGGATACATATCTTCTTTTGTGTTCCTCATAAAAAAGCAAGAAATATCAGAATTTCCAATTTTGTGTGAACTAACCCTTTATACTACTGTAATATAGTTTCATTGTTCGTCTCGCAGCGGTGATGATTTCTTTGCACGTTGTAGTGGATCATTTCTTTTTCCTTAGTGGAAGATGCAAGGTACTGTGGAGTATTTCATATTTACTTATTTATTTGACTTATTTCTATTTATTTTATTAATAAATAGCCTCCTCTGCCTGTATCCTACATTAATACTTGCACATTATTTCCAGTCAATAACATGATTTTTACGTCGTATGCCTGTTTGTTGTGATGTTACAGTGCGGGATGTTTAATGGGGTTTCTTTATAAAGGCTTATCTTCTAGCCCCTGTCCTTTTCTCCGTATCTCTTGCTCTCTCTCCTCCAGTCCTGGTGTGGCATGATGGAGGGATTTTTAAGGAGATTTTTTTCCCGTGTTCATTGGGCGTTGATGAGCTCCTCTGTCTGTCGCTGCTGGCCTGTCATAGCCTCAACACTGCTTATAGCAAAATCAATCGGTCTCAGTCACAGAGGGCGAAAGAGACGAGAGCGTTAGCTGGTGCTCCGCACGCACACACACATTCACGTACCAAAAGTTTATAGCCAACAAACACGCACTTGGTTCAACTCTTGCCCTCCCTCACATCTTGAAGATGGGATGAAGGGATGGAGGGAAAACGCATGAGAAGAAAAGGATGACAGAGGAAGAGAGGGAGCTCGAGCGAGGGACAGATAGTAGCATTAAAATTCATGGCTTTTTTTACTCTCTGTGCTGAAAAATCAATAGTGTTTACTATGAATGAGAGGAGTGCTGGACAGCAGAGCTGGGGGCTGATAGACGGGGGTGAGAGAGAATGGGGAGCTGGGAGGGGGGGGGCTGACTTCATTACTCGAGGCAGAGGCACGAGAGGTCAAGGTTAAAGACTCAACCTAGCGGGTAGAAGGTGGGGGTAGTCTACCATTTACTCACAATGCTGCAATAGTAATGTGGAGTCAGATACAACAGCCCTATCAGTATAAATGAGGAGATGTCGGTCTGGGATCCCTGCTTTCTCTATCTCTTGCGCCCACCGCATTCGCTCATGCTCGCGTGGATAAGCATCTGTAAATTCACATTTGGATGGTCCTGGAACTAGTTGGATGTTTTGTACCCAGCTGTGTTGCAGCTGATAGCAGCATCTGCCACTTTTGTAAGTTTTAACGAACCTTAACAGCTCATACCATGTGAAACACTCCTGAAAGTTAAGGGAAGAAGTCACATACCCTCTCCTAAAGAGCCTGGGAAAAAAGTTGATTCTTCTTCAGCCTCTAGTTTTGAATACATGTAGATAGCTAGACTGATATGTGGGGTTCAGTACAAGATCAGTTTAATTAACAGCCCTTGTGGTGTAGTATTGATCACATAATTATTTTGGTTTAAAAAAAACAAAAATATCTGGCTTACAGTCTGGCTCAGCACTTTCAGTGGAATTGAAAATTATGATAACATGATTGTAATGTGAAAACCACTTGCGTATATATTCTGTTGTCTAGCTGTATGACTTTATTAATATGATAATATAATACAACCCCAAAAAAGGTTCTTCACAGCAAGGCATAGAGCAGGGTTCCTCAAATCTTACCCTGGAGGTCCGATGCACTGCAGAGTTTAGCTCCAACCCTGATAAAACCCACCTACCTGTGTTTTCTAATGATCCTTAAGACACTGATTAGCATGCTCAGGTGTGTTAGATCCAAACTCTGCAGTGCATCGTACCTCCAGGGTAAGATTTGAGGAACCCTGGCATAGAAGAACCATTTTTGGATCCACAAAGAAGCATTCAGTTAAAAGTTCATTCTAAATAACCATCTCTTTACTTACCTTTTTACAATATGAATTCTTTCACCACAAAGAACCTTTTGTGGAACAAAAGGGTTTTCAATCGTTAAGGGTTCTTTATGGAACCATTTAGACAAAAAAAAGTTATTCTGTGTCATATTAAATCTGTATAACTTCTGTGGAACTCAAAAGAACATATAAAAAGAATCATTTATGGTCCACGGAAGAAAGAAAGTCATACAGATTTAGAATGACTTGAGGGTGTGCTTGCAGATTTTTTTATTTTATTTTTTTAGGTGAGCTATCCCTTTAACATGCACTGAACCCAGTAATACTTTAAGTAGAAGTGACGGCAGTATGTTATTTCCTGAATTGGAGGTGAGATGGCCACTAGAGTCTTCTAGAGCTATTGGCCTCGCAAATCTCCACCCCTTCATTTTCCTCCTTTGGTGGGGAGTATGTTTTCATGGTGATGTATACAGTATTCAAGCAGCCTGATATTCAAGGAGGCTCATGAATGATGTAACAGGAGATGCTTGTCTCAGACCCGTGTGGATGTGGCTGCTGGAATATATGGCATATAAATGGAAATGTGAACTTTTACATCAGCATAAATTTACATTAAAGTCATATGATTGAAATACATCGCACTGAATAATTTCCTCTGTTAAGGCTGGCAAAGGAAATATTTTTTCTGAGATATTAATCAAGGTTCACATTAGATAGCCTATAGTTTTACAGCTCCTGAGATTAATATAAAAGACTTTTGAAGCCCCGCGGCTTATTTCCTTTATTCTTTTGTATTAGTGAGTGCTAAGATGGATGTGTAGAAAAGGTGAACTGGCACACAGGCTGCTCGCCAGGCCTTGACTTATGCCACCGCTTAATATAATAAAATCTCATAATGTCTTGCTAGTAAACATTATCTAATAAGCTATATTTAATATGACTTATGTGACGTTTCTAATAATCTTCATGGGATACTATATTATCTGCTTTTATGTCTTATCTTCTCTTCCTATCACTCTCTTCTGGTGCTCTCCTTCTTTTTTTCCTCTGCACGGCAGCACAGGATGCTTTCTTATTCTCTTTTATTCCTTCCACTCTTTTTCACCTTCTCTCTCTTTCTCTCTCTCCCTCCCTCTCTCTTTCTTAGTCGTCTGTTCCCTTAGCGACCGTTTCCAAGGCACCCACTCCCAAGGGCTGGGGGAGGGTACCTGTGATGTCATGCATGCATAACTATACACCTGAATTCTGCTGGTTTTAATCTTTCTGCAGGACTCTCTTACAAAGCTTTAGTATTCCAGACCCACTTGTCTCTTTATACGCTTCTGTTGTATGTATTGCCTCTAGTCAAATTCAGTACACAGACTGCAACATTATTATGTATGTGTTTGTGTGTGCTAGATGCATGTAAATAAGTATTTACTCTGGTACATTATCATGCACACAGACTCTGTGTCCTTCCGTATCTGATTAATATTAAACAGGCCTTTTGTCAGTGTGGACGATACAGTGTGTGTGTGTGTGTGTGTGTGTGCTTAACCTTGCCTCATCTTAGGCTGTAAGATATGTCCCCATGATGCAATTTGTCTTGACGTCCAAGTAACTTTTGCAATTATTTGGAAAAAAAATAGTTTAAAGTATTAGGAAAGGTTAGGTGTTTTGAATACACTAAATATTAATGTATTTCTGATATCATAATACCTGTTTCCACCATCCGGTCCTGAACTTTTATTGTCTGTTTCTTACACAGCAATGCCATTTTTTTAGGAATATGTGTTTTACAGGAAAAGTATCTTACTTCATGCATTCAACAGGAATGTGACTTAATCTTCTTAATCTTTCTTAGACATGAAATAATAATATTTTGTAAGCTTAGTTGATTATTGCACTGCTTTTGTGCATTATTTCTGTTATTCATTTTGAAACATCTATTCTTCTTATGCTTTTACCAAATACGTTCATGTTCAGTTTATTCTATGAGGCCTCACCTGAAATGCACTCGTTGAAAACTTAGGTTTTAAAACTCCAGCTGAAGTGCACTAATACATGCTTTTTGGACAATGTCGCATTACTAAGCAACAAATGAGTCAGAGGATGTAATGAATGTTGTGTTGTTACTGGTGTTAGCTGATGAGGGTCATGGTTACTAGGTAACGGCCAACTCAGCCTGTAGATATGCATTCGGCTCCTAATGGGAGCGGAAAAGGGGAGTGTGTGTTCGCTGGGGGTCAAGTTTGTCTGAAAGGGGATTAATATTTTGAGAAGGGGCAAGCAGTCACTGTGCACTGCTTGTGTCTACATGGATCTCTTGTTGTTAGTACTCTTTGAAGCTTTTGTCGTGGTGTTTCACGCGTTTCAGAGGGCGAGAGGTGGTCTCGGTTACAAAGTACCCAACATGTATTCAACTCAAACATTCAGTAAAAGTAAAAATGAAACTGACTCCGTGTGTTAATAAAAAACATCCACTCCTTTTCTGAGGAAAGACTACTGGCAAAGCCTGCACTTTAATAACACCATTAATAATCATTTCAGTTAATTTTGTAACTATTAAGTGAATTAGTTTTGTGTTATATTTGTGTTTGTTGTACAAGAGCATGCCAATCAAAACTGCATCTGTACTTGCCAAATGTAAACATGCTAGACACATGTACAATTATAATGTCAGTATGTATGTTTTAAACCAATTAATATAGTATTACAAAGTTTAGATCCTTTTCATTCATTTCATATTTTTATTTCATTCTTTTTCATATTTCATGCATCAAGTATACTCTTCAAATCTGACATATCACTCAAGACTAACTGATTATTAAAAATTATACATAAAATATATTATTATATAGTAAAATTATACTACGACTATGTACTACTATACTAGGAGCACAGTGCACATTTCTTTATATTAAGCCTAATATGTGTTTTAATGTCACTATTGATGAGGATTGTCTTTAAATGCAAGATATTTAAGGTATACCTAGAGTATACTTGCAGTAGTTCCACTTTAGCACAATCCAATATACTTCTGTATATCTTTAGGTGGACTTCAGCACAATAAAAGTGCATTAAGTACAAAATGATTTGCTATAATTTAGCGGATTTTAAGTATAACTACGTGTACACCTGCAGAGTAGCGTTATTATTATGTGTTAATGTATTTTTAGTACACTTAGAATTAAATATTTGTGTTTCAAATGCATTTTAGTGTATTTATTTTTCACTAGGGCTGTCATTGCACTACCTGCCTTACTCTTGTTCTCATTTTCACTCTTGATTTGGTCCCTATCTCGTTCCCACCCTATTGACCCTCTTTCCCCAAACAATTCCCTCTCTCTGTCTCTCTCTCTTTTCGTCTTCTTCTCTCTCTCTCTCTGTATTGATCGACACATAGTGAGCTCTGTTCTTCACTGTGCTGCCTCCCTTTAATCAATACAGATAATTGTCTGCTCTCTCTCTCTCTTTGCCAAATACTCACTCTCTCTTACTCTCTCTCTATCAATGCACCCCCTAACCACACTAAGTCTGGGATTCCCCCTGTCTTAATGACCAAAGGTAACCTGTTCTCTCTGTCTCTCTCTCCCTCCATCGATTGGCGTGGGAGCGATTGACTCACATGTGTAAACATGGTGTACGATAGTGCTGCGTCGAAGTCTCTTCGACTATTCCCATGTGGTTATTATAGAGACAGACTTTTCAGTGTTTGTTGGGTTAAAATCATGCAATCAGATTCAAATCTGGAGGTCACACCATACTAATACTCTATGAATAAAAGAACAGATATCATCAGATTTTTAACTTGAGTAGACACTCTGATCAAGCAGATGCTCATGAACATGTATCAATATTAAATCGCTATTTATGGATAGAAAATATAGTGATGTCAGGAAATGAATCAGGACACGTTGCAAGTTAGATTTGAATCAGATTTTCCCACATGAGCACCAAGGCTCCCACTAATTTTAATGCAAATATAAAAATATAAAACTTTGGAATTGTTTATATGTATATGTTTAAATCACTCCATAAGGGAGTGTTTGCAGGTGGGGAGATGTGCAGAAAGAACTTTAAGACTCCACACGAAGCCGGTGCGTTCCCTATCCGATCATTTTTTTTTCCTCGTTCCAACGAAAAATCGCGTAAACACGAAACCACTGAAAACGATGTAGTATATATGCCAAACCAGTATGGGGCGCTGTAATTCTGC
>JAUCMU010000030.1:9834370-9852119 GCA_032275025.1 Enteromius treurensis | reverse complement strand
AACCGCAAGGGTGTCGTTTTCAGATGTATCCACTTTGGGACCCGGTTTAAAAAAATAGCGGTTTCAGTCTCCTAAAAAACGCCGGATCCGTGTGGACGAAACGCCAATATGATAAAAAATGTATACGTATACAGCGAAATGCGTCTCCATGTGGACAGGCCCTAAATGCACCAAGGTCAAAGTTTGATCTCTGCCGGTCAGGCTTTTATCAGCTGGATAATAGAAAATTAATATTTATAGTATACTGTGTGATTTTGGATAGCTGGGGTGAGATCAGAAAGCGTTTCTTCATGATGACAGTGTGGTTTTGTTTGGTCGAGGAGTGAGAGAGAGGGCAAGGACGGGTGAATGGTGAGGTGAGATTTTTACCTCGCCAAACTCTGATTTAAAAATGTGGATTTCTGTGAAGAGGGAGATTACAGGTGATACAGGCCTCAGTGTGACACTCCAGTGGGATCTGAGCACACAGACACAGAGGAAAAGAAGTCGCTTTGGTGTTACACACAATTCACAGGATGAGTATTCATTCACTGTTGTGAGCCTTTGTGTTTTTACTGTGTATGTGAAGGTGCGAAGAACTATACAATGCTGGGCCCTACACATCTCTAATGATTTCAACCAACACATTTTCATGTGCCATTAAAAATATCGATGATACGGAATAACAGTGGGGTGAAAGTATAAGAGGAATGTAGCACTTCATATATATTCGTAGGCTATTGAAATATTGATATATTTTCTTTGCTTTGTGTCTCTGTAGGCTCTTTCTTTATCAGATTATGTTTCCTCTCACTCTCTCCTTCTTTCTCAGTCAAGCCTCAAGCATAGAAACCTTGAATTTGAATTTCAGAGGCAAAGAAAGAGAAAGAGGGGGGTAGGGTGGGGTTCTGCTCTTAGGGAGCGGTCGTTGAGAAAGTGCCTCTAATGAGCGTCTGTGCGCTCCCCCCTGCCTAGGGCCCCGATCGATACAGACTCAGAGCAATAAAGCTTTCCCCTGTCATCTCCACAGAATACAAAGCAGTATGGGGAGAGAGAGAAAGAGAGCGAGAGAGATAGGTGAAAAGCTGTTCCGCTAGCCAGACCGATTTCCTACCCCCCCACCACCACCACCAAAAAAAAACATCTACCCCCATCTAACAGCAGTAGAGCCCCTACCCCCTCTCGTTCCTTCTCTCCATCTCACAGTCTCCTTTACTCCCCTTTCCCCAAATGCAGCACGGGTCCCCTGTGCCGGCTCTGAGTAGGTTTTGATATCTCCTTGCGGTTGGGAGGAGAGAAATAAATAATGGCATTTTAGTTATTTTATTTTAGTTATTATCACAAACTCAGAGACAAGGACGGATAGAGAGAGAGATGGCCAAGTGGGGCATAAAAAAGGAAAGGAAATTAAAAAAAAAAAGCAGCTGGAAATGGATGAACAGACAAAGGGGGAGAGAGAAAGAGTGAGAGATGTAGTTTAGGAAGTGAAATGGGATGAGAAGAGTACGAAGACAGGGAATGAAGTGATACAAAAAGGAGGGGGGCGGAAAGCGAAGGAGAAGGGGATTATGGGAGAGAGAAAGATGGATGTTGTGATAAAGATGGAGGGTGAGTGGGAATATTGATGAGTAAGAATGACAGCAAGGAGGCAAAATGAAGGGAAAAAACTACATGGGGAAAGGTGAAAGGCAGGTTAAAGGTCAAATTATTCCTGAAATTGTAAATCAGCCACTTTTAATCATAGTTAGAACAGGGTAACTTTTGGACAAGAAAGAAACAGAGTTCTTGTGTGATATCAGATAAGGAAGTGCAAAATAAACTATCAAAAATCAGCTGCTGTGTGAGGCTGGCGGTTTGACTGGTTTGGTTTAGGTTCACCTTGTGTTTAAAAACAATTAGAAGTACAAAATGTCTGATGAAACCTGATATGCAAAGCTAAAATATCAAATAAAAGATAGTATATAATAAAAAAATTTAAAAATAGGTAAACTAGTCAACCTCTGTAGTTGACCATCACGACCCGTCCTTCATATCAAAACAAACGGTTCCTCATGAAAGTGACAGTGTAGGTGTGAACATGTCCGTGTTTGTCCTCCATCACCGTGCACTTGTGCTTTTTCTGTGACAGCTCCAGAGTCGCTCCGTCATTACGCTGCTGTCAACCTAATAACATCTCTTCCTCATCTCTCAAAAACAACACTTTCTGTGTGTATGTGTGTCTCATCTCTTTTGTTGTACCCTCACCCCTCCATCCTCCCCAATTCAATCCCTCATTTCTTCTTTTATTGGAAAAAGATGGGATGAATCCTTCATCTCCTCTCTTGTAATGCTCTTCTGTTATTATTCTGTAGCAGGGCTGGGCGAGATAGCTAAAAATATTAAAGGCGTAATTTTCAGGCTTTTGACGTTATTTTATATATAAATCAATTTTTATTTATTTGTTCCAAAATGGGTGTTTTTATTAATCTGAGGAACAGTACTTTTCACCAAATAGTCACTTTAGCCAAATATTTCACGTGTAAAGTTAAAAAGTTAAAATATTTAATATTTTCAGAAGGTTTTTTAATAAATAACAATTTTTATATACAGTATAACACTTTATTTTAAGGTGTCCTTGTTACATGTCCTTGCTATTATAATAACAATAAATGATGCATAAATTACATGTAAGTAACTCTAAACCAAAACCTAATCCAAACCTTAACCATATTGCAAGTTCATTAATACTAGTTAATAAATATTACTCCTAAGCACACCTTAAAATAAAGTGCAACCCAATTATTTAAATATATATATATAGAGCACTTACAATTTTTATCTAGAGTATAGCAATAAGTAGTAATATTATAAATGTAAGAAATTATATTTAGCAAATTCATATTAAAAAATTTACTATAAATAAATACTACATTTTAAATGTATTTTTTCCTTTAATGCTTCACATTTATTGAGAGTTTAAATCAGTTTTCATTCAATATTGCACCAAAAAATTAATAAATACATAAATCAGTTCAGTTCAGGCGGTCATTTGCAGCGTCCGAGAGTGTTGGCTTGGTGGTACTTTTTTCAGCTTACGCACATTTCTCTCCACTTTCTAGTCTTATCTTCCAAGTTTTTCATTTATTTTCTCATCTCTCTTCATCTCTCCCTGTCCTTTTCTTTCCCTGTGAGATTTTACTATCAATTCTCCCACTGTGCACTTCTTTTTCAAGTGGCCTGACTCTCTCCTGCATCCGCGTTCTCTCCCGTCCTGCCGTATGAATTCCTCTCAGCTCCCCTTATTTCCCCCTCTACCATTCTGCACAGTAATAATGCTACTGATAGAAAGAGGCCCAAGTGTGTGTGTGCATGTGTGTGTGCGCGATTATTGTCGTGTCGGGAGTCAGAGGAATCGATCGATGCAGAAATATGAGGGTCTGTGTCAAAAACAATAACCACCTATTCCCCAGACACACACACTTTCTCACACACAGCTGTGTTCACGCACCTATATACACACCCAAATATTAAACATTACACACATTCGCTCAGGAGAAACGATACACAACCCTCACATTACAGGAAAAATGCTCCATTTCAGATAGGAAACTTATCTGCACAAGAGCCGCTCTCAGTTTACCATTTCACTGTCTGTCACAGGGGTAAAACATCGCATAAGCACAGACAAACACACACACACACACACACACACACACACAAGAGACCTTTCGCTGCTGTTGCCTGGCAACGTAGGCCAGTGGCCAATCACAGTGCAGAGCAGTGTCCAGTGATGTCACAGCGTCTGCTGACCAGCAGGGAAAGAAAGAGGGAAAGAAATGTCTGGAAACAATTTAAAAAGAGCATTTTTATCATTACATTACGGGACTTACTGATAGTTTAACAGCTGAACGAGCGAGTGGGAAGTGGAGAGAATGGACAGTTTTGTTTATGGAGGTGAAGAGGTGGACGCCTCAGCCTGGAATGAAGGACGGAAAGTAACTTTATCAGCATTAAAGACTAAGACACAGTTGTGTTTGGAGCAAACGCGATTGCATCTGCAGCGTAAAGAGCGTTCGCTGTGAGAAATAGTTAGTATCTAATCACTCACACCCATACGCACGCATATACGCCTCCGAGCTGTGACGGCAGCAAGATTGATGGCTCTCTTGAGGCCTGTAGCTCACGCTCTTAAACGGACAGCTGATCAGATAAACATGGAGAGAAGGAGAGAGAGAGGAACGGATTTTAAAGATCATAGAGGCATGTGTGATGTTCCTGCTTGTTCCACGAACGCTTCAGACCGCGGGTCCTCATAGAAGCTAAAAAATGTTGTTTGCCGTTGTTACGAGGAAGCCCTGGAAATGTAAATCGGGAGATGAGGGACCGGCCAAATGGCCTGAGACCTCCGTGACATATGCAGACGTGTCTGTGCTGTGACCTCTGGGGTCATGAACTTTAACCTCAGCAGCCGCACCGCATACACAGACTGGCGATGACCGTGAACCTGACGCTCTGCTCTCTTTGTGTGATACTAATCCTCAAATTGTGCAGTATAACACACGTCTGGTTATTATGTTATACCTAAGATGTGTAAAACAATACATATAAGTAAATAGAGAGAACTGTAACTACTGTATACTAAGCCCATGTACTCCTGTACAGGCAGCTGTCTTTTGCTTGTTTGCGTCTGTTACATATTTAATCCCACCAGTCACAATAGTGACCGTCATTTTTTTTTTTCATTTATAAAGCTCTTAAAACCCTACTGACTGATGTTTTAGTGCACTTCCTGCAAATATGGAAAAAAAATAAAGGATCTCAATTAAATATGTGAAGTTTTACACAATTAGTGCAAATTATCAGATGACCAGAGGAATTTTATTTCCTGTCTGGACCTTAAGAAAATGATAATTTTCTCCAGAATGAGCTCCAGAACGAAGAGCAATAGATTTCTGGTACATATTATCTTTAGGGTGTCTAGTATTAATATATGAATTCACATATATTTATTTTGTGTGGTTATAGAGTGGAAAAAAATTTAATGGTCACAATAGTGAGAACTTAGCTAGACAATACAAATCCAATTGTTTCAATTGAATTTTATTTTTATTATTATTATTTTTTTATCTCACTGTTCCTATCAATGTGCATGAGTTGTTTATGCATTATGCAAACCCTAGAATGTGATCAAATAGTTTAAAATAGCTGTGCTAAGACATATAAAAATGAATTTTCAAGGCAAAAAAAAAAAGTGATTTCATTTGTTGCTTTATACCACTGGTCACAATTGTGACCAAAAATAAAACACATTTATTCACACACTTTGCCAAAAAAATTTTCAAAAATAATTATTGATTATTTCAAAGGGTTGCTAATGAAGCATCATTTGGATATTTTCATGTCTGGGAAAAATTTGGTATTAAACGGGTTAATACAGACAAAAAAACATTTTTTTACTTTAATTTTATGGTAACATGAGCAGTAAAGTTGAAAAGGCGCGCTCGGAGATGAGACTCGTCTCTCGGAGGATTGGTAACCTTCATTAGAAGTGGAGCGATGGCGCCTCCTTGTGTTAAACATGCAGTACTGCAGCCTGAACTTCGACCTCGCCTTGACTGTGAATCATTGCAGTGGGCTGTGTTTAACATTTTCCGAAGTAACGTGCTTTGTTTAATACGCCAACATTCAGTAGTAAACATTTCTGTATTTGTAAATCTTGTTCTTGCTGCTGACGTTTTCTCATTTTTGCATTTTTGAATGCACTTCTCACACCTCTCACCTCTCTTTTCTGACCAACTTTGAGACTTAATCTGACACCAAACTAACAGGGAGGAATCTTTAGGCATTGTGGCGTCAGCTAAAAAAAAAAAAATCAAATATATAAATATAAAATACTTTTTTTTATATGGAATGTTTTTATATCACTCCACTCCAACATTATCTTCACTCAACACTCTAAAATAATAATATATAATATCATAATGTGTGTATATGTATCCTAAAATCTTCCATTTATGGGAAAACTTTATTTTGATAATATACATTAGACATTCTACTAACTATAAGTAACTTTGCAACTCCATGTAAACTAATTCTTATAGTCAATATGTTGTATGTTTTGGATCCATCAAAATAAATTGTTAGAATATGTTAAGCAGACAGTCTACTAATACTCTAATGACTGCTATAGTTGAGTCTCAAAGTTACATTCTCTTAGTAGAATGTCTAAACTAAAGAAGTAGTAATAAAGTGTTACCAAATTTTCTTGAATCCTTTAATATTTATAAAGATGCAAATACTACTGGAAATCTATATTGCAACATATAGCAATATTCAAATGTAAGTTTCTTAAGGTCGATGCTACACTGGACAATTTTGCTGGGCAACTTTTTTTAGACAGTGTTGCCTGGACTCTTTCCCTCTGAGAGTGGTGAATGTGTCTCACCTGGTTGCCCGTTAATGGCAACATTTTCCAAAGTTGCCCGGCAACGAGGCTCAAAATGTGGCCAGTGTATCATCAGCCTAAGAGCTGTATAAAAGGCACAAGCGTAAAATTGGAGCAAATAGTAAAAAGTATACGATAAGGATCTTTAAACACGAAATCAAAATGTTTTGTAGCATTTAATAATTACAATTTTTCAGAATGTGTAAAATAATCCAAACAAAATCTAATTACAGCTTGGCGTTTCACAACAGCGGTTGCAGAACGTGCTTATTTTCAGTCTGTGAACAGTACAGCATGTAATTCATTCCTGTTTCCTGCTTTAGACACATTACAGTTTTATATCACAACACGTACGGCTTGCTTTGCTTTCTCTGCTTTGTTTTGGGCTCCTCCGGGGTGATTCATGCCCCACTGTGGACGTGTGAGGTTGGAAAAAAAGTCGTGTGAGCAAGCGTCCTCGTTCTGTATTTTCTGACGGAGGCTTGTGTTGATATACAGTAGAGATACGGTGCGAGACGGGTGTGAGAGAGAGGACTCGTGAGCTACTCTTTCCAGCAACCCCAGCACTTTCCAGCGGCACAACTCTCCCCCTCTTTTCACCTCTATCACACCATCTGCTTATTCTTTCATCTCTCGCTCTTCTCTGCTGCCTTCCCACTCTCAACCTCTTTCATCCTCTGTCTCTTCACCTGACCCCACTCTTCAGCCCACCGATCGACAGCGCTTCACTTCCTCCTCCCGCTAGTCTTCCTCAGCGTTTTCTCCTCCAAACATGCGTACATTGGCTCAATCAAAAGACCTGTGACATACTTACGAGTAAAATGTAAAATGCAGTCAACATTGCGTTCTTGTGAAGGTCCCATGTCTGCCCTGACCCGCTGCTTTCTTGCTCTCTTGGGGTCAGGAAGTGGGCAGGAGGGGGCGGAGGTGTGGGTGAGTATAGCGTAGAGAGGAGGTGACGGAGGGAGGAGAGAAGGAGGAGTGGAGGCTTCACCCCCCTACTTGTTATCAGTTTGTTCCTCCTTCTTGGCCACACACTGACACAGTCAAAGAGACACGGAGAGAGTGAGACAGAAAAAGAGTATATTCATGAGAGGAAGAGGACCTCAGTGAACAACTGCAAACATATTCATCAACATGACAAAGACAGGTCCTGTTGCATCCATGGACTACTCCCATATGTGGTTGCCAGGTATGTGTCTGGAGCATCTGGGGTGGTTGCCAGGTTGGTCTCTTTTTTCAAATTTATTGATGGATTCTTAAAAAATGCAGGGATGTTTGAGATCACTGGATTAAGAAGGTTAGCATAGAGAAACTGAAAGAAAGAGATATGCAAAGTTACAGAAAGCTGAAATTCCAAAATATGCGTCATGAATTTCGGAGTGGCTAATATCTATAGAAATAGAGCGATTTGTTTGATGGTGCTTTGCAAGAGAATTCAGATTTCTGTGACTGAAACGTATTTTGTGTAAATTATTTGAACTTTTTTTATTTAAGGCGAAATTTCAATGTATTTCATAAAAACTAATATTTTATTTGTTTAGTGTATGTGCCCAGATTCATGCTGTTCATGTAGTCAGGCTATGTTTGTACGATGCAATTTTGGCATTTATATTTACATTTACAATATGACAAGCGATACATCTTGTGATTCATCTTTTTAGACGTCACCGAGTTTTTGGGTTAAAATCTGGGCCAGTGAAAGACTTTCACCTTTACGTTGTCCAAGTTTAAGATCACTGAAGTTCAGTTCAGCAGATATTTTCCTGCAGTATTTTTACGCTTTGCAGCATCTATTTCTTCTTGTACTTTGATAAGATGCTCAGTCTCTGCTGATGAAACTAATCCACAGCATGGCGCGTCCAGCACCTTCTTCACTGGGAGGATGTTGGTTTAATATGCACAACACACACACATTTTCACAAGCTTTGGCCACAGTTGTTAATGCATTTTCAGAATGTAATGCTTTTTTGGCAGACCACATTTTTTTATTGCCATTACCATTATTATTCAAGACTGTTTTGGAGTAGTGGCTTGATTCTTGCATTCTCAGCTGACCTCAGTGGTTTTTCTCACTGCCACAGTGAGGTTGTGAAGTTTAGGGGCATTTTTTCTAGCCAGTTTCATGCTCAATTTGTACAATGTGTAATTTAGTAAAATGTGAGAACTCGTCAATGATCTGCCTTTTTTTTTTTTTTTTGTAAATTAAGTAATGAACTGATCGTTTTGTAATTGTTCTGAAATCCTCAAAATAATTACCATGTCTCTGTATTAATTTCAAAGGCACAGTATTAAAACCAGATGCTCAAAAGCTGTGTTTTTCTCTTCCTAAATTCATGCTCGGCTTATCTGACTCAAGTGGTTAACAACAACATCAATGTGTGGTATTATGTGCACAAAATCTTTAGTTTATTGCACTACCACTATGTATATATATATATATATTTTTTTTTTTTGCTGTTTCATCAGACAAACAAGCAATTTTTAGTACTCAGGAGGAAATGGATTTATATTTATTGACTGGAAGTGTATAAGGGAACCTCTGGGAAACCCAGTGTTAAGTTCTTCATGGGGTTTCCCCCTTCCTCAGCTCCCAACTCCAACTTTGACCCACAGTGCAGCTGTCTGCAGCTCAGCAGATGGACAGTAATACAGAAACTCATGCCTTTAATCATGAATATTAGTATTCTGTGGAGTATTTGTGCTAGTACAGTTTGTGTTTGCTATGAGAGGGAGTAAGATTGCTTCCTGGAGGAGTGTTTCCTTCACTTAGTCTAAAGTTTCTAGCAGGTAGACAATTTGCATTATCATAACTGATTGTCTATCATTTCAAGACTTATAAAATGGGAAAGAGGTCAGTAATCATTAGTCAGAAGTAAGTCTACTGGAACCCTTTTGATGATGAACATGTTTAAAAAATACAAACTGGGAGCTGAGCAAAGTGAAAAGATCTGAGATTGCCCTGATTTAAGAAAGCTCTTCATCTTTACATGTGGCACCGTGAAAATACGTAACTGGTGACTAAAAATGAGCGACACATGCAGGGATCCTGTAGCTCGATAAACACCCAATAGTAGCAGAAAAGTGTAGTCCTCGAAAAATGCATTTGCTTATCGCAATCTGCATATAAAAGAGGTTACACGGAACTGTCAAATCGAAAATAAAGGGATTATGTGGTAAACACAGAAACGAAGTGTTGATGGAGGTGTGCAGGATGTCTCTCTCCTTCAGAAATGTGGACTAGGTTTTTTTTTTTGGTCGCTTAATATTACATTACAATAATTTGGCTCTGAAACCGTTTCCAGTATGTGCAGGCGGCGTAAGCATATTTATTTCAGATTTAAAAAAAGAATGGAGATCTTTGTAATACAGAAGTTATGAAATGGAGAAGTTTGAAATATATAAGAAACAGAACTGTGTGTGTTAGCTACTGTATAAAGACTGTATATTATATAGCAGAACCTACATTCAAGCCTGGGCGCGGGTGTATGTGTGTGTGTGTGAATGTGTGTATTAATAGCTGGGCCGACAGCAAAGGGTTTAGTTTAACACATTGTGTTTGGCCCAGCCTGAGGGGAAACAGAGAGGGAAGTGAGACATTAACACCAAAACCATCAGGCACTTTTTTTTCATTTTAACTTCATATGAATGATGAACTGCATCTTCACTTCATATAAAACCTTGTGTTTTAGGTTTGATAATGCGCAGCTGTGGCAGATGTATATTTGTATGAGTTATCCCAGACTGTAAGGTGTCGTGATTAATCCATCATTTAAAAACACTCCTTTGACATTTTTGCTTGAAATCAATGATGCCTCTATTGAGACCTTAAGTCAGCTTATTTTATTCAGACGAATTATGACACCGTACCCAAAACAGTCAGAACTAGTGTGTGACACAATCTGAAAATATTCTCAAACTTTCAGCCTGAGCTATCATAGCACCATTTTACCAGCAGACCATTCTGTGGAAACCCTCATACATACAGAGCTGACGGGCCTCGAGAGGGGCTTTCCTTCCCTTTTACTTCCTTTCACCAATCCGTGTCACCGGACCCTGAATTTGATCGCCTGAGGAAGTCGGCAATTCTTCAGCTTTTTGGTGGCTTTTTCACGAGTGACTCAACTTTTACGATTGAAGTTGGTTTCCTGTGTAACTTTCTCTGGGATTATTATGGTCACGTTTTTTAGAGTCACATTGTGCTGCCCCCTGGAGGAGTCAGATATTAATTTTCAGTGTCTGGTAAGGCTTCGGTGTTTCATGAAGATGGCACAAATAAAATACCGGTGAAAATATTTGTGAAAGTGTGAGAAATGAAGGATGAGGCATGAGTGTTGAGGAGGAGATAGATTAAGAGGATCAGACGAGATAGTGGTATATGCAGGTGGGTGATATTATTAGTCAGTCGTTAGCTTTATTTGCATTTTTTCACAAAAGGGAAGTGAGTGTGTTTCTGTGTGTGTGTGTGTGTTTATGAATGTCTGTTTGAGAGCTTTTTTGGCTACAGAATTTATAACGCTGATGCTGCTAATAACTTTTTATTGTAAAAAGTGCCAGACAGAAAAGTGAAGTGGCTTGACTTGGTCAGAAACACACACATATGTTCTGCTGGGTGTTCTGACTTTTATGTAAAATATATCTATTACATTATTCAGCTGAATCCAGAACATCTAAACATTTCTAAAATAAATGAATCTTTAAAAATATAAGATGTTTCACAACTCAAATGTACTTTGCATGCTCTGTTTCTCACCGCTGAGGGACTGGGACAGTCCCATGGGCTTGGTTACAGTTAAATTTGAAGTGATACGCCTGCGGTGACGTAATCAGTATTAGTTGTTTGTTGGATTGAGCACGTCTCCAGTTGTGTGAAAATGTACCTCTTTAGACCTTTATATATTTTTTTTATCAAAATGTGTGCATTTTTGTGCCCTTTTTATTCCAAATATAACATATTTATGTTTGTTACACTTTAATTCATCATCATCGTCATCAAAACTATTTCATAATATATCTTGCTGTTCAACTGTGGTATAGGAACAGATATATCATAAATCAGGGTACAGGGCTGCTGTGTGTTAACAGACATGCATCATCATGTAGCAAAAGCTGATCACCGACCTCATACGCCTCTCTCTTTTTCACAGATATCAGAATGTCAAAGCCAATAGAGGTAGAGAATCCAGCGGCAGACTCTCCGATGGAGAGCACAGGTATAAAACTACATTGTATTTCAATATTTAAAAAAAAAAAGAATTTTCCGCTCAGATATGTACTTGATTTGATAACATTTGCAGCATATGTTTGTGTTGTTAACATTCTAAAATTATGAAAAAAGTTAATTTAATAATAAAAACTAATTTAAATAGTATTGATAGTATATATTAATGCAGTATAATAGTATATATTAATGCAATTTTATCTAAAAAAAAAACCTATATTATCTAAAACTTAAATAAACAAAATCAACAGAAATGTTGTCTTCTCTCATTAAATAAAAAACACATTATATTAAAGTTATATTAAATGTGTACTGTGTTTATTTATTACGCATATATAAATATGAACAAATACAGTATATATTTTGAAGGTATATATACATTTCTATATTATTACATGTTATATTTTATATGATTTTTCATCATGTTCTTTAATATATACATTATATAAACATAAATATACACAGTACAAGCTCTTTTATTTTGGATGTGATTAATCGTTTGACAGTACTAAACTCACATTAACGACATCTTCTCTCATTATGTTCATCAGACTCAGAAAGAAATGGCTCAGATTCAAATAATCAGGTAAGTGTCAGCCAGATACCAGTCTATATATTAACAGCACAATCGAAAAAATAAATTGTATTTTCAATGTGCTTCCCTCCAACAGGTTCAGTCAATGAAAATCAGCCCTTTCTCTCTTTCTCCCGCACTGAGCAGCAGCACCAAGGTGAGTGAGCGTGTGTGAACGCATGTGACAGTTTGTTTTTTTTATTATTGTCAACTGATTTACATACAGATCGGCATATCACATATTCTTCTCGTTAGTTTCTGTTTAAAAGTTACAGTTTTTAGCTTTTTTCCACCTTATGCACTGCTAGTATTTTCTTAACCTCCCTTAATCACCCTTATTTCAATGCCCCCACTCACGGTGTCCCTTTTAGTAACACATGAACTGATCATCAGCGCTTCTATGTCTCTGTCACAATGTCTCAGACTAAGGTGGAGGACTGTAGCGAGATGTCTCCCGCTGCTGTACAAACTCCACCCGCTCAGACGGCCCTTCACCACACACAGCTAATGCTAACGGGCGGTCAGCTCGCAGGGGTACGACATGCACATAGGCTGTATACATGAGCTTGCTTGCTTTAGACGTGCTTTCCTTTCTAACTCTTATCTTGGCCACGCTCCTCCTCTGCCGCTCTTTCTCTCTAGTTGACTGCGCTTTTGCCGGCGCAGCAACAGCTGCTCTTACAGCAGGCGCAGCTCCTCGCCGCAGCTGTGCAGCAGTCGCATGTGGCCCACGCGGCCAATCAGCAGCAAGCCCAACAGCAGGCAGCTCAGCCGCAGTCGCAGGGCCAATCGCAGGGCACACAGGAACAAACCGCCGCCCCTCCTCCTCCTCACCAGCTTCCTCTTTCTCAGCCAATCCAGCTCACTGCGCAGGTACAGCTCGGCAGCACACCTGAGTTGTGTCGATACTGTTCCAAAATCAGTGTTTGTCCTCTTTCTGTCCTTCATCATAGTGAAACCGCCACTTCCTTTTAGCATCTGTTTCTTTTCTCTCTTTCAGGACATTCAGCAGTTGTTGCAGCTGCAGCAGTTAGTCCTCGTCCCAGGACACACTCTGCCTTCACCCGCACAGTTTCTTTTACCACAAACACAGCAAGGGCAGCAAGGTAGCTCATTTACTATTAGTACTCTCAAGCCTAAAGAAGTTTCAAACTTCAATTCACTAGTTTGCTCATCACAGTATTGTTAACATAGAGATTTGTTTTATGTCAGTTAACAAAATTTCTCATGCGAAAACTTTATTTTAAGGTGTCCTTGTTAAAAAAGTTACATGTAGCCACTATTGTCATAATAATATATTATGCATCCTAACCCTATAGTAAGTACGTGTAGTTAATATTACTAAGTACTTAAATGTATAATTATATTGTAATAGGGACACCTTAAAATAAAGGGTTAGTAATATTAATTAACTACATGTAATCACTATATAGTTTGGTTTAGGTTTACTTGAATTTATTGTTGTTATAATAGAAAGGATATGTAATACATGTAACAAGTACACCTTAAAATGCAGTTATACCAAACAAACTGTAACCAAATGTATAGTTTATTTTCCCTTTATTAGAGTGTAATTTTTTAAGACGTAATGATTAGCTAAAAATGCTCTAATTTGATATGACTGTATTGGATGTAATGGTATGGTTGTATTTGTTTCAGGCCTGCTATCAACGCCAAATCTAATTCCACTACCTCAGCAAAACCAAGGAAGCCTGCTGTCCGCTCCACACAGACTTAGTCTTCAAGCACAGGTACATAAAAATAAAAAGGATTTGGGAGTCTACTGTTCCCCAACAGAGGTAAACAGTCTCCAGGAAAAACCTTGAAGGATATGTCTTTGTTCAATGTAGAAAATGCTGAAGAAGTAAAGTAAATAAATAAATAACGGATTAATGTATGAAATTTTCAGTTCCCTTTTTGAAAAAGGGAAACAGTATTGTTTATGAACTTTTTAATTTGTGTGCGTATGACAGCTGTAGTAAGACCCTCAGTCTATCTTTATAGTCTTTATAAGACTTCATACTCTTTAAATAATGCTAAAAAAAAAAGCATTATTTAAGCATAAGTAATAATAAGTCTTATTATAATAAGAAATATTTTTTGAGCGACCAATCAACATATCAGAATGATTTCTGAATGATCATATGACATTCATGACTGGAGTAAAGGCTTCTGAAAGCTCAGCAGTTTTGTTATCAATGTATTAAGATAGAACAGTTTTGAACTGTAATAATATTTCACAATATTACTGTTTTGCTGTATTTTAATCATGTAAATGCAACCTCGGTGAGCATATATTTTTTTTCAAAAACAAAAAACGTTTGAACAGAATTCTGTGCTCTTATATTTCCATCTGACACTCAAGTTCGAGTCTTGTTTGTGGCAGAGGGAGAAGGCTGCAGAGAGCAGCGTGAACACAGTGACTCCCGTGAACACTCACCCTGAGGAGCCCAGTGATCTGGAGGAACTGGAGCAATTTGCCCGCACATTCAAACAGAGAAGGATCAAATTGGGCTTCACACAGGTACACAAACACACACATGCACACTCAGAAGATTTGTATATGCCAGTATAATAATGTTTGGACTCTGTTTCCCCCTACAGGGTGATGTGGGATTGGCTATGGGGAAGCTCTATGGGAACGATTTCAGTCAGACCACCATCTCCCGATTTGAGGCTCTCAATCTCAGCTTCAAGAATATGTGCAAACTCAAACCTCTGTTGGAGAAGTGGCTGAACGACGCAGGTAAAACGTCTCACACAGCTGCATTACACATTATAGCTGTCAATCAAAACTTGTGCTTAAAGGGACAGTCCACCCAAATCTGAAAATTTTGATCCAAACCTGACTGTTTCTTCACAAAAGACATTTAGAAGTATGTTGGCAACCAAACAGAAGTTTTTTTTTCCCATATACTGGAAGCTAACATTTTCCAACATTCATGCTTTACAGAAGAGAGAAAGTCATACAGGGTTGAAACTTCATGAGGGTGAATAAATGATTATTTTTGGATGAACTATCCCTATAATTCCCAGTCAGTCTCAAAAACATAGTCATGTTCATACATTAAAACAGTTTAAGTGGCTTTAAGGTCACATCGTCACACCAATAAATGGTATATAAACCATTGTGTGGTTGATAAAGTAAATTCAAAAGTTTTTAATGATTTACTCAGAAACAATGTCGATGGACAGCACCTTGCCAAGTCCCAGTTCTCTTTCCTCTTCCTCGCTGGGGTTTGAGGGTCTGCCTGGCCGCCGCAGGAAGAAACGCACCAGCATCGAGACCAACATCCGCGTCGCTCTGGAACGCAGCTTCATCACGGTCAGAACACAGGATCACAAATCCATTGCACAACATATATCACCAGTTTAGGGTTAGATTTGATTTGTTTCCCAAAAAAGTCTGTTATTCTTACCAAGGATGCATTTGTTGGCAGTATAAACAGTATTTATTACAATATAAAACAACACATTTTCATTTGAATATTTTCTAAAATCTTATTTTACTTTTATGAACTTTTATTGGCCATTACTTCTGTAGAAACTGTGATGCATGGATTGTCAGGATTCTTTGATAGAGCAGAGCAGTATTTCCTTTTTTACCGTCACTTTTTTCAGTTTAATGCACGAATGCTGAATAAAGTATTAATTTCCCTTAAGTTCTTACCTCAAAAAACTTAATTGGTAGTATATAACAAAACACTTCCTAAAATTACCACATCCTAAACCTTGGTTCCTTTTTTTGCCTTCAGAACCAGAAGCCTACCTCAGAGGAGATCCTGCTCATCTCTGAAAAGCTCAACATGGAGAAGGAGGTGATCCGTGTCTGGTTCTGCAACCGCCGACAGAAAGAGAAACGCATTAACCCCTCCAGTGCCACCCCTCCCTTGCCCAGCCAACCCCAGCCCACCTCGCACAAACCCCCCTGCTACAGCCCGCACATGGTACGACCCGGCTTGCTCCCTTGACCCATAGTCCCTTCTCCAACCACCCTGTCACAACACTACAAGTTTCTCCTGCATGAGCAGATGATAATAATCATTCCCATAACGGTGCATACATCATTCACTCCTGAATGTGGTTTCACCCACCCCGCACTGCTTTACATTTGAATGTGCAATTTTTATAGTTTACTGTCATTGTCATAACACTATAGGAGGATTCAGCCTCTATTCCTAATTCTTTAGGCAGAATATTGCATGTTTATATTTTCAAACTTAGTATTTTGATCTATAATTTTGTAATTGAATAACTCACAAACAGAGCACAAGATTTCAACCGAGCTCTCTCCTTTTTCACCATTCGTTACTCTCTGTCCATCATGTTTCCCTTTTGACCTGTGACATCATATCCGCGTCTTCCTTACAGATGCCCAGTCAGGGACCGTCGCAGACAGTGAGCAGTCTCGGTACAGCAGGTAGGGCACTGAAGTGGACATCTGCTCAACAGAGATACATATAATTCTATAATATGTGTATGATGGATGTCTCCTATTATTTCCCTCTGTCAGTGACCACTATGTCATCAGTTTGCCCTTTGACCCCAAGTGGACCCTCCTTAAGCTCTGCGCCATCTTCAGTAACCCCGCCTCCACGCAGTGATGCCAGCCCCGCCCCTCCGACTCACAGTACACTAAGTCTGAACACTGGGTGAGCTGTTTTCTCTCTCTCTCTCTCACACACACACACACACATCAACTCAGCAAATGCTCATCACCTCTTACTCCCTGTAGCTCAGCAAATGTAGGTAACTGCAGTGTTTATGTGTGCAAATTATTTTTGTGTGTGTGGTTTTGTCATTCACAGTTCTTGGCATAAAAAGAATGGTGACGTTTCTAACTACATCAATGACTTTGCTGCTCATTTGAGGTGATTACAGTCAGCAGAGTCTGTGTTCTTACACACACACACAAATATAAAATATAAGAAAATAAATATAAATATAAAAAATATTTTTTTATGTAAAATATAAAAAATAAAACGCAAACACATACACACATTATGTGTTATTGTCAAGAATAAGAAAATGTGGATTAGGGCATGAGGTGAATTCTTGTCAACTGATCTTGATATTGACACAAATGTGTGTGACAGTGTAATATGTATATACACATACATAATTTACATTCACCTAAAGGATTATTAGGAACACCATACTAATATGGTGTTTGACCCCTTTTGCCTTCAGAACTGCCTTAATTCTACATGGCATTGATTCAACAAAGTGCTGAAAGCATTCTTTAGAAATGTTGGCCCATATTGATAGGATAGTATCTTGCAGTTGATGGAGATTTGTGGGATGCACAGAGCTCCCATTCCACCACATCCCAAAGATATTGGGGGGGATCTACTGGGTTGAGATCTGGTGACTGTGGGGGCCATTTCAGTACAGTGAACTCATTGTCATGTTCAAGAAATCAATTTGAAATGATTCGAGCTTTGTGACACGGTGCATTATCCTGCTGGAAGTACCCATCAGAGGATGGGTACATGGTGGTCATAAAGGGATGGACATGGTCAGAAACAATGCTCAGGTAGCCCGTGGCATT
>JAUCMU010000030.1:9730827-9787133 GCA_032275025.1 Enteromius treurensis | reverse complement strand
CAAACATTATTTTAGTGTGTTAGAGCAGAAAGATGCAGCTCTGGTTAAACAGCTGGATGTTGGGTTGAACGTTACCTAAATGCCGCGGGTGATAGTTTGTAATGTGTGTGTTTCTGGTTCTGAAACTGAAAACATTATATTTTACAGTTAATTCTCTTTCTTTTTTTTTCTGAATCGTTCGGTTCGTATGCGTACCAAACCGAAAGCCTCGTACCGAACGGTTCAATACAATACGGCGTATCGTTACACCCCTAATATATATATATATAATTTTTGATTTATCTTACGGCCTTATGGATTTGAAACGACTGAAAAGTAAGTAATTTAATGACAGAATTTTCATCTTGGGGTGAACTAGACCTTTTAAAAAAAACAGTATGTTGTTAAAAAGAGATCAGTTTCAACATGCCCATCCACACACACTCACAAATTCACTTGTGGCCTCAAGACACACACTTTGAATGCTGACTTTGTGCTATATTAAGCCCTCACACTCACCTGTTAGTGTTTAACCACTGATGATCTGTCTCCTTTCTCTTCACACAGAGTTATTTTCTATCAGTTTACATACACACACATACTTGCTCACAGTCTTAGCAGAGGTGTGAAAATTACCAGAGAACAGTCACAGGTCCAGTGTATGTTACAGAAAGCTGTAGCGCCACTGAAATTACAGGAAATGAAATTGTGCCCGTACTGCTTAGTCCTGTTGGAAACAGAAGAAAAAGCTGCTGTACGATGCAGAATGAAATCCTTCTGAATCGTAATGAATTTGATTTATCCATCCATCCTCTTTTTTTCCAAACTCTCTTTGTTGGCAGCTCCCAACTGAGAAGCCAACTTCCAGCCAACAGCTGAATCCCTCCTCTGTGCCGCCTGACAGAAACTCCTTCAGAACTTTTTGAGAAGTTATTTTGAGTCTCTCTTTCTCTTGTCTGCTCGCTTTCTCAATTTCAATTTCAAAGTACTTTATCAGCATAGTGCTTTTGCTTATAGTTTTATTAAAGCATCAACACACACTAGATTAAAATGTTACAAAGGTTTTGCATTTCTTTAAAAAAAAAGCTTGAAAGAGTCAGAAAGCTCTTAGATGTGACAAAAAATATCTTAATTCGTCTTCTGAATTTTTATTTTCGCGGGATCTTCCCCTATATTTCTGACAAAATTTGGGTAGTCAGTGTCACTGAAACTTTAACAGTGTTAAAAGTTTGAAATTAATTCTGAATTAATATATAATGGCGTGGTTTCACAGACAGGGCTTAGCCTAAACCAGGACCATTTTATTAGAACATTTAAGTGGAAAAAAAGCATTACTGGTGTGCATCTTAAGACAAAACAAAGGCACAGACATCTTTTAAGATCAGTCAGTACAGGTTTCTTTCAGTTGAAACAGCTCAGATTTTTATTTTGTCTGGGACTACGCTTAAGCCTTGTCTATCGGTCTGGGGCAATATGAACTAAATACCATAAAAATGTTAAGACTACTTTTATTGTAGAGAAAAAGAATGAGCTAGTTTTTTTGGGATCTGATGGTGTGTGGTTCAAGTGACAGATGCACGTCTGCCCTCCTCCAGTAACGCCCGCATTTGACCTCTTTCAGACAATTTGGGAAAATGTGGAACGAGGTCTTGAAATGCACTACAGAGTGTAAAGTGTGTCTCAGTGCCCTGCTGCCCTGTCTTTTCTGTATGCAGAGCAGAGCGGTAGTTTCCTCGGATGCTCTGAATTCTTTAAATACTTCCTATGTAAGACTAAAGTGCAGGAGTGCCTGCGAGATTTACATTCCTGAGTGCAATCGATGCTTCAGAGAGAGAGAGAGAGAGAGGGCGAGAGAAGGAGGCAATTTGACCAGAGTGACAACAGACTACTAGAAGAGCTATGATCTCATCCCTCTCTCTCTCTCTCTCACCCCATCCCCCTTTCCCTCTCTCTATTGTTTCCCTCTCTCCCACTCCCTCCTCAGGCCCCCTGTTTTCTTATCCTTCTTGTTCTCTCATCTCTTTTCTCTTCTGTTACTTGTCCTGTCTCTGCAGCTCGCTCAGTTTTCCACGTCCCTCTAAGTTTTCCTCCCTCTTTTTAACTCTCAAACACTCGGGACGTCCCAGGACAGAGAAAATATCTCCCAACGACACATTCAGGCAGTCAGGTTGTTGCATTATTGATGCGGTGTGTGTGTGGATCTGTCTTCTCTCATCTGTAGGGATCTAGTGTCTCCCCCTGGGGTGGAGGGGAGCGGGGCAAAGAGAGGGAGAGAATGCATTGTGGGGGGGGGGGATTGCGAAGGTCACAAAGGTTAAGTAGGGTGGGGGGGATGAGGTCATACACTTTCACACAACCCAGCATGCTATTAAGATGCTCGCACAACTCCTTAGGACATACAATTCATCACCACACACTTTTTTTTTCACTTTCAAAAGCAAGAAATTGTCAGTTATGTACATTTTCCATAATTTTATTTAGATTTATTGATTTTTATACTGGTTTTAATCTCTTTAGAGTCTTTTAAAATCGGTTTAATTTTCCACACATTTGTGCATTGCGTAAATCGTAGGACTCTGTATTAAGGGTCTGAATCTGTCAAAACATTCCGACTTGATTCATTTCAGCTACAAATTTCATTTTAAAATTATTTATAATCTAAAATCCCTTACTTTTGAACAGTAGCGTTCATAGTTGTGTGTTAGGTGTGTATTTCTGAGAGATGCAGAGATGTTAACGATGTGGGTGAGAAACATTATTACAGAGCACTGATGCTAGGACACTGTGTAATCACCTGTAACATGATTAATAACACACACACACACACACAGTGCCTCAAGAGGTTTCATCCTAAAACATGAGCTCACTGTTAGATTTTGTTCGCAGCCGTTCATCCTGAGACGAATATAGGGATTGTTCGACTGGCAACACCACATTCATTCAGATCACACCTGAATCAGAGCGCTGGATGAGTTGAATTGTATGAGTGAATGTAGATCTGAATGTGAATCAACAATGGTGTTTGTATGTGCGTTACGATACAGCAGTAACTGTATCTGTGCCTGCTGGTGAGTGTGTGTGTGTGACTCATAGTGTCTTCTCTCCATTGTTCATCAGGGAGTTTGACAGACATATTGAATTTAGCTCAAACTTCTTAGCAAGGATCCGTTTCGTGTGTGTGTGTGAGAGAGAGAGAGAGAGAGCGAGAATGTGAGCTGTGAAACCAGATCTCCGTCTGCAGTTCCTGAAGTCAGACTTCGCTCTCTGGTGCATGGTACATTTGACCTCTTAAAGGAGCAATCAGATATACCCTCTAAGAGTTTGTGTATGTGTGTGATGTTTTGAGAGCAAGCAGAGGTTATAGGATGTGCTCAGTAAATGTACTTCTGTTCGTTTGCTGAAGGTAAAATGGTGATAAACGTCTTTCCAGTCCGAGTGTAAAAACACATTGACATTTATTTATCAACTGCCTCTCACTGGGTTTTCACTGGGTTCCTCTCTTGAAGAAAAAAAAGATGTTGTTCAGGTTGTTGGCAGGTAGAAACAGGAAAAACAAACTCTCGAGTGTGTATTTTAGATGTGTTGAGTCATCAGGAGGAAGTGATTGTCCAATTCTACGAATCAGTAAATTGTCGGAAGTTGTTGAAGTGTTTGAGTCATTTATAATAAAAGCTGTTCAAGGTTGACTTTAAACTCTTCATAGTCTGATCTGAATGTATAAAAAATATCCTAAATGCCTGAAATGAGAATGGTTTTGCAGAAAAAAAGAAACCGTTTATTCTGCAGTAATGAATTACAGAATGAAGTGAAGGTTTAGATGCAGTTCAACTCAAGGTAGCTCCATTTAAAGATCTCTCAGACAGTTTGAATACTGGTTAAATCATAAAATAAAGCTGTCTGGTAAAGAAAAATCTTCCTTATTTTTGGGAGTGTACCTACTTAACCTTATTTAAAATGGGGGCATATTTATATCAATAAGTGAGCCAAATGTGACAAAACCTCCTATAGGAGATGTCTTAATTTGTTAAAGTGGTATGAAATGAATAAAGTTTTTTGTTTTTTTTTTATTTTAAAAATGCAGAAAGTTTCACTTTTTGGTTGCAATATAGGATTAAGTTGACTAGAAGTCTATAAAATGTCTTAATTTACATAGCTAAGTAAATGTGTGTGTGTGTGTGTGTGTGTGTGTGTGAGAGAGAGAGGGAAGGGCCTCTGTGTGTGAAACTGAGTGTTAAGAGGATCAGTTGTTGAGGAACCACTGTGAGCCGTTACCCTATCCGACCTTTACCAGCCTCAGCCTAACCTGACCCTTCCTGACCCCACTTCACCCGTCCTCACCCGGAGTGACTGGACACCCTCCATCCTCTCTGCAGCCCTTTCAAATCCCTTCTTGATTCTAGAATATGCCGATCGCATCAGATTGTGTGAGAGTGAGGTTGCTGGTGACTCTCAAAGCAGACCTCAAGGTGATTGATAAGAGATGTGACGATACAGAGCTTTTTGAAGATTTAAATGTAAACATTCGGTAGAAGCTTTTTTTCTAAATTGCATAAAAGGCATGCGTTTTATGCAGGTAGTTCTCTGTCACCTGCTTTTAAAATATTTTTAAATATTTTTTTTCTTTATTGGAAAATAATAAATTTTATTATTATTCCTTGACACAGTAAATGTATTGAATTGACCTAATACTAGATACCATTTCATATTTCCAGTAACCTAATTTTCAAAAAAGTGTAACAATTCATAATCATATTTAAAGCATGAATACAATTAGGGGTATATATTGGTCAACACTGAAACCCTTTTTAAGCACAAACCAATGGTTTAATAACACTGTTAATTGGAATATTCATGAAGTCTCAAAGTAAATATGATGCATTTATTATGCTCATATTATAATATTGTGATGCTATAATTGTCATTTGTGCAATTATATTTTTAGTGTATATATAGACACTATAAGTTTTTAAGAATTGTAATATTGGCCAAGGCTAGAGCTGTAATTTTGTTGTTTTTGAGTACTGAAAAGTAGGGGGTCTGACTTTTATATGACATGCATGCAATACAGGCCCACTGAAGATGTTGATGACGGACGTGACAGGGAGGATGAATGGCCTTGTTAGTCAGTGAATAACATTACCCAACAGTCATGATTCTTTGAAACTGTACATATCAACCCGAATCTGATCTCTCTCTCTCTGTTTCTGCAGGGTTTGCGTTCCCAGACTGGGCCTATAAGCCCGAGTCCAGTCCTGGCTCCAGACAGATCCAGCTGTGGCACTTTATCCTAGAGCTGCTGAGGAAGGAGGAGTATCATGATGTGATTGCCTGGCAGGGAGATTACGGGGAGTTTGTGATCAAAGACCCTGATGAGGTGGCCCGGCTGTGGGGCGCCCGCAAGTGCAAACCTCAGATGAACTACGACAAACTCAGCAGAGCTCTCAGGTAAGTCTTTTGTCTTTAAAGTAATTCCTGTTTACAGTAAAGGTTACAGTACACTTATTTCAGACACAATCCCATTTGTGGTTTAAAGGGATAGTTCACCCAAAAATAAAAATTGCGTAATTCATTACGTTCCAAACCTGCAAGACCTTCGTTCATCTTCAGAGCAGAGAGATATGTTTGATGAAATTCGTAGTAAAAACATTGACTTTTTTTAACAATTCATCTTCTCTACGCCACCCTGCGTGATTTTTGGAGAATTACGTTTATGATCTAAATGTTAAATACATATGGCCCCGCTGATGCTGTCCAAAAAAGCACCTGAGAAGATTAATTGTTGAATAAAGTCTTTTTTTTTTGGTTTTCTTTGCACACAAAGTATTTTCGTAACTTTGTAATTTTACGGTTGAACCACTGATGTGTCACATGGACTGTTTTAATCCGTTTCTTACATTTCTGGACCATGTGGTAGTATCCTTGCTTTCAGATATATCTTAATTTGTCTTCCGGAGAAGAACGAAGGTGAGTAATTAATTAGGCTATATAATAAATTGACATTTTTGGGTGAGCTATCCCTGGTTACTTTTCCAGTTTCCAGGGCAGGGAAGATAAGCTCTTTAATGCTCTTCTGCAACCACTATTTTGATGGTTTGTCCCTTTTATTAGTTACGACTGGTCTGTCTTTTCCTCCTTGCACCATCAGGCCAGTTTCTTCTCAGTCTAAATGTAGAGGAGGCAGCTAAAGCGTCCGACTCTTGTGTGGCGTTATGGGATTGACCCTTCCACCGGAGAGTTGTAACTGTATGGAGTCTGATGTCTCAGTAATCCCGCTCCATTTACCTGTGCAGGAGCTGATCTCATTACAGTACAGACAGGTCAATGTATTCTGAGCAGCCGATGGTTTTAGCCTTCACTCCGTTTTCTGACCTGATCTGCATTTGCTTATTTGTACCTTTTATTTTCGTTCATGACTCACCTGCTTTAGCAGATCAGCGCTGATCCTCAAAGTGGATGGAGAGCGATCCACTTTCTGCCTTTATTTTGAAGGCTTCTAAGGACAGACCTCATACGCTAGGGCTGAGTTGCGCCACATGAGGGCTTCAGGACTGGATGTAATCTATCAAACACTCTACTGATTACCATCACTGTATGATCCAGTGCAGTTAAATCTGGGATGTGGGATTTGTTAAAGAGATGCTAATTCTGTCATTTCACCATAAAACAATTTTCATTCAGAAATTACTAGGACATTAAATAAATAGTTAAATGAATTAATTTAATTAAATGTGATATTTTGAAGTAATAATGAAAAAAAAAGGAAAAAATACTTAAGTAATTTTTTTAATTACAATTTTAAATGATTTTATTTTTGTTTCTAACACGGATGCACTATTGATACAAAACTATTGAGAAGAAGAATTTTTATTCAAAAGATACATTGTATTTTATTTACCTCAAGCTTTATATATATATATATAAATATATTATATATATATATATATATATATATATATTATATATTAAACAACTGTACTGAGATTCTATAATTGATTAAATAATATACACTTAATAGTGGTTTAAAAAAGCATGCCTACTTCTAAACATACTTAAGTGCGCTTATAATAATCTGTAATTAAATATTTGAAAGTTTTAGTCATTTTTTAAATAATATTTTAATACTTTTTGTCATGCTTTATGATAAATTTACTAAGGAACTAGTTCAATAAGACTTTACTAGAAGATTTTAGATTTTTTTTTTTTTCATCTGTTAGTAAAAAAAAAATCAATTTGTTCTTATTCTGACTTATTTAGTGTTTGTAGATTTATTCCAAATCAGTTTTTCAATAAAAAAGCCCGTTAACAAAATGTTAACATGGCAATAAAAATAAATAACTACTAAGCAAATATAAAGTGCTTACAATTACATTTTTAAACTGCAGTTTGTTACTTGATACTTGCTATATGGTGTTACATTTAAAAGCAATAAATATATATATTTTAAATGTACCAAAATGGCACCTGTCTTTATAAATCTATGTGAGGTTATTATGATGCATTTCACTTCCGTGACCTGGCGTACTTGATTGATTTAACATTAATTAACATCTTAACTGACAATATTTTTCCACCTTGATTAATTAGTGCAGTCTCAGTGAGTAAGCTTCTATGTGTATTCCTGATTATTGACGTAAAGCCAGAATTTGCAGCAACCGTGTATAATGTTGTACTTTGGGACAGGACTTCATGAATCACTTCATGTAATAATCCATGGCAGTTAGAAGACAGTTGGAGCTGTTAGGAAGAGAGATTTTGCATGATTGCAAACACTGACAAGATCTTATGTTAACAGTGTAGTGCAGGATTAATGCGTGTGTGTGCTGGTGTGTTTTTCCATCACTTATCCAGAAGACGTAAACACTGTCTTAAAAGCTCGACCACTTATGATTGTTAATCCAAGTTTACCTACTTTACTTCTGTTCTTCTCTATTTTTAGCCTATTGTTTGTTTTTCCCAGATCAGATTTTAAACTTAAAATATATTTTTCTTCGCAAAACAGAATCAAATGAGAGTGAAGTGTAAACTGTTTACAAGCTGACAGCTGTGCTAAACTATGATGTCACCCTTCCTCTTCACTCTGTTATTACAAATGTGAGATTTTGCCTTGTGTGTTTGAAAGAAAGTATAGCTATGAAGCCAAGCTACTTGTTGCTGTAATTATAAGTGATTTCTCTCAGACTGTCCCTGCATGTCAGACTTAGACAAACACACGCTGACACAGATACGGTTGCCAGATTGTCAGTCCAAACCTTAGTACCTTCGGTTAGATGAGTACGTTTTTTTTCATAGAGTCAGAGCAAAAACGCTTTCAGAATTTGGGCCGTTCATTCTGTATAAGCCTGTGTGCTCATCTAGAGAGGATCTGTAATCCTGGGGATTGGAATTTGTTTTAAGCAGTGTCAAACGAAATGCTCTTTGCACATAATCATTAAGCATCGAGGAATAAGTGATCTGATCACCAAAAGTGCTAAATCCTGAGACCACTGATTTCTAGCATGAACCGGTCATGGGAGAAGTCCCATGGTGCAACATTTCTCAGTTTCTCCAGTCAGAAAATGACTGCCAAACTGTGTATACCACTTTTGTATAAGTTACCTGTGTAGAACATTCACAATTTGGCAACACATGGACAGCATTGAAAATTTTGTACTTAATTTCTTCCTTATATTTTTCTTTTAAAATGCACCCAAAGCATCACAAAATAATTTCGGTCGACTTACCTTTCGCAGTTCAATCAAAGCTAGCTTTATTCAGTGACTTCAACCTGCTCAATCTGGCAACACTGCACAAAGAGTGGCACCAAGTGAGTTTTGAAATCTGAACCCGGTAATCATTGAACTGGTGGACCTTCATTTGCTGTCAGATAGAGACCTTGCGCTTTGATCATTCTCAGCATGAGCTCTTCTCTTGTGTTCTGGGCAGGAGATATTTGCATCGCCCTCGTCAAAAGGTCAAGCAGCCGCACATAACTTCTCATTTGAGTCCTCTGTTCTCTTTCCTCTCTCTGCAGACCTTAGTCAGAGTAAAACGTCTACAGGGCACAGAATTAAAAGCAGAAATGTGTAGATTGTAATATGTTGTGTAAGTGCACGCATTAATTTTTTGCTACAGAAAATGTGTTATTTGGGATATAAAGTTACCTAAATTGTCTCCCACGCATCATGAAAAGGTTAGAGGGTCTACATTTCAAGAAATACTCACAGTAACTTTGCACATTCTTACTTTTGAAACCATTGTAATGTTTATCCCAGACACTTCCATTGCTGAAATTCACATCATTAACATTAAAGTGGTAACGTCAAAGCTTTTATTTTGTATTTAGATGTTTGTCTGAGAGTAACAAATTATTAAGTGCATTTGAACATGCATTAAATGGTGCTTACAAACACTTTTTAAATGTGTTTGCAAATTATTAGATTAATAAATGCTGTAAAATAAACTGAAGGATGAGTTGTAATTATTTTCTGGTAATACTTTCCTGTAAGGCAGTATGGACTTGTTCCTCTCTTCTTGTTTCCCTTTGTCTTATTTCCTCTCCTCCTTTCTTTTTTCTTTCATGATGTCAATGACTCACTGCTATTCCTCCACATCTACACCGCCTCCCTACCCCACAATCCCACACTCTACTGATTCATACCTTCAATATGACACTTCTCAAACTCACAACAGGGCTTTCACATTCAACCCTGCATGCTTGTGACGTCTCTTTATTCCAGGACAAACGCTCCTTTTCAGACGTTTCTTGGCCACTCTGTGGCATGTGTTAAAGGCTGGGCTAATGCTCTAATCCCGACTGGAATTTGACTTGATGTTGATGGAGTTCGGGGTGTTTTTTCAATTATGTTCTCCTGCAGACAGCCCGCTGGGACTCGCCTCATCACCTTCCTGCCACACGCGTGTGGAAACTCCGCCAAAATGGAATTCTATTGTCTCACTGTTGATGTTCACTGAACGTCAGGACTTTTCCTGTCTGGCTCGGAGCACGATGGACGCCCAAGCTCATTCCCTTCCTTATTAGATTTCATCCCTCTTTTGTCAAAACTGATCCTAAAAAACTCATCAGAGCTTGTTTATTTAAACTCCCGGTAGCTGCTTGCTAAGAATTTTTACTTTACAAAGCCATCAAAGTGACTTTACACCATAGTTATTCCAAAAATTAAGATTCTATCTAGAGCTGCATGATTTGGGAAAAATGTGCGATTGCGATTTATTAAGTTCAAAATTGCGAATTGCGATACGATATATAAGTGGTTTGACTCAACTTACTTGTTATAAAGGAAAATGTACACACAGATTACTAATAATGCTGAAATCTGTATTTCTCAACTGAGATCCAGTATACAGTGCAATCTAGCAACAACTAATTAAAACTAAATTGTACAAAAATAAATAACAGTAACATCTTTACATTACTGAATTAAATTACATAAAATTTACATTAAAATAAAATTAAAAAGTCAAAAGTACAGATAAATAAAACAAAACCCATTTTTATATTTGTACATGTTGTCCCAAAACGTTTTAGCAGGTTGTAACATATACTCGGTATATTTCTATTGGTATCTCTTCAGAGGCGACTTATATATCGCGCTATTCGCGTGTAGTTGGACGCTTGAACATGTCGAGTTTACACCGGGTTCACACTGCACGCGTCAGCTGGGCCTAAGCAGCGCGTATTTTTTCTGGTGCCCATGTTAATGGATGAGAGCTTTCACGCAGGGGCGACGCAACAGCGCGTAGCAGAGAAATAACATAAATCAAAGCTCATGGCACACAGTGTTCGGAGAAGAACGCTGGAAAATAAGACAGAAAGATGCTTGTCTACAGCCTCCTGCAGTACAAGCTGCCAGAATGAAAGCACAATCGGCGCGCGCACACCTGTTCTGAATACGCGCTGGTTATGCGTGCAGTGTAAAGCTGGCGTGTTTATGCATTGACTTAACATGTAAATGACTCGCGATTACCGCTTCTTTCGCGTCTGGTGTGAGCAAGAATGAATGTCTTGTTACGTCCACTAATACATTTATTTATTTAATATCATCGCAACATTTGTTGTAATGTAATCGCACAGGCTGACATCACGATTGCGATATGATTAATCATGCAGTACTACTATCATAAACCTTGATGTCTTCCCAAAAAAAAAAAACATCACTAGCCGTTATGTAATAATCTTCAAATTCAAATTTTTACAGTGTTTCTTTATTTGTTTTTTAACAGCAGAATTAATATTTGTGCATTTCTAAATAAATATAAATAGGCTATAAACCGCAATGTCATGCTGCTCATATTTATCAAACAGAAACATGCGCGTCCAAACACTTTATTCAAAAGGTGAACCGCTCGTTCTGCGCGTCATTTCTGCTTCATTATGTTATATTTACATTAGGGTTGGGCGATGTTGACCAATTTGGCATCGTACAATGTCTGATGTGAAACATCGCGATGGACGATGGCATCGTCGTCGCTGGCGGCGGTTGGGGGTGGGCAGTTGTAACTAAAACACCAAGCCCCGCCCCACGACTGACAAAAATAACAGTGTTCGTGCGAGCAGGTGAGAGAGGATCGAACGCACAAAAGATCGCGTGCGAGTGTTTTGAATTGCGCGTGGATGACATATCAAGCACGCGGGAGGGTTTGAAATGAGCTCGCTGCCCCGTTTCTTCGCATGTACATCTGTTTTCCTCTCGTGGAAATGATTTACCGCGCTCGCCAAGCATCAGTGGTGCCCTCACTTATTAATGGCATAGATTTGCTGCCATAGATTAAGTGTGTTTTTCGCGAGCTGGTTGCTGCTGCGGCGGGCCGGAGGATCGTGATGCCGGTTCAGCATCGTGATGTCTATCAAGTGTTTACATGTGTGATCAGTTGTATTAGAAAAGGAATAAACCACCCCTTTGAATCGGATTGAAATTTTATTCCATTCGAGCCCAATCAGATCTATTAAGGTGTTTACATTAAGACTTGCACTCGCAACCAAATGTACAAGTTCATAAATATTGAACCTTTTTAACACTGCATTGATGTGGAAAGGTACCATACAAGTTTGTTAGAATCTATTTTCAAGATCTGAGCTAAACTACCTGTTGCTGCTTTCATTGTGGCTATAAATAGCACGCAATACAATATTCAAACTTACATTAGAACGTCACATTAAAAGATTTAACATTGAAGAAAGCCCATAATCAGTACTTGAGATAATCACTCTATTAGTTTGCATGGTATCGTTCCAGCCGTGATGCTACGGAAATAGAAAACAATTCTAAAATAGACATTTTGCCTATCACCATCCCGGCTGGTTAGGACAACAACTCTGAAGAACGCTTTTGACCGTATGATAAACAGTCAGATATAATTTAGTGCATCTTTTTGCTTTCTCAAAACTTTTCTAGAGCTTTTTCCTTTCAGTAATTGGAAACCCTTCGACAATGTCTTTCGTCATATTAAACATACCTATGTTATTTCGATGTTCTCTATGTCATCATCGGCATGAGAACCGATTTAGTGTTGATTGAAGTGGCCGGCCATGATTTTCTTCTTCACTCTTTGGAGATTTGATTAAGATTGACTCTGTGTGTGTGTGTGTGTGTGTGTACTTGTGGAAAGAGTGGGTCAGAGGCCTTGTCCTACAACAGCTCTCTTTGTTTGGAGGAGGATGACGACATGCGTGCGCGTGTGTGTGTGTTTGAGGGCAGTTTTGGGTCTTATTGTCGGGGACAGAATGAGCTCTTTATTAGCTCAGTGGGTGGAGATGCACACATACACACGCTAGTGTAACAGTGACACGCGCTAACACACGCAGCATACAAAACATGATGTTTATCTCTGGCTTCTCAATAGAGCTTATGGATGGAGTGGATCTCACTGTCCGTTTACCATCCGCCCTAGAGCCACACAGACCCACTCGTAACCCACCCCATTGCTTCACTTCTACTCCACACGCTTCAGAAACACACACACACACACACACTTACCATCTAAATGAGGGCTTCTGTTGTTTATATAAAGTTAATTAGAAGAACTGCAGACATGAAGCACACCATAACCCTGTCTTTAACAGAAAATTCTTTAGGATCTTAAAGGGGTTACTCCACCCCAAAATGAAAATTTTGTCATTAATCACTTACCCCCATGTTGTTCCAAACCCGTAAAAGCTTTGTTTGTCTTCTGAACACAATTTAAGTTATTTTGTATGAAAACGGGAGGCTCGTATTCTTGTCACTTCATAACAATACGACTGAATGAACGAGGCATTTTATACAGCGCAGTTGAACCACTGATGGCAGATGGCCTGTTTGACGTATGTATTTTGATGTATTTCATGCTTTTTTCAAGCCTTGACAGTGTTTATTACTTGGAAGTCAGTGGGACAGTCACAAGCCTCCCGGTTTTGATCTAAAATTAAGAAAATTGAAAACTTGTTTCTCGCGGAGAAACATAGCTTTTATGAATTTTGAACGACGTGGGGGTAACAAATAACAAAATTAAATTTTGGGGTGCAGTAACCCTTTCAAACGGCAGAATTTTTATGAATTGTTATAAAAATGTTTTGTCCTATTTATTAAGTTTTGAGGACAAATCTTCCCAATATTAGATCTAATACATAAACCTTTATATTTCTGAGAGCTTCCTATTAACTTCTGTAGATTTTTTGAAATTTGTAAGTTGAAAGGTTTCTTTTTAGGAAGAGTTTGTAAGTTTTCAAGGTTATCTAAGTTTTTTTTTTTTTTTTTTTTAGATGTTTGTGTGTGTGTTATTAAAAATATGAATTCTAAAATATTCATGTTTGCGAGCTTGTTTTTTGTTTTATTTGTAAATCAATATTTTACATTAGAATAAAAAAAATATATTTTTTAAATTTATTTATTCATTTATTTTTCCCAGAGGTTTTTTTAAGGATTTTTTTTTTTTTTTGATTTGTGAGAATACTTATGTTTTTGAGGATAGTATAATTTGTGTTTGTATGTTTTATTTGTATGTATTAAAAAAATGTTTTTGGGGAACTTTTTTAGATTTTTGTGAGTATATTAAAAGTTCTTGAGTTAATGTTATTTGCACACAGTATGTTTAAAAATTCAATTTTGTTGGCATATTCTCAAGACGTTTTTGTCTCTTTTCAAAATTTGCAAGGATACTGTCAGAAATTTGCAAGGACGATATTTCTGGTCTGTGGGGATTTTTTTTTCTCCCAATATTTGGTCTTAACAAATATAGCACAACAAGTCCACATAAGACTGGGAAAAGCAGCACAATGTGTTCCTCTTTAGCATCTGACTGATAATCCTCATCCTCTCAGTCTTTTCTTTATTCTGTCTCTTTTATAAAGCGTGCTAAGGCCCTGATTTGTGAATACCAGGAACTGCAGTAGTGGTTGTTTAGCTCCTATGTTCCTGTCAGTCACAGAATATTGACTCTGAGAGCTTTTAATAATCTGCTGTTTAATCCAAGTCCTAACCCAGTAAAATCTGATTGTTTCCTGGAAACCTGCTCAACTGTACCACCTAAAGTCATTTAGTCACCGGAGTATACGTGTCTGTCTGCATCTGTTCAAATTTGGTCATTTTATATCCTATCCTTTGAAAATGTCGGTCAGTGTTCAGTGTTTCTGTTCGACCAGGCTCCAGCGTGTGGGTTCACAGGTGTGTCAGTGAGTGTGACAGAAGGAGGGTCATTGCCACTAGATGCAGATGCTCAAAGAATCCTTTCTTCTGCTTTGAAGTCAGTTCAAATGCTCTTTAAAGTGTGTTTGAGAGAGTGGGTGCACATGCAGTCGTGTGTGGGGTGGGCGGCACTTCTTTCATACACTGTTCTGTGTCATATAGACTATGACTTTAAGATATAGTCTTCGTAAACAACTTTACATTATCTTGTGCAGTTTTGCTTATCTGGTTTTACTTGAAAACAGGACACAAATATTGATTAAGAAACCTTTTTTGTGTGTGTGTGTTTTTTTCCCCAGGATTTACTGAGGTTTTAGGGTCAAATATGAGAGTATAATGTTTAACAAAAAAGGGGAAAAAATAAAATGTCACGTTTTTTGGTGAATTCTTTGTTTTTACATGGTTTAAAAAAATGTATACCATTGTCAATTAAGTTTTTATTAAAACAAGTGTTATGTTGAAAAAGTCGTGGTGTATCCATAGTCAAAACTAATATATTTTTTTTCCCACCAAAACATTAAATTGAGTATAAACGTCCTAATCATAAAAAGAGTAAAACATTTTTGAATGTATTTATGTAAGGTATGTTTTTTTATTTTTTAAATGTAAAATATGTGGGGGTCCTGCCACTTAACATTTTACAACCTAAACTAACTTTTCCACGTCAAAAAGGTAAAAAAAGAATTATTTACACTGCAAAAAAAAAAATAATAATAATAATAAAATAGCTTATTTCCAGCCAAAACATCTAGAAATTCTTCTAGACAAATAAAAATGGTCTTATTTTCAGAAAAAAAGGCAAAATTTAGTTTTTGCTTGTATCGAGCAAAGATTTGGTTTTAGATGTTACTTATATAGAAAATCCTTCTTGATCTAAGAAGTTTGAAATATTTTAGCTGAAAACAAGAAAGCATATGAGGCGACGGCATTGTGTGACAGTGCAAAGCTTTTCTAAGAACCAGTCAATTCTGACAGCCATAGAAATAAGTGTTAGTTTGCCTGGTCTGGTGATTGGAACATCACAGTTCAGGTTGTCATCATTAGAGCATGCCTCCATCTCCCCTCTGCGTTCTCATCCGTCATATGAGCTCAGGTGACCACCTCCAGCCAGACAGTGCAGAAGTACAGTTAGTAGATTGTGTGAGCTGGATGTCTACCCATCCAAACACTACTGCTGGTGTATTTGGTAGGCATGCCAATCCACAGCTGTCTCAAGTATATTTATATCTACTGTGTGGTTCAGAGTGTTATCGGGGGTCACATGATCACTGATCACCTGCTTACATCTGTGTCTTTGCTAATAGTTGCATTGTTGTGCGTTCAGTGTATGTTTTGGTGGCACGTACTTGATGAACTTGGGGAAAAAAAGAACTCAAATCATTTTGACCGCATCTCATATTTACACATGCTCACGTCTTCATCTGACTACAAGACTCTTATCTCTCTGTCTCGGCTTAATCTCTACAGACAAGCCTGTCTGAACTCACTCACTCTCTCTCTCTCACACACAAACATACACACATGCAGGGTCAGTAAATGTATCCTCTATGCATTCAAAAAGCTCTGCGTCAGCATTTTCCCTGAAACATGTCATTCACAGAGAATTGTGGCTCGAAGGTTATTAAGTACAAGATGAATCGCTGTCAGGGATTTGCGCGCACACAAACACACACTCACTGGTGCAGGTCTGTAAGAAAGATGCAACGTTATTGGAGTTACATAAATGCATGGAGGTTTGTGAGGAATAGAGAGATGTTATGTAAAGAGCTGGGGAAGGACAAAGGTTAATATATAGATAGGAAGAGAGAGAGAATGGGATTATATAAGGGGATTAAGAAAGGAGAATTTATCAGTGGGATATAGTGTTATATAAACAGGCACTCGAGTGACCAGAGCTGTCCTGACAATACCTCTCAACACATAGAAATATATGAAAAAACTTATTTACAACATAGTTTACATCTATATAAACACGTCAAATGTGTGTGTGTGTGTGTGTATATATATAGAGAGAGAGAGAGATATAATATTATTATTATTTATTTTAACAACGTGTAAAAAAAAATTACATTTAAATGACAGTGTCTTAGTATTTATTTTTCAATGGCACCACTCAAGCTGCATGAACTCCACAAGTTTATGTCAAATCTGATGTTTATGTTCATCAGGATGACTTGAGATGATCTTTTGAAGTGAAGCAAGAACATATGAAAATTCAGGATCTGGATTTTTTTCTTATTCGTTTTACATATTAACATTTCTTTGTTTTAAACTTTTAATAACCTAATACCACATTTCAGCGTGGGCTAATGTGTACTGCTTGTCTTTGTGCAGGTATTATTACAACAAGAGGATTCTACATAAAACTAAAGGAAAACGCTTTACCTACAAGTTTAATTTTAACAAGCTGGTCTTGGTCAACTACCCTTTCATTGACATGGGGTCTGCAGGTACAAAACGAGGACACCTAAATCGCATACATTTATTTACGCCATAATATACACCACTAAGACCTCCATCTGTGTTTGTCTCTCCACAGGAGCGGCCGTTCCTCAAAGTGCTCCACCAGTGCCTACAGGTCCTCATTTCCGTTTCCCCCCATCCACTCCATCGGACATGCAGGTGTCTGAAGTGTTGCGGTCGCCCAGCAGCGAGGAGCTGCGCAGTCCGGGAATGTTCGGCGGCCGCCGCATTGCCCGTGGCTCCGTCTCCGACTGCAGCGATGGAACTTCAGTCAACTCGGAGATCGAAGACGGTAATGGAGGCACGGCCGAGGAAAGAGTGACGGAAAGAGTGGCTGAGAGAGGAGGAGGAGGAGGAGGAGGAAGTGGAGGTGGTTTCCGAGGGGCCATTCACCCTCGTCTTTCTCATGAGGCGATGTTCAGGATGTACGGTGGACCAGGCGGTCACAGAGGTCATCGAGTGTCAGACATTGGCGGCCACAGGGTTCATCCTGAACCTCTCTCACCATTCACCGTCTCGCCTCTGCCTGGCCCTGGAGGCCCAGGCCTGTTGGCTCCACCTCTCTCTCCCGCGCTCTCCATGACCCCAGGCTCTCACCTGGCCTACACGCCTTCCCCTTCCCTGTCGCCCATGCCTGGCTCCATCTTCTCCTTCAACCCAGAGGACATGCAGCGCTACCTGCAGGCTCACACCCAGAGCGTCTACAATTACCACCTGAGCCCTCGTGCCTTCTTTCATTACCCAAACATCATCGTTCCTCAACCTCAGCGCCCAGACAAAGGCATGCCCGGACCCCAGGGCTGTGATCGCGGCCCTGCTGAGAGGCCCTCGGTTCTCAACAGCCATCACTCCAGCCTCCCACCACCTCACGCTCATCCTATTCACCATCACCTGGGGGAGGAGCAACACCATTCGTCATTCAAGTTCAAGCTCCAGCCTCCCCCGCTGGGCCGAAAACAGCGTGACAGTCAGGGTCGACAGGGCTCGCTGTCCTCCTCATCTACATCCGGGCTGGGCTCCTCGTTGTCGTTTGGGAGTGACCTTAGTTCGGCCAGCGGATCAGGACTGGTGTCCAACTCATCCTCAACTGGCTCGCTAAACAGTGCTGGGTTGCCCAAGATTAAGGTAATCAGGAATTAGGTTCTGTACAATCACATGCACTATTTAAAGAGTTTTTTGTTCCTTGTTTTTTGTTTGTTCAACAAAAAATAGATGGTGTGGTTTAAGTCGGACTAAAGGTCCTTACCCACGGAGTACAACGTTTTTGTATGCATTTTCTTTTCTTATTCGTCATCCTTTCCTATCAAAATGCTTGCTATGGATACGATAATGCAGAAAATCAAACCCGGTCCAGTTTTTTGAAATGACAGACGACAGACCAAAGGCAGTGTGTAAACGTAATTGAATTTTTTTTTTTTTACGTGAACATTTCGGATGAGATTTTTGGACTCTGTGTAGAGACCTGCAACATGCAATGTATAGAAAGTACCAAGCATAATACACTTGTTAACTTTGGGCAAAAAAATTGGGCATCATACATCAAACCAGTGATTTTTAAATCCTGTCCTCGCTCTGCTCTGCATATATTTTTCATGTCTCTCTTATTTAACACACCTGATTCAGATAACCAGAGCTCCATGCATGAACGTCACATTGTGCACATTATCCATCGTAAATGTGATTTTAGTCATTTTCAATGCTATTTAGGACAGGGTCTTCACACACAGATGAAACTAACTGGAGAAGTTTGAAGTGTGACATAATATACCTCTTTAAATAAATAATGTTTATTTTTTTATTCTCGCAAAACGTAATAGCCATTGAATGAAACATATATATGTAACATATTTGATACTTTCTGACTGGAAGGAACCAGTCTGGTTTGAGTATGTGCCCATCATACACTATTGCATTGATTCTCCATACTACAAATCAAGCCAAAATGTGAGCAGAAGTCATGAAGTGCATTCCCGCATTAAAAGGTTTCCAGTGAAATACAAAACTTTTAATAATAACTAATAATACATTAAAAATGTGAAATACAAGCAACCTAACAACACAAAGAAAACAAACATGTACAAAAGAAAACAGTGAATTCAAAGAGAATAAGCTTTAGTGAATAGATGAGGGAGAGAATCTAAATTACGGAGGTCAGGTGGGAGGGAATTCCACAAACTGGGAGCGGAGCGAGCTGCTGAGTTTTGGACAAGTGTTTGCTTATGGAAGGATTTCCGGGGAAGACCAAAGAGGAGAGAAGTGCAGTAGTCAATACGAGAGGAAACCAAGCTGTGAACAAGGATAGAAGTAGAATGGGTGAAGAGAGAGGGACGAAGACTATTAATATTGCGCAGATGGAAGTAGGCAGAACGTGTAATATTGTTAATGTGAGATTGGAATGATAATGAGCTATCGAGGATGACACCCAAACTCTTAATTTGAAGGGAGGGAGAAATTGAGAAACCGTCAATTGTGAGGGTAAAACTGTTGACTTCGGATAGTAAGGATTTAGTGCCGATTTCTGTTTTCTCCATATTCAATTTAAGGAAATTGTGGGTAAACCCAGACTTTATTTCATATAGACAGTTAGTGAGGGAGGAGGGTAAAAGTGAGGGATTAGGTTGGCTAGAGAGGTAGAGCTGGGTGTCATCAGCAAAGCAGTGAAAATTGATATTTTATTTATGAAAGATGTTACCAAGTGCGAGAAGATAAGTGATAAAAAAAGAAGGGGCCCCAGGACAGAACCCTGGGGAACACCAGTAGTAAATGAGGAAGGCTGAGTGCAGAATGATTTGAGTTGTATAAACTGAGAGCGGACAGTGAGGTAAGAGTGAAACCAGTAAAGGGGTGTGTTTTGAAGCGTACGCAAACATACTGATGATTGTTCACATGACTTCAAATGTTCAACATGTTTAATAAGTCCTAAAAATGAAGCAGTACATCTCCTAATATTTCCTGAACAAGTCAGAAGATATCGAAATATTGAAAGATTTTGATCTATTCGCACTTTTTAGGGAAAGACAAAAAAATCGGAATCGGACCAGTTTTAAAAAATAGTCCCTGTTTACTTCTTTGATGCTTCATTTTAACAAACTTAAAGTGAGAGTTACCACAGTTACCACAGTCCTAGAATCATTTCGGTAGTTTAATTTTCAGACCTGGAAAACTAATTCTAGTTATGTTATATTATAAATGATTTCTTTTCATTTGAATTTGAGCAGTCCTTTTTCAGTCATTACAAACAATTGAAAAATTAATGGAAATTAATTTGTAACTCCCAACTCTTTTTTGACACTACATGCACTCTCTCTCTCTATAGGTCGAGCCCATATCTGACATTGAATCTGAAGAGGAAGTCGAAGTGACTGACATCAGTGATGAAGAAGCTGATGAAAGAGATGAAGAGTTTGACGTTTTCCCTTCTCACTACCATAAACACCGTCATCATCATCATCGTCATCACCACAATCATTACCCCCACAGCCAAAAGCACCAACAGCCCAACGGCACAGATGCCGCTCTACACCCAGATGAGGACTTAGAAGAGGAGGTGTTCAAAGCCCCTGCCCCTCCACCCTTCTTCCTCCCTCCCACCTCTTCCTCAGGTGATAGCCGCCGCGGTTCCACCGTTGTGAAGAGCGAACCCGTGGAGCCCGTGGACATACAGCTGCCCTCCGGTGGCCTGCCACAACCCAACTCCCAGTGTATCCCACTGAAGCTCCGGTTCAAGCGGCGCTGGGACCAGGACCAGCACATGGAAGAGGCAGAGGACAAGAAAGTGAGAGGAGAAGAGAGGGGGAGAGAGAGAAATGGGATGGCGGAGGAGAGCGGAAGCGGGAGCGGAGAAGCAGAGAGCCCACCTCCTCTCGCTCATCACAGAGTTAGCGCCGAGCTCCACCGAGCTACGGCACAGCTGTCACTGGAGAACAAGGAGTGCTGATACGCATCGACACACGTAGACAACTGCTGATACACAACTCTACAACTGCTGATGGACCCACACTCGCACGGGACCCTTTTTAGATCAATGACTGCTGATACTGACAACAGTAATTCTGACACATACACTGCACACTTAGACTAACTGACCTTTGCTTAATCGAATCCCGTTTCCCAGGCTACCCTCGTTCCCCGGTGACCCTCAGGAGTCATGAACTTTGACCTTTGGCACTAGAGAATATTTTATATTTTTAGAAGAGAATTTTATTTTGCAAAGTGCCTGTGAGCTGTCCCTCAAAACCCCTCGTAGAGAACTAGAGACAGGCCTCAGAAAGACCGGTCGGGTTCGAGGGACTTGATCTTCTTCTCCAGCAGCCCAGCATTATTTTCCTCAGCGACAGACTGTGATCCGTCTCCATGTGATGTGGTGGGATACAGATGCACAGAAAGTCACAAACAGACACTGTTCTAAAACCAGCCTGGTCAGAAGTCCGAACCCTCAGGGACAAAATCCCTCAACACACACACACACACACACACACAAAGACATGATCCCGTTCTTATTCTCTGTATGATGTGTGTCTCATTCGAGTTGGATTGTGTGTGACTTTTGGAAATCTAGCTGTGTGTAAGTTCTCAGGATATCTCCCTCCTTTCCTTTTTTATCCAAACCAGCTCACCTTAAAACTCTCGCTATCTCTCTTTTTTTTTTCCCTCTGGGACCATACCTGAAGCACTTTCATTCGTTAGGGATGAAATGACTCGGGCGTAAAATGCGGTTCAGAGACCATGCTCCTAAATCTCTTAAACCGCTAGCTCCTTAGTTGGTTAGTCTTTAAAACAACAATTTGAAGGTAATGCACATTAGGGAGCTCATAACAAGCTTCCCTTGTATAGGCAGTCCTTTAGCGTGAACTAAACCAGCGTCCCACACACAAACACACACACAGGCTTGTACAGTGATACTAGACTCAATTTTGAACTATTTGGCACTTGATGATGTACCCTTTTGAACCAAGTGCTGATTCCTTTGTCCTGATTAAATGTTTTTCAGCCATATAGAACAGCTGCGGACTCCTGCGAGGGGTTTCAATAGCAGTTTCAATCCATAATACCAAAATGTGATACTAACTTAAGTATAGAAAGACAGCAGAAGGCTTGTTGCCAGAAGTTGCACTCTCTCTCACACACACACACACACACACACACACACACACTGCCTCTTATGCCTTGTTTTAATAGCATGTCTGAGAAGGAAATACAAAAATCTTTAAAAAGAACAGTATACACTCAATATACCTTTATATATATTATGCGTTACACATACTATAAACGGAAAGCATAGCATTAACAGATGTATCGAATTGAAGGGGTTTTGTAACAGATTTTGTTTTGAGGGGAAGGTTGACGCTTCTCCTCAGGGGTAATATTGCTATTCGGATAAGGGAAGTAAATGTTGCTTTTCTTATCACGTTAATAAAAGGTGGGGTAGAGGGGCAAAACGCATGACTCTAAGAACGCAAGCATGAGAGCTTTGCACCACAGATGATGTGGCACATTCGGTTCTTTAACCAGCACGCACCTCCTCAACATCCTGTTCCTACTGCCACAACTGATGTGTGTGTGTGTGTGTGTGTGTGTGTTTGACAGAGGCTGCAGGTCTCTGTGCATGTATGTCACACCACACCCAAGGCTGTAATTCATCTGAAATCTTGCATCATGAACCTCATAAACCTGTGTGCACTAAAGCCCTGTGGAAGTTGAGCACAGGACTTGAGACATCAGCGGGGTGACCAGTCAGATACTAGACCATGATATAATAGTTTTCCAGTGACAGGAAGGAGTTACATCATGGCTGAGGTGTCTCTAAGATAATGCATAAGTCAAAATCGTAATGGCGACGGTGTCACCTCCTCAAACTTTTTCTAGCTGCCTTATTCCCACTTTAATCAGATTTGATTATGTTTAAGATCTCCTCATGCTTTCTTATTCGACGAGTCAAGTCTTTAACTGGGGTGCACTTGTTTTACTCCCGGCATACCTCGAAATTGAAAAAATGTAAGATGGGGTGAGCAGTATTGACCAGTGCGATCTGTAAACTTTAGTTTGGGCACAAAGTGAGTTCATCGTTTCTCTTTAGGAGGGAAGTTATTTGTTTTCTCTTAGGCTGCTCTCGTTGGTTTTCCCAGGATGTCACTTATTCAAAGTTTTGTTTTGTTTTTCATCCAAACTGCTCATGTTTATCTGCTCTCTGTTGTCAATGTTGCTGTTCATCCTAATTATTATTAGTTATTATCATAATTTTGTTGACATTTTCTCCTCATGTTGTAGTCATGATAACATTGTATACAATACTGTAAGAGATCCTTTTAGGAACGTTTCCCCCAGCCCTGCCTTCCCATGAAAAACCCGACAGTGTGTTTAGTGTAACATTTTTAAAATTCTGTAAATTAACGTAAAACTTTGGCTTAAAAATAGCTGGTTATTGTGGAGAGATATAGGATGGAGGAAGGGCATTCAGGGGAGGATCGGACTTTTGATTTGAACTCATGTCATGTAATTGTTATTTTGTAGTGTTACTGATTTCTTGCTCTTGTAAAAAAAATTTCATCGGGGGATTGTATGATTTTAAAAGATATATTGTGTATTGTTTATTGTGTAAAAGTCTCTATCTCTCTCACTTTCTTTCTCAAAATTTATTTCTGTGGTTCCATAATTCATAATTACAGGTTTTAATACCACGATGTAACATCTTAATTCCTCCTTTTATTCATTTTTGTGTTGTTTTTTTTTTTTTTTTTCAGAATTGTAATTAAAATGCAATCAGGGTCAATTAAACTGGTTAAAAGCCATCTGGTTTCTGACACTTTTTTTTTACAACACGAATTTGTCCCTTTTAGCCTTGCAAGTACAATCTCCTTTCCAGAGTTTTGTAGAAGCTCCTGCTTAGTTTGTATTTTTGTTACTTTGGAGATCCATGCGTCTTTACATCTACAGTCTGATGAAGTGCAAACATGACCAAAATGACAAACAAGTCAATTAGTAGATAAATAATACATTTATAAATGCCAATCAATATACTTGAAAAGACCATTAGCTACTGAGAGGTTCTTTATAAATTCATGATAAATAACATAAACACTTTAAGACTGACCTCTGCTGTCTGAGAAGCAGAAGTACAAGTCTTATCAAGTCTCTAAAATCATCAGCATTGATTGTTTTTGGAGACATATTTTTTCTCATACAAAATGTATATGTACAATAAACATCGAAGTAAGTAATACAGCTTAATAAATTATTTAATTATAAGAGGAATTTGAATAATATCTGATAATAGACAATGGAAAGATTTTGTAACTTCTGTTATGATTGTGTTATGAGTGGCCACATATGCTAAAGAAAACCCATGTGTTCCACTATATAGCATCTGCTTTCTTATTAAGTGTCTCTGGAGGTGAAAGCTTCAAACAGAGAGAGAGAGAGCAAACAAAGAGATGTAACTCTTTAAACTTAGTGCAAGAACAGGTTTAGTTGGACCATTTTATATGAATTTTGAACTTGACATTGTGTGATGACCTTAATTCACACGTTTACTGGTAACATTTTGTATGTGCTACTGATTTAACTTATTCAGTAGGTATCTGTCTACTCATTTAAATCAATGTTCTTTATGAGCACTGACTGAATAAAAACTTTCAATAGGTGGGCAGAGGGATTCACATAAATCCTGTGATTACATTTCTGCCTCTTCTTTATCTCCTCATCCCTGTCATGTTTTGTTTTGTCACATTCTCTGTCTGTCGTCTCCCTTTTACTTCTTTTACCACTTCAGTCGTCGTCTGCATTTCAGAGAACTAGAGGAGGGGATGCAGTTCCCTGTTGCACAATAGGAGTGTAGGGTAGAGGGATAGATGTATGACAGCTGATTGACACAGCACAGCAGAGCTAAAAGACAGGGGTCGACATCATGGAGGAGGTCAGGTCAAAGGGCAGGGCTCTGGGGAGAAGAAGTGCTCATAAGACACTTTAGTACTACAAAAAGTGCATTACTTTAAATTCTCCAAATTTCCATCTTCTAAGAAAAGTCCGCTAAAGAACTTCACCTTGTTTTCAGTGTTTTGAATAACCCTAAGCCACCACACAGCGGCGCGTGCACGTATGTCTGTAGTTTTGTGCTTACCAAGATAAAACCGACAGAGGTCGCCCTATATTGCTTTACCATTTGAGGATTGCGCTTGAGAGAACTTGATTCTGTCTGCAAGAGCGATTATGTAACGATGCCTTTGCTTCTCAAAAGAAATGCACTACGGACATTCATTCGATGAATGTTGATGTACGCTTCAATGCGTCAGATTAAGATTATTTTCTAAATTTGAAAAAAAATGTTTACAAGTATTTGAACAATATTGTTAAAGTATAATACTTTTTTTCCGGGCGTGTTCTTAAAAACACTGTCTTATATCACTTTTATCAGTCACTAGTATGTTGTCCTACTACGCATCAAGCATGGGGTTAGACGAGTACGTCAGGCCACGCCCCTATCATCCAGCTGGTGGCAACATGCTTGATGACTTCATCGCTGAGTATGATCATTGGCTCGTCGACGCGGCCCCTCTGGCCAATCACGCCGCGGCACGATGACGTCACCTCTAAAATCATGCAAGGGTTGTATGGAAAGGGCGGGGCGCAACGGCATATACGTTAGAGACAGCGGAATGCTGCACAACGATTGGCTGTCGCACACGAGGTGAGGGGCTGTTGCTGAGAGAAAAGCGAGGCAGAGTGGAAAAAAAACGAGAGCGAGAGCGACAACAGTATATCTCGTATTCACAAGCATAGTAGTGTGAAAGTGAAATGGTTAGTCAGGTCCAATGGGGGCTTTATAGTGATTAAAATAATAAGTTCAGTGATTTAACTATTCATCCTCAGAACTTACATTTAATATAGCAAACGGTTTTAAAACCGAAACGTATTATTTATTGATTTTTTAGTTTAGACACATTTCTTGCAGTTCAGATGAAGTGAAAAACCAGTGATTTTAGGATTAAGTGTAGAGCTGTCGTTTGTGGTGAACACGCACCTTTTTTTAGAGAGCGCAGACTCGTATAGCGTTATTGGCCAGCGCTTCTTGAACGCTTCCCTAGTGCCCGCCCACACCCTGTTCCTATGGTTCCCAGCGCTCTCATTGGATACTGTAACTTTTGGAGTGAGCGCCGGCTTGGTATCTAATCTCAATTCTATTGGCCCAGAGTGCCTGCCAATCAATTGGAATAAACCCCTGAGAAACGCCTCTAACTTTGTGCTGTCACATCCATAGGTTACTGTATCTGTCAGTGCGCTCTGATTGGCCAAGCGGGCCAGCTGTTAGTGGTTCATTCACCATTTTGTGACTGTAGTGGAAAAGGGATTCATATAGTTTTTAATCCCTGTCTGAGTTGTTGTTGGGAGGGGGTAAAGATGTTTTACTGAGGACCGATATAAAGTAAAATTCCCGATAGACAGAAGACATGGATGGACGTTGCTCGCCACTTCAGACGACAGGACAGAGCCCTTTTGCATTTTGCACCGTAATTTCATCGGTTACCTCCTAAGTATTTCTGCTGTTTTGGTAAGTAGTTATTACTCAAACGAATCCACCGCTAACATGAGTGACAACCCGCTTTTTAGCCACGAGTGTTGCGTGCAAAAGACAAATGGAGAACAACCCAGCTCGCGAAAATATCAAGGAAGGACCTAGTGCAAGAAGAAGGAAGGGGGTGGGGATGCAGAGTTAAACTTTGTCAAATGTTTTAAAGACAGCGTTCAAACCCAGCTTTTGAGTAATTTATTAAGATCTCCCTTTCATAATTGTTTGGACTGAATGGCATGAGTTTGAGCAACTTGAACAGAGCAGACTGGCACTCGTGCACTGCGTTACGCACTGGCAGGATTACGCTCGAGGAAGGAGTGCTCTACCTACAGTACTAGCGAGTAAGAACGTCACGGCGCCAATGCAAAAACAAACAAATTAATACTTTACTCCGTGACCTACGCTATCACTCGGACTTCTTCCATCAGCTCTCTACTAGGACGGCTCATAAAGGTGGATAATTTGCAACTTTTTCTGCATGTACGTCCTTATTGACATGAACAACCTTTGCGTAGTGTTTTTGCGCGTCAGTTTAAACACGTTTTAAAGCTTTCTTATACTCTCTTACAAGGCCTTATCAAATTTAGCTGTTGCGAGTCCTTGGCATAGTACTACTCCCGTGACATTGCGAAGCGCTGCGAGTACTACTACTACCACCGGCGGCTTTCGTGCGCATTCTGACGGTACGCTTTTTATTGTTGTGCATTATTTGAACGGCGGCTCGCCTCGTAGTCAAATACGTGTCGGAATACGTCCTCATAAAATATAGCCTTTTTATCCAAACTGCAATTTTACAATCAGTTCATATTGTATTTGATATTTTAAAAGTATCATTCAGTCCTAACGGGCCTCCTTAAATAGTGCCGTGTTGAAACAAGTGGGTTTTTCGTGTTACACACTCCTGAGATTTTGTCATCTTCAGAGATGCACGTCAATACGATGCACTCTGCTGTTAAAGAGTGTGTCCATAGTGATGGCTCAGCTTGCCTGCATTAACACCATCCGTCAATTCATTTCTCATCAGGTCATGTGTGTCACTTTGCATGCTTTTAGTAATGGTAGGTGTTTGCCAGTGAGCACCTTTGCTCCTTTGGGTCATGGTGGATAAATAAATGAGTGATATTCTTCCATGTCTGACTGATGGTGGTGGAGTGTTGATAGGATGTTGTTTTGGGCAGCCTTTCGTCTACGTCACTCACTACATGTACTGCTTCAGCATCCATACAGCCCGTCTAGTACGCGCTTTATAGGTAGCTGATTTCAAAGTGTTTGAACTCTTTTGCAGGGAATTTTTGCACGGCTGCCGATTTTTGAAAGAGCCAGGCATGTGTCCCTGATGCCCCTTGTTGTGCGCTCGTCTCTTGAGTTTCTACATGTTTTTGCTGTTTCATGTGTCTGACTGTAACACCCCCTTGGTGACCCACTTTAAAATCCAAATAACGCAGGTAAATACAGTTGGAAACGGTCGGGATTGGGGAGGAAGGAAGTCATAGCACCCATGCATGGCCCTGAGCTGCACGACACTGCACTGCTGCAGCCCTGCACCCTTCTGTATGCCCCAGAATGCACATTTGCAGAACAATCTGTGAATGAGCACAAAATCAGTGTCGATACGCAATGTGTGTTGTGTGGAGTGGGCAGATCGTTGACTTGAAGATCGCACACAACGTGGTGTATAGCACCGTCGTGGGTTGTTTTAGTTGTTTTGTTTATTTGGTAATCCACATTTTTGCATGTTTTTTTTGCTTCGTAACACTGCGGTGGAGCGATGCACTGTAAGACTTATTCTCCAATTAAATCTGTGTAGTGTGACAGGCTGGCATACTGGCATCACAACTGCGTGTGAGTCTGTGTCCCCCTTTTCTGTCGCACATCAGTCTGAATATATAAGATAGGTGCTTTATTGACCCCTGAGGGGAACGGTGTATAGATGTATGGTTGTGTTTTGGTTTGAGCAAAGTCTTTGGCACAAACAGTTGCTCCACTGACAACTGGTTCCCCGTCAGCACTGTGTATGTGTATGATCTTGCGTATTTGTGCTTGGCATTGGTGTGTGACGCATTGTATATTCTAGGCTATACATTTTTTACAAAATAGATCATTGTGCAATATAGCTCTCTTAGTCATGGTGGCTTAACGCTCAGTCTTAAATTTACAATATAATATGGGCTCAAAATGACTATTAAGTGAAAAGGAAAAGGATTTGTTGAGGCTTATAAACAGGAACCATTCTGATATAAATAATTTGACCTTTTAGGATCAATGTAGATGTTCAGTGACAGCCGAACGTATCTTGTCCATTTATCAAGTGAAGTCCAGTATAGTTTTGATGTGGATTCAGGTTGTACTGTACAGCAGTTGTTGGCCTGAGGATGAGGACGGCAGGTTTTACAGCGATGTTCACGTAGACTCCAATAACACAGCAACGTTTGAGCTGAAAACACTCGGCTCAGAGTGTGCGCTTGGATCATATGGCTGACATCAGAGTTTTTCTTGCTTTAGTTAGACCTTTAATACAGGTATCATGCTAATATCCGAAATGCTGAGGCTTGGTTTGACCAGCTGTAGTCATACATAGGAGTCAGAGCTGTCACAGCCACGGGAAGTGGACCTAGGATTAGCTGAATGTGAGCGTGTGTTGTCTTGCACGACTGTTGTTGCACAAAATAAATATCTGAATGTATGTTATATAGTTTATCATTTGTAAAATATAATTATTTTCCCAATGTGCTAATGTGTTTACTTATAATTTAACATTTAGGACTAAATGCATTTCACAGATTGCTGCTCATCTTAGATTTTTTTTTTCTTTTTGTGAGGCCAGTATTATTTAGACTAGAATTCTATCATTATGTCGTTTTTTAGGTGCTTAATAACTACTACTCCACTAGTCTGGATTTCTCTCTCTCTCTCTCTCTCTCACACACACACACACACACGAATGATATTAACGCAATGAAATATATTACAACATTTAGATGAAACCTGTTCATGTAACTTGGGGACAAGCCAGCTTGTGTTATACAAGCATTACTAGTTTTCCAATTTGTTCATTAAACCTAGTTAATGCAGATTTGAAAAGCAGCATGAAAAGCAAAAATCTTCTATTTTTTCTTCTACCAAGGGAGACCTGAGATGATTGTGATTTAGTTGTCAAATGACATTTCCTGGTAATTATCAGTGGTATAAATTCATGAGAAGTAAATCTTTGGATAAACGGTGATTAGGTAAAAGTAAAAGGGTTGTAATGGTGTGCGGTTTGACATCATTGATGGGGTTTTCAGCCTCCTGAGCAGGAATTTCTAGAAGCTGCAGGGATCTCTGAATTTATGCAAACGTAGCAACACTTTTTAACCACACGCTTTAAGCTTCACGGCTGAGAAGATTATATATGATCATGGTATATTTCAAATTGCTGTGATAAATTTTCCCATCATGGGCATGCCATAATTTGTTGAATTCTGTCAGCCATAAACAAGAAGTTGAAAAATCGTTGGCAGTACTAAATTATACACAAACTTAAGGGTCATGTTTCTCTACATCAGTTAAACAACAACTTCGCTTATCATATATTAATAGACCAAGGACAAGGAAGACACAGCATGTTCAGGATTTATTGTGTAAAAGATTATAATACAATTACAATCATATTATAGCTTCATTGCTTAAGATATTGCAGTCATGCTTTCACCTTTGTGAAAAAACATTATTTATTAACATAGGACATGTTATGTATCTCCTAATTTTTATTTGTTTTTGTTTTTTTACAGATTTTATTGTGTGTTTTTTTTTTACTGTTTCATTAAATTTAATTGGTGTGCTGGGTGACTCTAACTGAATATTACACAACCATGTGATACACTACCAACTGTGGCTTAGAAATTTACACCATGTTCTGCAATAATGTGTAGTAAAGCAGTATATTGAGGTGAAATTGCCAGTGAGCAATCATTTTTAAATCAATCTTGTAGTATGAGATACATCTAATTACTTTATTTTAGCCTAAATGTTATTAGTGCCTCAGGCTTTGCTCTTTCTTTTTCTTTTCTTTTCTTTTTTTTTTTACATTATTTACTTACAATTATTATTTTTGACCTCCCTGTAAAAAAGGACACTCACACTTTCTTCATGGTTTTACATTTTCAGAGACTTTCTGATTCCCCATCAGTGGGAATACGAGGGAAAAACATGATATTAAATTACCAACCTATGCTGAGGTCAGAAAACAGCTGATAATAGTGGAATTTACTTGAGCTTAATTGTTGACTCATACGTTGTGTTTCGATATGTGCATCCAAAGCAACTACATTTTTTTTTGCAATTACTAAACTAACATGCTGTAACACTAACCATTCCAAAAGCCTTCTCACAAGCACATTTTCTTAAATTTCAGAAAAACATTGTGATGCATTAGATACCGCATTTTGAGTTAAGCCTAATAACAATAACTACATGTAGTAACCAGGAAGGAAATCTCTCTCCACTGCAAATAAACAGTTTTAAGGTCAGTAGGAATGGTGGGTGGGGTGTCTCTTTGTATGACTCAAAGAATTCCCCAATTCTCCTTTTAAAGCCATCTCTCGCAGGAAAATCCTGTGCGTGTGTTGTTTGTGTGGGAGTGTCTGTTTGCAGATTTTTTGTAAGTGGGTGGGAGTGTGGAATAGTAAAGAGTGTAGAGGAGTGTGATTTCACACACGTGTTTCTGTGTACGAATGAATAAGGACAAGCTGGTAAAGGGGGGCAGGCTGAAAAATGCATTTCATATGTAGAGGAGTGAATGTTTGTGTTTCTCTCTTGCTGAATTCTCAGCCTGACTTCCCTGTTTTTTGTGTATTAAAGCGTGACAGCAGATGCTAAATATGTCTGTTTTGTGTGTGTGTGTGATATTGTAATGTGGATATGGGAAAAGAGGCACAATTCGTTATGCACATGGGTGCTATGGATCTCCCTCACATTAGAATCAGAAAACAAATCTGAATCAGAAAGAGCTTTATTGCCAAGTATGTTTGCACACACAAGGAATTTGTTTTGGTGTCACAGCTTCCAGTACACAGAGACAACAACAACACAAAGAAGAATAAAATAAAAACAAAAACCAGTAATACATTTAAATAAATAAGGATAAAATAGAAATAGTATAAAAAATAATGATTAGAAACAATAATAAGATGAAGGATGTACTATAATGTAGGGTGATAAAATAAACATTGGTTATTGCCCATATTTTTATTGCACAGTTGGAGAACTATGAACTGTTCATGAGGTAGATTGCCTGGGAAAGAAACTGTTCTTGTTCCTGGCTGTCCTGGTATTCGGTGCTCTGTAGCGCTGACCGGGTGGTAAAAGTTAAAAAAGTCATAGCTCGGATTTGAGGGATCCAGAGTGATTTTCTGAGCCCTTTTGTGCACTGTTCTTGAAGGGTGGGCAGGGGTTCACCAATAACAAAGCTTTTTATTAAGAGATATATATCCACAGGAAAATCACAATCATGCAACAATCAATTTTCCACACACTGAAAGCTGATTTGGCATATCTTTGCTTTCTAGGACATATTAAAGTAAAAATATTAAAAACACTTATGTTACAAAGCACTTATGACAAATTATCGTTATTTAGACTGTGTAAGTATGTAGATCTACCCATCATATTGATACTTTTTTAATTTGAACACACTTAAGAACAGGCATAAATGCAATATTTGTTTTTCTGTATGGATGGCAGCCAAGACTAATAGGAGTAACTACTGTCTTGCCTAATGCAACACAATCCAAGTCTTAAATATGCTATCAAATCCAGTTATATTGATTTTGGAATTTGGGGATAAAATGTATATTTCTTTTAGTCTTTTTTTTAGAGGGTTGCGTTCTTTTAAATGCAGATATGGACGTAAAAACAACTTAATGGTAGTATGTTTAACTAATAGGTGCCAACTATGGGCACATTTTTTTAATACTAAGTACAATGTGTTGTCTCTGTTTTTTAAACTTTTATTTTCAAATAAAGTACATCGTCTTTTATACTTATTATTTGACATTTAACAGTGATTTGAAAAACCTGTGAAGTTGTGTGTCAGCTAATGCATGTCACTCTGTAAATGTGTAATGCACCAAAATGTGGGTATATTTTCTTATGGGACTTTCTCTTTTTGACAAAGGCATTTATACCACCTACGTGTGTACCATATACCACTTTTTCTTGTACTGATGGAAATCGTTTTCTTAATATATCATATTTTAATAAATCCACATATCTTTTCCCTTCAATAAAATGTTATAACCTTGACTTAAAAACACAGCTCTTCACCTACACATTTCACATAAAATATAATGTTATGTACTTATGTAAGTGTTTTTTTCCATATGGCACTGAAATTTACACCACAGGTTCAAGCTTGGGAAAACATATTTAGAAAGACTTAATATCTTTTCTGCACACCATTTAACTTTCAGTAAGTATTTCAATCTTTACAATTATTTAGTTTTTTAAATCAAAGCATTTTAACTGTAGGATTTCTATCATCCAGCCTTGCTTTCAGAAAAGAACTTGATGTACTGGAGTGTATCCATTGCTGAAGGTTTCCTCTTCGTAAATCTCCCTTTTACATTTGTTGTTGCGTGTGATACTAACATGTGTTATTCAAAAGTACTTTCATGGTGTGCTGTTTTGCTTTGGATCTTTTACTCTATATGCTATTTAAATAACACTGATATCGAAACATCTTTTTTTAATTTACCTTTTTTTGTAAAGTACAGCAGTACCTTTTCTATTTTAAAAAACATTTGCACATGTGAATCAGTATCTTCCCAATTCTTCTATATTGACAACAACTCTTTAATTTTTTTCTTCTTATTATAGGTCATTGTGAGGAGAAGGAAACCTCACAAAGCCTATTAAACAGGGGAAAAGAAAGAAGAAAAAAGAGGAGAAAGAAGTAGCTGTGACACTAAAAAAGATGAGGCCACCAAAGAAACAGAGAGGACGCTCTCCTTTATCGGCAAGAGCGAAAGGAGCAAGAAAACGAGGGGGCAAACCTGAAGGACATTCACAGACAACACCGCCTGGACCTTCAGACCAGAAATACACTCCGTCCAAAGAAGACAGCTCTCAGGACAAGCATATCAAGAGTAGCAACATCCTAAACAGTGAGGGGTTAAAAGAGCAAATAAGAGAAAGGACAATGGAAACATCAAAATCCGAAGATAATGCCGTAATAATGAATAAGGCAAAAAGCCCCAGTAAAGTTAACACTAAAAGTTTAACAGATAATACAGACTCAATCAAGATAGCCAGCAACGCACATGAAAATTCACATAGTAATAGCACAGACATCTGTAACACAAACACACAAAACTTTACTAGCACAAACAGTAAAGGTAGCAGCCAACATGCAAACAGCATTGCTAGCAATACACAAAACACAAATACTACAGCCAACAGTTTAAATAAAACTAACTCATTGAGTGCCAACCACACTTCCACCACACTCTCCAGTCGAAAAACAGCCACTTTCAAAGCCAGGGTACCCAAGAAGAAATACATGTATGAACATCAAGCTTCCAGTACCTCTCCCATCAGTTCAACCCCTGTAGTCCAACTCACTATTCATAGCAACCATCTAAGTTCCCCACTCAACTCCATTTCTCAAAGCACTACTCCTGTGTTCAGAAATGATTTAGTTAAAGCAGATATTTCTGACCAGGACAATAATGGGAATAATAGGAGAGAAATGGGGAAAATAGCAAGCACAGAAACTCCAAAAGGAGATAGATCTAAAGGTGATATGTTGAAAAGTGAGGTGCCTACCGAAGGGGAAAAGGTGGTCCAAATGGTGGAAGTAGATGGATATGGGGAGCAAGCCCCAAATTCTGTGCGCTCATCATCCACAGACACAGCCAGTGAACACTCTGTGGATCTGGAGGTCCTTGAGCCCTCTTGTGTGCAGCTAAATTCAGGGAACCATGTAAGAACGTCAAAAAGATTCAACCTCTCCAACAATTCAACCCTATCTGTCCTCTTGTCCCCCAAACACACACAAATTGAGCAGGGAGGGTCTGCAACAATAGCAGAAGCACTAGCTAAAGGACTGAAAAACCAAAGGGTGCTAGCACGTAGAAGACCAAGAACTAATTTAAAAGAAGATGAGAAGCTGATCAAGGAATATGTATTTAGCTGTGGTGTGGTGCGTGGGTCCAGTAGAGAGCAGCTAAATGTAGAGTTACAGATTAATGGGGAGGGGACACTGCTGTCATATCCATTTCATACATTAGTAAGTCGCCCACACCAACCCATTGACCTCATCTTAGACGCCCCACCCCCAGGAAATGAACTTGTGGAAGTTGGGACGCGTGTTTGTGTGCCTTATGGAGGAGATAAAGATAAAGAGTGGTACAGAGAAGGTGTGGTTGCTCAGGTAGACTCTCACTCAGCTTGCCCCTACATGGTGCTTTTCAAGGAAGAGTTGGAGCAGGAAAAAGAGAGGTGCAGCAACGAGGAGATGCAACAGATATTGAGTGCAAAGACTGTATGGGTTACCCGCCAGAACTTGCGCCTCCTTGTTCCGCCATGGGATGGGGTTATGAGAGAGAAAGAACGGGAGGAGAGAGAGCACAGGGAGGAGATAGAAGTGGAGAGAGAGCTATGTCAGTTAAGTGAGGGAATGGATTTAAGTGCATGTCCTCCCAGGGAGAACTGCAGATTCTCATCTCCAGACACAGGGGTTCATCACTTTGGAAGCACACATCTTTCATCTTCCACTTCACCAGCAGTTGTTATGGTAGCAAACAATATGTTTAGTTTAGCAACTAGGAGGGAGGATGATGGAACTCAGAATAGGGAAAGAGTCAAAGAAAGAGAACATGAGCGAAAGCAACTGCAGACTCCTGGGGTGGACATGGAGGTTTTGCGGCTTAACATGGCACCACTTAGAGATGGTGGAGGACCCATAGTTTCAGGGGGACCAAAAGCAGGTGTGTCTAATCAGCACAGACAAATTCTTTCCAAACCTCCTGGGTATCCAAGTCCCATTACAGTGGTGCGAGGCATCGCCAGGACCTCTTTAGGAAGTCCACAGCCAACCCCTTCATCTACAGTTTTAGGGTCTGATGGGGGTACCTCTCACCCTATGCCACCCTCTGTGCCTCCTTCCCCGAGCTCCAGGGGTTCTCTGACACCTCTGGAAAAGACTCCTACACCTTCACAGACCTCCACCCCAATTCCAGGGAGTTCTGCCTCTTCTTCTGCTTCTTCCTCAAGATCAAGGACACCGTTGTCAGCTGCCCAACAAAAGTACAAGAAAGGCGATGTGGTTTGTACACCTAATGGGATACGTAAGAAGTTCAATGGAAAGCAATGGCGGCGCTTGTGCTCACGAGAAGGCTGCATGAAAGAGTCCCAGCGTCGTGGCTACTGTTCTCGCCACCTCTCCATGCGTACCAAAGAAATGGAGGGAGCGGTGGGAGAGAGAGGGAGTGGAGGAGGTGGAGAGAGTAGCTCAGGGACTGTGACCCCTTCAGATCTGCGGGGTCGTGCTAGCAGTGAATTTGATTGGGAAGAGACTTCTCGCGACAGTAGTGAGACAAGCAGTCGAGGAACTGACTCTCGTCCACGTCTTGGCTTGCCGTCTCTGCTTCCTCAAGACTTCTCTCGTTTTGACTTTGACGAATGTGAGGCTGCAACAATGCTGGTATCCCTGGGCTCAAGGTCTGTAACACCCTCATTCTCACCAATTTCAAATCAGTCCCCATTCTCACCAACACCTTCCCCATCAGCTTCACCACTTTTTGGCTTTCACCATGCAAATTTTACTCCTATTACTGCCTCTCCAGTCTTGCCTCCTCGCCGCCACAAACACCCCAGTGGTACTAACAGTTGTGTCCCAAAACATGGAACAGAAGGCACAGAGAGGGAGAAAGACAGACACTTGTCTGGCATTGTGCCATCCTTCCACACCAATTTAACCTTCACTGTACCTATGAGCCCCGGCAAACGCAGGACGGATGCCCCACCTCCCCCAGCTCCACTGTCACAGGAATATGGCAAACCCGACCAGGAACAAAGCTGTCGTGAGCCTTCTCTTGTAACAAACCTCTGCATTATCTCTCCTCAGACCACTACTGTCACGCACCCCCAAAGACTGTCTTCAACCACTGCCTCTTCCCCACCCGCTTCTCCCCTAAGCTTAGAATCAGGTTCACAATGTACAGTCCCCCAGCAGCCTTTGAGAGACTCTCCAGTAATAGTGAGAAATCCTGAGGTTCCTTTAATAAAGTTTACAGAACTCCCACTGGCCAGAGTCGCAGAGGTGGACAGGACCAGTTCCACAGAAAACAGCCAAACGGGGGTGCGTTCGGAGACAGGACTACAGGTTCCTGTTCCAATTAACGCTGCTTCCACTAATGGATCTGTCTTACTGCAGAATCCCACCTCAACTCTTGTTCTAGTGTCTACTACCTCTTCCGTTCCAAACCCAACCCCTGCAGGTCTACCTACGCAATCCAGCGCCACCTTAGCCTGCATATCAGTGCCTAGCCCAGTCCCAGGGCCTGGTCTCATTGGTGCAGGTGATGGAGGGGGACAAGACAAGAATGGCCAAGTGACACTGCAGCAGCCTGTCCCTTGTCACCCTGCTCCTACTGCCCTGCTGCCGCTCATACTTCCCACTGAGACCTTGCATCCTGTGCCATGCAAGGACATCATCATGGGGCGACCTGGAACTGGTAAGAGAATATATTTACATTTAATGCTAAAGGTAATGTTTAAATTGTGATTCCCTAGAGACGTTAGATAATGACAAAAGAAAAATGTCATGTTATACTAATTTAATGAAAATTTAAAAAAAGAAACAATTTATAGAATAAAGATGCAATGTTATTTGTCAATTTTGTCTATGCATGCAAAATGTCAAAACATATGTCAAAATATAAATTTTATTCATTTACTGTACATTTATTTTACATTTAATTCACATTTTTAAGTTAAGTTCTAAAAGTAAGTGTTAAGTATCAAAACTATTTTAGTGAATTGTGTGTTTTATAAAATAAAGAAATAGTTCACATAAAAAGCAATTTTCTTTATCATTTGCTCAGCCTCATGTTGTTCCAAACTTTTGTAAAAAATGCTTGAATACTTTTTAAAGCATGTTTAAACCATTTAAATGTGAACCAATGAAACATAAATATTACAACATAAATCAAACATATATAAACATGTTATGTAAGAAATAAAGTACCGTTAGTCTGTCAAAAAACAAAAACATGACAGAGCTGAAATTATTATTATATGTTTGTATGTGTAAGGAAAAGTTCCCTGAACAAAGTAAGAAACTAGGGCAGTTATGTTGGAAATCCATTGCCTGGGACAACAATCAGTTATACAATTTGGTCATCATTCAAAACGTTTTGCAAAATGTGATACCCACTTTAAAATACAAATATATTTGAGACAGCCATGTTACATTACATACATTACATTAATTTTATATCACAGTGTTGGTAAATGACTGAATTACACATATAATATCAAAATCTTTCTTTGTTATTTCTTTGTAATGATTCTATTTAAAAACTTGGAAAAAGTACAGTTAAAATGTATTTCGTTTTTTTATAATTATACTATTAAAAACTATAAATATGCTTGAAATATGCTGTTTGCATAAATGTTTTGCATAGTTAAAAAGAGGATATTGCTTCAGTTTTTCAAAATTGTTTACCTTATTTTGTAGTATTTTCCACATTTTAACATGACGCTCCCTTTCTGCTGATGAAAAGCAGTCCCACAACATGCTCTTCACATCACCATTCCTTACATGTGTCATTTTAATTCTGGGCGATGTTAAAAGATCGTCTTGGTCTCACTACAAACTCTTTTCACACATAGCACTGGGTATATATCTTTTACAGACTTGCACTATGTGTGTACTTGTGCTGAGATGCTAAAACCTGAATCTCATTTTAACTACAGAATTAGTGCACTATAGCTTGTTTATAAGTAATTGTTAGCCTCTCTGTGGATTTTCTCACAAGTGCTAAGAATTTGAAGCCACAGCCTTTTCTAGTTTGTAGATAGTTTAATGTAACTTCCTTATAATTTATCAAACAGTACACATTGGGAAATTGCATTTAACCTCTTTCTAAATTATGCATTTGTCTTATTTTCTAATGGAATTCTGACTTGTGCTCTTTAGTCTTTATTTTCACAGCTGTATTTCAGATTCTCAAATTGAATAATTTCTGTTTTGTTGTTATTCAGAAAATATGCATTAATTTCAGTGATCCACATGTGACGACCAAGGCTATTTTGACTTTATTAGAGCAAGTATTCTTTGTGAACACATATGCAGAACAAAGACCAAATATATATTCTTAATTTAATGGCACATCAAAAGTACAGTTTCTCACAGTAAATCACAGAGGTGACATATGGAGAATTAAATTTCTTCATATTTCAGTGAATTTACAATTGAATAAAATAAGATAAGTTATGCTTTAAAAATATTGTATATCCAGATTAATCTTAACAATTAAGCTTACAACTAAGTTGTGTTTGATTTCAGGAATAAATGTTTGGCATTAAAAGGTTCTCAGATTTTGCATTGTGGTTGTAATATCAGCTGCTGTAATAGTGGGTTTGATTAAACGTTGCTCTGGTGGTAGCATTGCAGTGCCGATTGTAGCACGATATTCAAAACATGGTCATTACATGTACACTGAATGAAGTGAAAGTTAAGCAAAGTGAAAGAGCCAAAGATTGTACAAAAGTGTTTTTGAATTAGTTACATGTGTTCAGTTGTGTAGGTGCTATGTATGCATGTGGTAAAAAATGAGAGAATGTCATTCATACAGACATAACAGACGTTGAGTGTATGCTTGTGTGCTAGTGTAATAAAAACAGTCTTCTCAGTATATATATATATATATATATATATATATATATATATATAATTATGTGTTATTTGTAATTTAGCTGTCATCAAGAGTGTGTATGGTGTAAGAGGGAAAGAGATTGTGTGTTGTGAAATAACAAGAGGGCCTTTGTAAAAATTTAGGTCTGTTCTCGTAGGCCTGCCGTAACAAGCAAGCTTGTGAGAAGGATGTTAACACATAGAGACAGACAGACACACACAGTGTGTGTGACAAAATTGCAGAGCTGCTTCAAAGAAGGAGAAAAAAAAATCATAAATTTCTAGAATCTGCCTAGTAATTTGTTTGCTTCTGTTGTCCTAATGGAGTTTTGATAGCTAACTTACAGGATCAACCGAGACAATTATAAGCATTACAGGAGACCAGTACTCTGAAATGTTATTATTGAAAAGTCTTTGTTCAATTATTACTATTTTAAAGTATATTATTGGATTGTGATGACTGAGGAAATGCAACATACAGCACACACTTTTTAAAAGTGAATATACTGAATTTTTATAGATGCTTCATATATTAAATATACTAAACATTTTCAGCTGATCAGTAATTGTTCATTAGTTTAAAAACACAGTTTTCTTATTCAGATGTAGTTTGATCGTTTGAAGTCAACTGGAAGTCAACAGATAATTATTTTCTTAAAGCAGAATCTTTCTTAATGGAGAATTATTTTTGATTATGTGCTTTATCTCTCTCTCTTTCTCTCTGTGTATGTGTGTGCTTTAAGTTTTAGTGTTTAGTAAAACCAGTAAATTGTGACCTTGTGGGTAAGGGATAGAAAATAAAGTTTGTACAATATGAAAACAATTACATATGTGTGTGTGTGTGTTTAAGAGAGAGGGTTTTTGTGTGTGTTTGTACCTACAAATTTGATGTGAGATAAATCTAAAACCTCTTTTTGGGAATAATATTAATATAAATGTAAAGAAAGTTTTTAATGCAGAAATGCAGAAGGTTTTCTGTTAGGATTAGTGTTATGTTTATATTGTAGTATTTAGAAATAACTAACTGTATGTGAAAACAACAGAAGTCTATGGAATGTTTCTTGCTTAAGTGTGTGTGTGTGTGTGTGTGTGTGTGTGTGTGTGTGTGTGTGTGCAATGATTAGTTCTACTCTGTCCTACTCAGTTACGTGTTATATGTTGTTTAAGTGCAACACTTTTTTCGGCTAATTTATATCACAATAGAAATAATTATTTTCAATTTGTTTTAGATAAATTACTCAAATGCAGCTTAAAAACATAAAGAAACAGGTAATATTTTGTAGTTGTTGTCCTTGTACATTAAAAGACACCTAAAAATAAATTCAGACCATTGGTTTTGAGGGCGCTCAGGGATCACGTCTGAATACTCTGATAATGAGATCTAATTTAAAAAAATGAAATATTAGCGAACAAAACTTTTTTTTAGAGAGATCTTTCAAGTGAAAAGTTGTATGAATATACTGTTTACTAAAAACAATACTTAGACATCGGGGAGAAAATATCTTTATATCAAAGTATGTGAATCACAGCAGAATTGGCAGTCTGTTTTCAGATGTCATTTACTATATCAATGATTCCAAACATTCTCTGTTTGATTTAATCCACACCCTCTGCAAACACAGATGTACTAATCACTCGAGCTGTCGCAAATACTAACAATATGCATGTCTTCTTCTGTTGCTGTTTTTTTTTCTTTCTAAAAACTGTAAAACTGTACAACAACACAATATAAAGGAGGGAAACATCAGATATATGAAGCAAATTTTAAACTGAAAAAATAAACAGTTTTGTGTGTCTCTGCAAAATATATGCAGCACCTCCCTCAACCTTCAGCTCATCGCGTTAATTACATGTATTGCAGGCTGTTTTTTTATTTTGGGCTATAGTATAATTTTGTCCATATTCGATACAGCATTTCCGATGGTTCTCTGCCACAATAGCGCGCGCATAGGACATGATCTCTTCTGTTTATGTGCCGAGTTCTGAGTCGTATAGACTAACTCTGCAATGTTTAGCACTTCTATGGTGTCTCCCTTTTCATTATTACTGTACTCATAAAGTCAATTTAATTCTTTTTTATTTCACTCATTCACCCACTTAAGGGTGTCCGACTTTTCTACTGTTTTTCCCTCACCTATTTCTCGCTCTCTGGCTTTCTCTCTCTCTCTCTGGTGCAGTGCAGAAGTCTCTCTGTTTCTCTGATCATAGAGTGTTCCCGGGAATGCCAGCCATTCTCTTTTTTGGAGAAGGTTTCTGCATGAACACAAACACGTATGCATTTTTATAAATCACAGCATGGATATACAGCATTTTATACAATACTTTTTCACTGCTATAGTTTGTGCCTTCTTTCCTTGTCTTCTACATTTGAGTTCACGCTAGTATTCGCCGACTGTTTGATTTCTATGTTATATCTCAAGGGAGAGCACAGGATCTAAAAATGTAGTCTCGTAAGACTCTTGCACATACATTCACATAAAAGCCCCCATCTCTAGCTGTAATCTCTCCTTCACTCAATTCTGAGTGTGCCAGAGCTGTGATCGCCTTAGTTTTTTTTTCCATATGACAGTGCTGCCTCCTTGTGAGAAGAGCTTGCCATTGCAAGATTTAAAGATGCGTAGAGTTTCATAACTACCTTTTTTAAATTTACGGTGCATTTCATGGACCTGCACTAAGTCATTATTCAGTCATCCTAACACTGTTAAAATTTTTATAAGTGAGCATATCAACAGACGTTAATCCAACACAATGGTTTTTTTTTGGGGTTTCATTTTTCATGTTTTTTCCCCCCTCCGTATGTCCTGTGGAAAATAGCTGGAATGCTTGTACTGGCAGATGGCAGCAGTGATATAAATATCTTACAAAAGGGCAGTGTGTGTGCGCGTGGAGATAGTGCCATGGTCAGTGGTCACCAAAAGTGGCATGAGTAACAATACCCATAAAGCTGTTGCCATGGAAACAGGGAGTGTGCTTTTTGAGATTGTGTTTTAATCACGTAAAAAAAAACAATGATTGGATTGGAGGAACAGAAAGGTTTTGGAGCATGGGGCTCTTACACTATTAACCCTAAAACATACAGAGCTGTACCAATCTCTGCATGCGAGAAGTGTCGCTCGTGCCCAACCAATTGCTGATATTTTACTGGCGTTTCCATGCATTTAGATGTCTACATATTACTAAATGTAAAAGTAGCGAGCGATGTTATATTTTCGCCGTGTGTCATTCTCAGTGGAATCAGCCAGGAAAGAGTTAAGAACTTGTTTACTATAATCATAGTCTGAGCTGGAGACTCTCTGCCTCACCTCATTGGCTGTTGCCAGGAGCTCAGCGCAAGCTCAGTGGCTGAGAGAGTCAGTAGCCTAGCCCCTCCCACTGCTCTGACTTTGTGTTATATAGAGGAGCAATGTCTCTTGATAACCCATTCTCACTTCAGTTAGATTTGAATGGATTTCAGTACATCGTTTGCGATACATGCATTCCTGCATAATCAAGTTTAGCATAATCAACAGGCATCCATTCCTGGAGTATTTTTTTGTCTCTCTTTTCCTGTCGTTCGATTACCATCTTCTCACATACAGCGAGCGAGGCCCTGTTTTCACAACTTTCACAACTCCCTCCTCCCCTCCTCTTCATAGAATGACTCTTGTTCTATTTTTATTCGCCTGACTTGCACAGTTTCCCCTTCCCACCCATTTTCCCTCTCTTTTCTCAAACATTCCACGAACACAATTGTTGTTTTTTTTCACCCACTTTTCGCGTGTCTTTCTGTTTGGTGCTGGTATATATGCATCTTCAGGCATAAATGTAGCATGGACTGTATTACTCAGATAATATGTGGTAATATTATAATATTATGTTAATAATAATTAGTAATATTATTTTGCCACTGTGTTTGTGTGGAAAATGTGACTGCATTTACGGTTACAGTTTCTCTGCTGTTTTTCTCTCGCTCTCACATAAATCTTTCTCATTGTAGCGGGACTGTTTGTGAAGGGACTGGCTGATACTGGGCACAAGGCCAATGCCCCTCTGCCCCATACAAACAAACCAGTCACTGAACTCAGCACACACACTTAAACCTACACACAGGCACGCTGACATTCACAGGCACCGTGAGCATGCCCGTGTCATGCTGCCTGAGAGTTGCATACACTGATAATAGTGTTTTGTCTGTGACATAATCACTATCAGCCGATTCACTGGTCAATGTCCCAATGGCGGTCACCCAGTTTAATCTCTGACCTACATTACTGCACTCAACCAACACAAAGTTTGTTGCGCTTAAGTAAGTTAGTAACATTAAACAAATAGTAAAAAATGAGGGAAAATATGTTGTGTGACGAACATTTCTCCACCATAACTATACTCCACTATAGCTAATGTACGTAATGTTTGTGACGTATGTGCAGCTGTATGGTCTCCAAGAAAACCTCTGCCCAGTGACAAATCTCTCTTACTTTTTTTTTTTGACACCAAAACCATACTCTTACCCTTAACTCCAGAGAAGTGGTATTGGTGTTCAGGTCACACAAACAAGCAGGGGTGGATATCAGGCATGGAGATGAATCAGCCAAGTAATCACAGCTGTCACAATTGCTGTCGTACAACAGTTCTATAAACAATAAATTAATATCAAGCAACTTACATTTCAGACAAAATCAGTCTGTTTAGTTTCTTTATATAAAAGAAGCCAAAGCATAAAACTTTGTGCATCACGAAACAAACAGTGTGTCCGTAATTACTCTCTGGCCTGGGACTTAATGAACAAAAACCAGCAGAATGATACAAACTGTTACACTAAACATCACTTTTGAAACACAGCTCAGCCAACCAGATTCGAGGACTGGAACTAACTGTTGCATAATGCTTACAACAGTGTTTTCAAAATGTGTGCTGTCCATTTGTACCGTTATTACATTGGTTATGAGGTCAAATTTGCATTAGTTGGTAATGCTTGTTATTTTGACACACTGACTGCAGAGAATGCGGTTCAGTGTGTGAGGAAGTAGGCATGTTCACTTCTTTCTTCTATTACTGTATATTTAGTTAAAGTAAAAGCTATTTAATGCCAAATTTAAATTCAGTGTATTGTAATTACCTAAGATATACTGTCAGTTGTTTATGAACCTTCACGTTGATATATAAAATATACATTCGCCTGTTTTGAAAGTACTATTAAGTAATGTAATACGTGTGTGTATGGCGCCCTCTTTTTTTAAAATGGCCACATTACAGTCTAACTACTGTTTTGAAAGGAAAGCGTTTGTCCAGCTAATGTGAGGAAATATGTTATTACATGCCCTTTGAGTCTATTTAATCTGCCCTGAAAATAACGCATATGTAACCAATCCCCCAATATATATAGCCTATATAATACCTGTTATGACACACTGTGCCCCTTTGGCGCGGCAGCTTCGACGTCACAGTGGGAGTAAATATCACGAGAGCCCACGTAAAGTCATGCCCCAAATTCTGTGACGCGTTAAATATTTATTAGCTCGTTTATTAGCCGCGGCCAGTGAGACGCAGAAAGCCAAATCCGGATTTGCATATGACTGACATTCCAACACACGCTCCGACCAATCATCGCGTCGGATTGTCTTACGATAGGTTGCGTCGTAGACCAATCAGAGGAAGCATTCGAAGAGTAAAAGGCGGGTCACGGTCTGGGCGAGGTTGACACGCTGATAGAGCGAAAGAGGGCAGCCTACTATACAACAGAAGGAAGAGGGAGGGAAAGAGAAAGAAAGAACGGGTTTGCGAAGCGAGAGAGGAGAGCGACATCGAGGGAAGAGTCGTGGCCAGTAGAATGATGTTGTGAGACAACGACTTCTTTACTACGAACACCCACGGAGCGAGCGGAGAGGAGCGCGTAATCATCCGCCGCGGAACGGAGAGTGACCCTGCTGCAGGAGAACCGCGCTGGACTTTAGGGGCTGTTATTACTCTTCAGACCCCGTCGTTTCATCACAACAGCACTGCGCCGGATCATCTCGGTCCAGCTTTTCTTCTCTGCTTTGTATTTCCCCGCCGTTGCCCGAAGCGGGTCAGGGCACGGCGGAGTTTGACCATCTCTTAGTGGCTTTCATACTAGTTTGTGATTGTGTCAGAGCCGAGGGTGAGGACTTTACTGCACGATTAGGCTTTTGGATGAGACTCTTTGGGGCTGGGGTGTGTGCGAGGGAGGGGGGTGTCGGAGCAGGCATTTAAAACGAGAAGTCGCTGCAACAAGAATCCAGCTTAACCGAGTCGTTTTTAAGCCCGAACGAGATCAAAACAAACCCTGCAAAGGCAAAGAGTTAAACGGCGAGCGATGCTTTCTACGTTTAGGGATAGAGGATCAGCGCGCGGGTGTACAATCTACGGGGGTTTCATCTTCTTTGACACAATATGAGATGCTGCTATCATACTGGATCTAATGAAAAGTGGACTTGTGTGTGGTAAAGTAGCATTTAAAGCAAAATATAGAGCATTTCAATGACACCAGGACTTTTCTGGGTTTCACTCGCGTAATTGTAAATGACTTCGTCCGCGTAATTACAACGAACAGCTCATGTACAATGCTACTACAGTGTAACTAATAATTGTTGGTCTGGAACACTGCACAGGTGTTGTTTGCTTATTGAAACCAGTTATCTTTTTCTGCCTTTTTACTCCAGAACACTGTTTTTTGTGGTTTTTCATTGCCAGACAGTCGTTTCTTCCCCTTTTTGAAAACTAGGTGTTTTCCGTGTAGTGCTAGAGTTTTGCTCCCGTGACATGAAGACAGGTTTTGTTGTAGCGCCCGACGGTGCGGATGCGAGACCAGGGGCGTTCCCGAGGGGACGGACTCATCTGGTGCTGTGCTGCTAAAACCAGGTCCGGATCTCCCAAATGCAGCCCCAATACCAAAGTGGCAGTACAGAATGAGTCCGCTTACTGCTCGTGTCCTGGGCAGGGTGTAATTATGCGTTTGTCAATCAGACATTGAGGCCAAACTGGTGAATTTAGATCAGATGTGAAACAGGATGTGGATCTGCACTGACGAGCACAGAGAATAATAGTGACCACGTGAAAAGACAGATGTGTATTACATGTGGCCTTTTATTAGTAAGCATTTGATACGCAACATTTCCCTGCCGGATGGTTATTGCATTGAGTTGATCTTTTTAATAGAAGATCGCTTCCGTTGTGCGTCGCGACCCAAAGAATAAATGACACTCGTACTGCGGGTGTAGTAGCATCATGACCATGCTAACCTGCTAATCTGGCCGATTCGGGCTTCCCATTTTCACGACGATTATTGAGACAACCGTTTTCACGTTTTAGGCATTGCTGATTTGTTGCCTGCAGTGCTCTTTTACTTTTATAACCGTATTTAATACTTTTTATTGCCAAACTAGCTGTTAATCGTGATCTTTTACATGTAAATCCCCCTGGGCTGAGGTGAGCTCAGGTCGCGGACTGTTGCACTACTCGAGTCCGAGGATGACCGAGAGGCCTACTTAACCCCTTCATCCCCGCAGCTATCCGTCAATGTAAACAAGTTCAGACGAGGAGGGGGCAAACAGGACCAAAAATAAACTACATCATCCAAATAAAACCAAAACCCGTTTCCGCATTTCAACCTCAACAGTGTGCATACTCGTAACTCTGATTACGACATATTACGCCAAGATCGTCATTTCTTATAATCTGCGCGTTCCTGAAGCTGGAACGGTGCTTTAGTCTCTTCTGTGCGGTACACGATATAGCACGCTGTCATAATTTTACTACAATATGATCCGGTGTCTGAGCCAATAAATACAGAAGGACTAAAGAGCAGTGTGACTGAAAGACGGCATGTCATTACCAAGAACATTTGGTACAAACATGAAGAAACTCCAGTAGACGGATGCTGGCAGCATCGATTATGGCCGCTTATTTTCATCGCTGGACTCAACATCACCTGTCTGTGAAAAGCATCATGTGGATATTTCGTTTTTAATCGCAAGGACTTGTTTTGCTTTATATCAGATGGACGTTTGAATAAGTACATCTATTTAATATTACATGTTTGTGAAGTTTTTCTAAAAAAAAAAAAAGTATTTCAAGCCTCTTACTCGACCATGTTTTCATCGGAAAGCCCGCAGTATCTCCGCCAAGGACTCAGCATGTTTGGTCAGTCATTATTACTCAACTTGTCTGATGTTGTTTTTCTTTACAGCAGGGCTTTTGCCGCTGAAATACAGTATTTGCAAATCGTGTCTGTGTTGTTCTGCTGAAGTGCAGCAGAAAATAACTGCATGAACAGCCTGTTCCTGAATCATATTATTTTGGAAGTGATTATTTGGCGCCAAATACAGCCTGCTTTATATCACTCGGGGACAATATGTTCATGCACTTACTGTATTTGTGACAGTCTGCCGCCTTTTAAACATGTGCATGCAATGTGAAACAGCATTGTGCTGCAGCAACAAGGGTTTACTGTTATAATATTCAAATATTCGTGAAAATTAAATAACCGCTTTTGTAAATAATGTTAGTGTAAATGGTGGTTTGGTCTGTTGTCCTTGATCTTCCTCCACTATCTTGTCTATTTTGACAACGTTTGTAAACTCAGTATTTATTTTGACATCATAGAAAGTGATACTGGGATATGTAAATATCATCAAAATAATTACTGAGACAACTGTATGTTACAGCTGTCCGATGGTATCTATGTATCCAATGTATCTATTTATGTTGATTTGGGTGTTGATGTGGTTTATTGCTTACTGTTAATACCGTCTAGAATGAATGCTCTTTTTATATTCTCCTGTAGTGTGGACTAATGTTGAGCCCAGATCGGTTCCAGTGTTTCCTTGGCATTCATTGGTCCCTTTCCTGGCACCCACCCAATCAGATCCATCGGCTCAACCTGGTGAGGGCCAACAAACTGTCAGTCATCCGCAGACAGCTTCTCTGAAGAAAGGTAATTTAGTTCATACAGCCATAAAATGTGTTCGTCAGACTTCAGAGATTATAAAAAATAATTATGGTCGATATAAAAAAAATAAATAAATGGGAAGCATGTTTCCTGGGATCGTCCGGATGCTGTTATGTATTTGGCCTCTCCTATCACATCTGCAGTGGCTCTCTGTAACTCTAGCTGCTGTAATTTAGCCATTACCCAGTGCAACGGTTGACCTCAGGGGTTGCCAGATTGGAGGGATTCATTAAAGATGCTGTAATGAATAACCCGTCTTCCACTTGCAGAGTTTCAGAGCGGGTCGGTGCTGAAGGAGATTATAGAGGGAGCACCTAACCCTTCCTCACGCCCCACTCCCTCCGCTGCTGATGAACTGCCCCCGGAGAGAGAGAAGGATGCGGAGCGAGACAGTGAAACAGAAAGTGACGTGGATGATCCGTGAGTGGTCTAGTGTGTGTGTGTGTGTGTGTGTGTGAGAGAGATGCGTCATTCTGTTTGAATGTGTTTTGTTGTTGGTGTTCCTGTGTGTGGAAAGAGCTGCATAATGGCACCACAAAGAAAGAGAGAACAAAAGCATTCCTCTTTCTCCTGTGTCTGTATATGAATGACAGCAGAAAACCAGAGGCAGTTTACATTAATGAACTGTCATCTGAATACACTTCTCTCACTTGTTTTTCCCCTCTCCTTCATGAATCACATATAAAATTCTGCTCTCTTTATAATCATTAAGTCATCCAGCGCAGTTCCTGCTAAATGTGCTTTATCCATTAAGCTTATTGTATTACCTTCACATTAAGGTGTTATTGACGTTTGCGGATCATCCATCCCTTTAATATTGTACACTGGATATTATAGACGCGTTGAAGCTCTGTGCTTTCTGTTTTGGTGGTGGGCTGAAAAGCAGTAGCTCATCGACACAGTGCATTGCAGTTTTCAGTAATTGGCTCGGTGCATTCTGCTGTATTGTTTCACGGCACAGTGAAAAGCCCTAAGGGTTGCAAGAGTGAAATCGGTGGATCTTTTGAGCCTGTTTTGGGCCACAGTAGCTATATGGTCGTGACTGTGTAATAATTATTAGTTAAATACCAAAGTGCATATATAATGGAAAAATCCATCTTCAAACGCATGTGCATGCAAGTAGTAATACATCATCTTAATGTCTCTGCAATTAATAAGATAACTCGGATGATGATGGTGTGTTATCCTTGCACTTGTTAAAAATAGGCAGCTGTGATCAAATGCTTCCTTTGTATTGATGTTTGAAGTGTGAGAAATAATGTTCCTTGTTGTAAGCAAGGAAGAGAGATAGATTGGGAGAGATAGATCAGTGTATGCCATTGGATTGATTCTTCTCATATAATTTCATATTAACTGCCATTTTTTGTCTGCAGGTTTTTCCCTGGTGTTCTTCCTGATCCTCCAATTTCTGCGTCTCCTGGAAAACGTAGGTCTCAGTCCCTCAGTGCACTGCCCAAAGATGACAAAACCAGTCCTGGAAAGGTACACCTTATCGCATGTATACTTATACATAAGTATATACATAATACACATGTATAAGATTTTTAATCTTTTCGAACAAAGCATATTTTGATTAGCTTAACATTTATTATTTTTAGTGCTGTCAAACAAATAATAGCGATTAATCACATTCAAAATAAACGTTTTTATTTACATTATATATGTGTATGTGCTGTGGACATTTATGTTTATATAAAATACACACAAATGCATGTATATGTTTAAGAAAAATGTTGCCTTTGTATGTTAAATATATTTATATATAAGACAAAATGTATATAAATGTAAATAAATAAGTTTCTATACGTGTCTTTATATATACACAAATGTACACACATATTAACACTTATTTTGGATGTGATTAATTGTCCAATATGCTCCAAATGTTTGTTTTTTTAGTATTTTTCTTTTTATTAATTGGTTAATAATTCTTTACTGCCACTTTCAGTTGATTTAATGTGTCCTTGCTGAGTAAATGTGTTCATTTCTTTTTACAAAAAAAAAATCATACTGACATGAATTTTTGAATGGCGGTGTATCCTTGTGTGAAAGCTTTATTCATTCACACGGACTCATTTACTCATTTCTTATTGCCCGGTCACTTTACAGAGGGAGAAAGACCACATCCGGAGGCCCATGAATGCGTTTATGATCTTCAGCAAGCGACATCGTGCACTGGTTCATCAGAGACACCCAAACCAGGACAACCGCACCGTCAGCAAGATACTTGGAGAGTGGTGGTATGCTTTGGGACCCAAAGAGAAGCAGAAATACCACGACCTTGCATTTCAGGTTACTGGAACTTTCCTGGAGATATTCATTATTAGACATCTGAATAACCCCCATTAAGGCTTTCCATCCCTCTTAAATGTTTCTGACACTCATTTACAGGTGAAGGAGGCACACTTTAAGGCACATCCTGACTGGAAATGGTGTAATAAAGACAGAAAGAAATCCAGCAGCGAGGGACGTGGTGTTCCAGGGGGCAAAGACATCCGCGAGAGGAGCATGTCAGAAACCACAGGTGTGGAACAGAACAAGAAGTGCAGATTAACACCGTGGGCGGTTTTATGGATCTATTCTATGTTGTTATGTGCATGCACTATTGTCACAACTTATGCATTTTTAAAAAGTAATTGTTATCCACTTGGTTCAATATTTTAACAGTCTTCTTAATTTCTGAAAGGATTTTGCTTCAGGGTTCAACAAGTTTTTTTTGTGCTTTTTTCAGCTGGTGATTTTTGCACCAGTTAGGTTTTTCTTTTTGAAGATACTACTACTGTGTTGTCCTGCATATGAAGTGACATACAGTGTATGCTACCGCATTAGTTTTTAGAAATAGAAGATTGCATGCAACAAGCACAGTGTAACGGCTGACAGGAGAAGAAAGTTTATGGTGAAATGTCACTGATGCCTTTCTGGTTCTCACAATTATTCTGGTGAAATATATATATAAAAAAAACAATAATCATGGTTTAGTAATCATGATGATATTTAAAAAAAATTATCATTTAACCATTAGTTACCATTCGTGCAGCCCTAGTAAAAGCTGTAAAAATGTATAAATGTAAATAAATAATAACAAAGAAATATAATGGCAGTTAGGGCAAGTGACAGTTTTATCTCCAACATCCTCGAGTTACAGAACTAAAAAATGTCATTTAATCTTCATTTCCTTTTATTTATTGCTTTATGGAAATAGTTTTTTAACTTCTTTATGAGGTTGTTAATCAATAATATATAAATGCTTTTTTTTTTTTTTTTTTCAGTTTGCCACTTTTTGGCCAATATTAAAATACTTTTTGCTTACATAAAAGTTTGAATGTTGTTGAAATAGTTCTGTAACCAAGGCCGCAAAAAACGTGGACTGTTGCACACTTGCTGTGGCCTGTTGATTAGTTTTTCATTGTGGATGCCCAAAATAACGATACATTTGTTCTGTTTCGTATGTAATTCAGAACCTCCATCTGTGTCAATGGGAATGGAGCTCAAGGGTGTGGGGCCTGGGATGGTGAGCGTGTCAGAGCGAGTCGGAGGTGAGGGACATGGTCAGTTGCCTCGTCCTCGTGCCTTCTCTCAGAGCGCCATGCACAATCTAGAGAGGAGCGAGAGAGGCAATCCACAGGCACTCGCTGAGCTCGCACAGGTATTACAGCAACAATTGTGCAAGTGACTTATTTTGAGAGGTTGATGCTCAACTAACTCTTCCTGTATTTTTAGATGTGTGGTGATGGTGGTCAAGTTTCAGGGCGGGGTGCTCTTTCTCAGACACAGAGGGGGGTAAGTGAGGACATGACAAGCGACGAAGAGCGTATGGTCATCTGTGAAGAAGAGGGGGATGATGATGTCATTGGTGAGTCAGGCTTCATTTAAAAGTCCTTGTGTTGATAAATAGTTTTCCAAAAAGAAGTTAGTAATTGCTGATGTCATTTCTGTATCTAGTAACTAGTATATATATTTATTTTTTAGCAATTGTGTTAGTCATTATTGTGTGTCATGTCATATTCAGATGACTCATATCCAGGCAGCTCCATTGACCTGAAGTGTAAGGAGAGGGTGACAGACAGTGATAGTGAAAATGGATCTGGAGATGAAGGAGAACGCAAGGTATCATCTCACATATTTGACATCTGTTAGCTTGTCTGTGTTGATCTGTACAAAAATGTAATGTTTAAAGAAATAACTCTCATAAAAATTTGGTCAGCTTCATGTTGTTTTCCGAGAACCACAAAAGAAAAGTCTCATTCTCGCTCGAGATCAATTAAAAAATGGCACCTTTGGAAGTGTCACACTGAGATTGACATCATTGGTGCCAAATGCCGTTAGTTCTTGCATTTTAAATGAAAATAAAGTTAACTTGATTGCTATGTTTAAACAATGAGATTTGAGATTTGGGAGTTCAGTATCGGTGAACGGTGACTAAAATTATAGTCTGTTCCTAACTCAGATCTATTGTACGGCTACAAAAGACTTTGAGTATAAAGAACAAGTCATATTTAATACAACAAGTATTTTTGTGTTTGGTTTGGCAATATACATCACTACTCACAAGTGTATGAAACAGTATTCCTAAAAGGCACATGTTTAGTGTGATAGTTTGAAGGTTTAGTTAATCGTCTGTTCAGTCCAGTGTGTATTAAATAGCAGATCGGGCTAAATGTGAATGCAAACTCACTTTTTTACAGTAGGATTTTACATGGCTTCAAACAGTGCTCCAAATAGTGTTTTAAGTGTTCATTATGATGTTTTTCATACAAGCTCATCGGTTGACCAGTATTTGTTCCAGTGTAAGAGAAACCACTGCATTGACTGAATACCAGTGTCCATGTTGGTCTGAACGAACAATTCATTCAAATTTAAATGTTTATGCACTGAAATCTTTTGACACCAAACATTCATATGGGTGCAAACAGGCATCTTTAATGACACGGGGGTGAGTAAATTATGACAACTGTCCCTGATGAATATAGTCCCACAAAATGGTGAAACGTAGAACACTTTTCTCCCTGTAGAAGTAGAAAATTGCTTGTGGTCCTAAAGCATTTTCCAAGGTTAATTATTAATGAAGTTTACAGAAGGCTAGTGCACAGTATTTTTATTAACTGGTAAAGGATATGTGTCATTACATACGCTTGCTGTCTTCGGCTAATTTATGTTCTCCTCTTTTCTCTGCTGCTTTATCACTTGGGCGGCATCAGAGAGTTTTTGCTCCAGTGATTTGCACCTCCTCTTATGGCCCTGGTCACGGTCGGAGCGTGTCTCTCTCCTCCTACCCCACCTCCAGACGTTTTAGTGACGCTCCCTCAAAGAGAAAGCGAGCAATGGAGGGAGGTGACGGAGAACGAAGGGAAAATGAAGGAGCAGTGTCCCAGCCTTCTGGTGGTCAGTCCATCCTCGTCAGCTCTGCCGGGGGAGTGTCGTCAGTGCTAGGAGCAGTGAGAGTGGCATCCACTGTTGTCACGAATGTGGTTCGACCCGTTATTAGCACACCGGTGCCGATCGCCAGCAAGTCCCCATATGACCGGAAACCCGCTCCACCACAGACTCAGCTTCTCATTGGACCTGGGACCACAGGAAACCCAGCAACAGCATCTGCTGGAGGGGGTGGGTACTATTCCTCATCATCGCCCAATCCCGTTAGTGCATCAGGAGCTCAAGGGGGACTGGTGACAAATCTAGTTTTGGGGGGCACATTTCAAGCCCCGTCCGCCGTACAGCTTATCAGCCCACCTCCTCCACAAAACCCAGCTTCCCCAGCACCGCTTACTCATAGTAACGGTCCACTTCCTCTTTCCGTTCTGCAGTCGCACATTCTCCCCTCTGCCTCAATAGCATCCTCATCAGGCCAAAAACCCATAACACAGGTCCAGTACATTCTCCCTACCCTCTCAACCAACAATCCCAAGAGCCCCTCCCCCCACCAGGCCAGTCAGCCAACCAGTATCTTCACCCTACCTACAGCTCTGCCCACTCACGCCTCGTTGGCCAACGGGAAGCAGTCGGGATATGTCTCCAGTCCTGCTGTGGGTGTAGTTAGCCCAGGAGCCAGAGGTGAGGATATATACGTTTTAATAACACACTAAAGCTGCGTTCACACCGGACGCGAATGAAGCGTCAAGCGCGAGTGATTTACATGTTAAGTCAATGCAAAGACGCGATTAGACATCCTGCAGCGCGCTTCGCGCAATTCCCGTCCGGTGTGTACGTAGCTAAAGGGAAACACACTAACGTAACATACTGCACGGGGCACGAGGCTACATTGCACATGTGATGAACCGTCGAACCGTGCGACGCATGCATGCTCCGAACCGAGACAAGCGAACCGAACGATTCATTTTTTTTTTCATGAACCGCGCCATCCCTAATCGCAACTGAAATATATTTTTATTTTGAGACACAAATAAATGAAGTAGCAATGTTGGAAAAAATATAAATGTCAGTTTCAGTCAAAAATCTTATAAATAAAAGTAAAAAACAATTATGAGTAAGAAATTAAGTTAAACATTCAAAAATAAAGCAAAGTAGAAATTGCAAGATTCTTACCGTAAAGTCACAAATACAAGACAAAAAAGTAGCAATTTTTAACATATAAAACTTCATTGCTGAAGTGTGAAATAAAAATGCACCAATACTTAGAAAATATTCCAGATGAGAAAAATAGTAGCAATTGTGAGATACAACATACTGTACTGTAACGTGTCATGTGAGATATGAAGTCAAAATTCAGAGAAATTAAAAGGTTTTAAGTTTTATTACTCCTTAAAAAGTTTAAGAGGAACATTTAAGACAGATTTGCCACCTAACTTGTTCTCTTGCGTTATAAAAGAGCCACGTTTAGATACTTATCTTCCGAGCCTCACCTGTAACAATTCAAGCAAAGTGTTGTACTGTTTAATACTCAGCAAATGAAACTTTCTGAAATAAAGGCGGAATGTTCAGGAAACGCTGCCGACAGCCGGACTCTGATAGCATCAATCCATCTGCACTCACGGCATGAGCTATCAAATAATAACAGTGACGAATGGGCTTTTATCACATCTGACGAGATAAACGCCAGCAAGCACACACACAAAAAAAAACCTCAATGCATCTGCTAAACATCCCATGGGAATGATTCTGCATGTTTTGTTTGTTTTGTGTGAGTGGGTGATAGTACACAGCCGTTAAATCTCTCCTCCAGCGCCGATACGGCTCCTCTTGGGCTCCCGATGAAGCCATCAGTAAACATATTCGTGCTCTTACACCTTTCAGCTTCTTTATAATTCATAACAGTACAGAATTGATCGCCTCCTTCAGGAGAATTCAGATGGGATGTGTAACGTGCCCAAAATATATACTATTACTGTTAAAAATTCAGCAGGGACGGGACGGGGTGGTCAGCGGGTTCAATTTAGAAAAGTGCTGATGGTGCTGTGATTTGTCACGCTTCTAACAATCTGACAATAACTCCGACATGACGTGCCTATATTTAATTCTTGTAAACGACAGCCATCAGAAACACTTACTTTTACGATGAACAATTACCTTTGGGTTTCAAATTGGAGTGGCATGAGTTATTAGTAGTGCAGGGCAGCATTATGAAGTGAATGTGAAAAACAATGAACGACAAAAAGTCTTCACAGAAGGCTTAATTAGACTTCAGATGAAAATTAGAATTAGTTTTAAAGGTGCCATAGAATGGAAAACTGAATTGACCTTGGCATGGTTGAATAATAAGAGTTCAGTACATGTACATAACATACTGTGAGTCTCAAACACCATCGTTTCCTACTTCTTATATAAATCAAGTGTTTG
>JAUCMU010000030.1:9720725-9730727 GCA_032275025.1 Enteromius treurensis | reverse complement strand
CGCGAATGAAGCGTCAAGCGCGAGTGATTTACATGTTAAGTCAATGCAAAGACGCGATTAGACATCCTGCGGCGCGAATGGCGCGAAACGCTCAAGTTGAAAAATCTGAACTTTGGTGAAAACTTAGTTAACTTTGGTTAACCAATCAGGAGCTTGCTCTAGTAGTGATGTGATTATTAGCAAGCGGAGGCAGAATTCAGAAACTATGGAGGACAAAATCATCATCTCTGTATGATACATCTTCATACTTTCATAGAAACAGGAATAAAAAGGAAATACATAATAAATTCATTAAACCAGAGTTTGCCTATGAGATATACCCTAAACGAATTTAACCTCCTGTTTAACCACTACAGAGACATCAGGAGGCAGCGGCAAGTGTCAGAATTACTAGCCGCGATGAGGATGCCCTCGGCGGATACATGAGCACTGATCACCCGGTGTTCACGTGGAGCTCACGGCTCCGAAATCAGCAAACCAAACTTTTAAATAGGCGCTCTCTTTTTTTGGGGGGGTTTTAAACAACTACATTCTGGCCTGAAATACTCTTAAAACTGCATTTCATGGCACAATAACAGCAATATTTAGAAACATTTTGCAGTTTTCCTCTCCGCCAATGCAGAGAGTGGAGTCGCCTGGCAGAAGCCCCTCTCATGATTCGAATTTGCGTCTGTTGTACGAACGAATGAAGCGAGTAACCTCAAAATGTTCAAGCGTCCAACTACGCCCGATTTATTCGCGCAATTCGCGTCCGGTGTGAACGCACTTTAAGAGATATTAGAGAATGATAAAACTTATTCCAATATGTGTCATCATAGTAATACGTTCCTTTTGAAAACATTAGCCATTTTCAAACAGTACCTGTTACATTGCAAAATAATTGCCAAATTACATCAGCATGATAAAGCCAATAAATCTTTGCAAATGTATTTTGCTAAGATTGAGCAAATCCACTCTACTGTGAATAAGTTACTAAAAGTGTACTACAGTTTTGATGCAAGTGCTTGGTACATGCATGTAATGTGACTATTAGACAATGTCAGAGAACCATAAACATGCGGATGTGGTACTTCATAAGATATTTATTTTAAAATACTTCAAGGAAATATATTACTTTGGGAATTTCTGCATTACATGTAAATAAGATTTAATGTGTTTGAAAGACAAAAACCTTCCAAGGACACAGTGATTAAGTGATTGAGTGATGAATTCAAATACAAATGAATGTTTTTATTGGTATTTGATGCAATGTTTACACCTGAAAATGATTTTTGTATATCATGTTCAAATGCTATGTAGCCATCAGACAAATGACTGGTCTTTCTGTGAATGTTTACAAAACTGGAACACTTTCTGAGCGTATGTATGTGGTAGGCTATTTCAGAAGAATTTCACAAGGAATTTAAAAGAAGTATGATTACAAGTATTTTATTTCATCTGATCACATGCACTTCATTTTTGGAATCTGCTGTCCTTAACCTAACGTGCATAAACACACAGTATAGTTTGGGCTTTCATTTGACAGCTAAAACCATTTATTTGAGACCGATGGGGAGTTTTAAGTGGCTTGAGGAACACTGCAGTGTGTCAGAAATAGAAACACCATATAACATAGGCATATCACAACTATTATGGACAAACCACAGTTCACACTAGCAGTGTTGACAGATTTCTACACTTTAAATGCATATGAAATATAATCCTAGTGATTTAATTCTGATGCACCACTTCTGTTTGTTTTAGACAGAATCTTTGACAGCAGGCGACTTTGTTTACGCATAGCACAAAAATGGAACTTTACCAGCACCCAGAAAAAATGGCTAAGGCTTATAACACATGATCTTCAAACAGATAAATGCTGTTAATTTCCGTTAAAAGCCTGTGTGTGTGCAGAGTGTTTTTTTGCATTGTATTGAGGCTCAGAGCCGTCATCATGTTCAGGTGCTGTTCTTCATAGTTTTGTCCTGTGCCAGATAAGACAGTCTGTGCAAGACCCAATTATTTTAAACACTTTGTTCTTTCTTTTTATCCTCCTGCAGTGCAAACACAGTCACCAGTCTTGCAGGGCAAGATGCTGGTTCCCATGGCAACAGTGAGGGCTGCTCCTGCCCCCCCTCAGCAGTTTCCCTTGGTAGCCCCTCCTCTTTCTGTTCATAATGGAGGACAAGCAGGAAGCAAAGTAAGATCTCAAATGCTTAAACAAGTTGAAACTAAACAACCAATAGGGCCGTTTGTAGAGGTTATTATAATTTGTGGTCTTTTTTTTTATTAGCATGTCTTCGTGTTACCTTTCTAGATTATTCAGATTGCTCCGATGCCTGTCGTCCAGTCGCAGCTTCCCTCTACGGGACCAGTGCAACCTGGGAGCCCGTTTTCGGTTACTATGGGAACAGCTACAGTGGTCGCCCCAGGCTCTACCCCGGCTCAGACCGTGCTGCTACCACCCCCACCTACAAGGTATAACACACACTTTTACAGGCCTACATATACTCACCTAGCCGCACATGCACAAACATCTCCCCCACTCTTATTTTAACAACTCCTACACTCCTGGAGTGCTGCAGCACTGGAGAATAACCTTACATGGCTGCTCTCACTCTTTGTAAAAGCTGTCTAATCTGGTTTCTGTGAATATCTCTTTTCTCCCACAGAATCACTTATGTACAGTCCACTCCTGGGGTTCCTTCTCCTTTGCCATTAGTTCCCACAACAACAGGCTCCTCCTCTCAGACAGCTTCAGCAACACCTGGATCTGCTTATGTTCCATCACCCTTGGCGACCTTTGCAGCGATCGCTCATCCGGGACAGACTTTGGTGCAGCCACTGATTGCAGGTCAGTGGACATATAATTAATATAAGTAAATACATCCTTAAAACATTTTAGGGCAGTTAGTTGATTTTATACTGTAGTTTTGTCTTATTGCTTGAAATTTAAAAACTACGTTGTGATATTTATCATTACTGTGGCATAAATTGACTCATCGTGATATAAGATTTGGGACATAACTTATTACATTTTGCGTTTTTGGGTGTTTGTTACGTGTGACCAATTGGTCTTATCTACTGTTTCACAGGTCAGCCATCGCTGTTGGCCCCGGCTCAGTCTCCCAGCGTCCCTCACGCTCCTGCCATCAGCGCCATCTACACCCCTACAAATGTGACCTTGGCAACTGGTGTGGTGTCTATGGCAACGGTTTCACCCAGTGTGGTGTACACAGTGTCCAGTTCCTCTAGCCTATCTCCACACATCCTTCCTAAACACACCACAACAACCTCCATGACATCTGTAACCTCGGACAGGCAGGGGAACGTATCCACACACTCAGAGCGTCAGTTGCACCAGGAAAGAACACTGGACAGGCAGCACATGGACAGTCAGGTCTACACACAGTCCTCTGAGAGACAAGCAGAGAAGGTGTCGCTGTTACAGCTGGACAAACATTTCCAGGTCCCAAGTAAAAGCAGCAGCAGTTCGGTCGCGCCCCCACCGGGCACCTCAGTGCCACTGCAGCCTGGAAGCCCTGCTCAAATCTCCCATTCCGGTACCAAACAAATTTAACATCATAAAGTCCACCTGTTTTCATGATGCCGCCCAGTGGTGATTTCCTTGAGACTAAACGCAGTCCCTCTTTTCTCTTTCAACAGGAAGTTCTCCAGGGACACCCAAACTGATCACCCCAAGGCCTCCTCAGAAAGTGAAAGCCACAGTGGCCAACATCCCGGTGGGCAGTTACGATGGAGGAGGGAGAGGCAAAGAACGAGAAAAGGAGAGGGACAGAGAGAAAGAGAGAGAGCGAGAGAAGGACAAAGAGAGCGGCAGCCGGTTCTCATTTGAGGTAGACAAGGGAGCTGAGACGAGCTCTCCTGCAACCTTCCCACCAGAGGAGGGGTCCGCAGAAGCCCCCGCTCACTCTGTAGTGGAGAGTGCAACGCCTGGTGGCCGTGGAAAAGAAGCAAATGCTAAGGAGGTTAGCGTCGTTATCCTTGGCTGTCAGTTACATTTGAATGATTTAAGTTAGTCGTTTTAAATGTCAGACTTGATTCATCTAAGCAGTACATTGAAAGTAAGACTCACCCATTTTTTTGCTCTACCCAGGCTGAATGGAAGGAGTCCCACCCTTCTTCTCCATTACCTCCTCCTTCTGGATCAGATCCTGCTTTGCCTCAGTCTCATGGTGATAAAGATGCACCACCTAAAAAAGTCAAGGCCCGGCCCCCACCTCTCAAACGACCCTTCGATTCTGTTGACAAGTATGTTTAATGAAATATGGCATCATTGGTACTATGATTTATTCATATTCATCATATGTTGGTAGCAATTACTAGTGGTCAACCAATATATCGCTCTGGCCGATATATCAGCCTATATTTGGTATTTTTCTCATATCTGCATCAGGTGATTAGTTTTTCAGTTTGGCCAGTGCATTCAAGACTTTTACATGGATGGCTGTGCGACACAGTGCTCACATTCTGCCTCTTTATTGTTTGCTATCGCCGTTTAACAGTTCTGTCTGATACGAATCTAAGTCTGTCTAATAATAATAATTGTTATTATAATCAGAAGGAACCGTCAAATAAAGGAATTAAAAAGTATTATAATGGTTGCATAACTGTTCAGACAAACTCAAGCAGTGCTACTCTTAATACTCTTGACCGCTGTCATATTCATGTCATTTTTACTGTGTAATGTATCTGAAATAAGTTTTACCTTGGCTTTATTTGAAAAAATATGATTAGAGGTGCATGCAAACTTGCTGGATTACAGAGTGCCTGATTGTTTGCAGTGTTTATTCATATATATATAATATAAATAAATACTGTAGTAGGATTACAAAATAAATTTGTCATCTAAAGTATGTTTATTTATTTCTAAATTAATTTAAAACTTTTTTCACATTTCTTAAATTTGAACTAAAATAAATATAATAATATTCAGTTACAATTGTATTTTTTATTATCACGTACATCAGCTTTATATCAGAATCAGTTCTCAAAAAAAAAAAAACAATATGACTTTATTTGAGTTCAAAAGGCCAGGTGAAAACTTGAAGGAAAAAGGTCCAGTATGCAGTAAGGTCACTTTCAAACCGTGCAGCTTGTGTTCAATGCAGCACATTCATTGGACTTTCTTGAACCAGATGCACCCTCACAACAAATGATTAATCTGTTGAAATGACTGTATTTCACATAAATTCTCTCAACAAACATAAATGTGAAAATAGATCAATTGGGAAAATCCTAATTAGAAAGAAAAATGCATTGGGTTTGTGTCATTACAAATTGTGTTGTTATTATTATAACAGTTGTAGTGAATAATTGTATTCACAAATGACCGATTTTAATGAATGGCCTATGATAAGTAGGGATCCAACGATTGTAGATTTTGTTGATACGATTATAGTCTGAAGAATAATCAGAGTTTCACGATTATGCATTTATTCATTTCATAACATTACTAATGTATGAAATCACATGAACACTGTTTAGATATTGAAGCGTTATTTAACACAGAAATTAACACCGAAACCATTAATACAGCACAAAATAATAATAAACAAAACACACATTTGAATTTTAAAAAGTGACCTCTGCTCTGTAAACGTCCATGACCGTATTCATCTTTTGAAAATAACAAATAGAAATAGATCACAAAAGTATTTAATGGTTTCAATTTTTACATAATTTTTTGGACCAGAGATTTTAGACACAGCGAAAAATCACCATGGTTTTTTTTCTTATGATTAATACTACAACAGTAATAGTAAATAAAAGTTATTTATATATATATATATATATATATATATATATAATATTAACTTTATTTAACCCACAGGGGAAACTGTTATTAATGATGGAAATGAACTACAATATTATTATCTACTATCATCCATACGTAGGATCGACTAATTCACACACGCAACGGTCACCTCTCTCTCGATCGATCGACCGAATACTGAATTCAAGTAGATAACTGATTTAAATAAATGTGATCTTACCACACTTTCATTTCACTTTAATAAAGTATCTGTTAAGTCCTCTGTCACAGTTAATAATGCGTGTAGTAGCCTAGGTGGTCCGTGTTTCTATAAGCCGGTGCACCGCTAGTGTAACTTTGTTTTAGTTTTGCGCAAGCTGCAACAGTCTCGTTCTGTGTAAGAGAAAAACTCGGTTTAGCGGAAGCTTTACTGTTAATTAACCGTGATGATTTAAATTGCGGCTAATAGCGAAGGCGGTTAATCGCTGCATCCCTGATGATAAGTGTCTCAAAGTGCTCATTTGGGTAGTGACTTTGAAATATTTTAGATTTTTGCATTAAACGCCGAATTAGCTGCTTATTAATAGTTAGTAAGGTAGTTCTTAAGCTTAGGTATTGCTTGTATTAATTAAAGGGTCTAAAATATGGCATTAATATGTGTACTAATACGTACTAACAGTATATTAACAACATGCAGGCTAATAAGCAACTACTTAATAGTGAGAATTGCATTGCTATTTATTTCCAGATTGAAATGATTTCTGATTTGAGTCCTTGCTGCGTGTACAGAGTTCTTGTGTCTGGTGATGTGTGCAGGGTCCTGTCAGAAGTGTACTTTGAGGAGCGCTTTGCAGAGCTGCCAGAATTCCGTCCAGAGGAGGTTCTGCCCTCTCCAACCCTGCAGAGTCTGGCCACCTCCCCGCGAGCCATACTGGGCAGCTACCGCAGGAAGAGGAAAAACTCCACCGGTGAGAGTAAGATTCAGACCCCACTAACAACTCAACGTGAAATCTAAGCATACCCGGGGGAAGTTCGTTTAAAACGCAAATCAACTAGCCCTCAATCCCCCTTTCCACAGACCTGGACTCATCCACAGAAGATCCCATCTCTCCAAAAAGGAAAAGCCGCCGCAGATCTAGCTGCAGTTCAGAGCCAAACACACCTAAAAGCGCTGCAAAGTGTGAGGGGGACATTTTCACCTTCGAAAGGCCAGGTAATACTTCACCGCCCACAAAACCTTCATCATTCCGCAGCCTATATTATCCTGATTCAACCGCATTATAATTCTCTCTCTAGCTGGTACAGATGGAGAGGATATTCTGGGGGAGCTGGAGTTTGATAAGGTGCCCTACTCCTCTCTCAGGAGAACTCTTGATCAGAGGAGAGCTCTTGTCATGCAGCTATTCCAGGAGCATGGCTTCTTCCCCTCAGGTAACGCACACACTTTTATCGAGTAGTGTACCACCCACACGGCTTACAGACAGCACAGAAGTGAAATGAAGAACAAACCAATCACAGCACAAATCTTGATCATAATGGATGCTATCTCTGACCCTCCCATAGACGACAAAGATCCTAACAACCCTTTTCTTTGATCTAACGCTCTCCTTTTCTCCCACTTTCACCCTTCTTTCTCTCTCTGCATCAATAGCTCAAGCCACTGCTGCGTTCCAGGCGCGATACGCTGATATCTTCCCCACCAAGGTGTGTTTACAGCTCAAGATCCGTGAGGTCCGGCAAAAGATCATGCAAACGGCAGCTCCGTCAGAATCAGTTGGCATGTTAGATCTTTCCTCTTTACCGGGACCTTCCGGGGGGGCAGCGGCGGCCAGTGACATAGCTATAGGGGCAGAGGCTCAGGAAAAAGAGGCCGAGCGGGAGGGTGAGCAGAACAGCTCGGAGGAGCCCAGGAGCGCTGGCGATTCACAGGACACCAGCAGATGAGGTTGACGGAGAAATGGATGGCTTGAAGACCAGAATGTTTCCCCTCAATATCTGCATGATCTACATTTGTTGTCTTGTCTCTGCTATGACCGCCTCCGAAGGACATAGAGAGAAAAAGCAAGAGCAAAAATTATATGTATATGGAGCAGACGAGGGGAGACGCCTCAAAACACTTTGGGGTTTGAAACTTCTCAGTATTTTAAGTGATGTTGAATTATGAAACCTTTACATTCAGACACTCGCTTACATAAGGTCTTGAATATACACTCTTGAATTTACAGCATTATCTTTAGTCATTAGGCTTCCTTTGGACTTTGAAACTAGAGGAATGTGGGCCTGTCCTGTACGCCAGTGAAGACACAGTGCTGCTGATGCCTCTAGAAAGGCGGGACGTGCGAGGGCACCCCATCCCTTTTCAGACTGAGTTGTGTTCGTACGGCCTGATTGGCAGTAGCTTGGCCACAGGCGGTTTTTTTATTGGTTTGTGGGTTACTGCCAGTCATTGTGAGGCGGGCCTCCATTGGCTGAGTTTAAGTGATAATGAAGACTTGTTGAACTGTTTTTTTTTTTTTTTTGTCTTCTGTGGTGTTTTAATTTGTAAAGACTTTTCACAGAGAGCTTTGTTAAGGCACTGAAAACCTTCGGCGAGAGACTCTGCGCTGCCATTCATAAACCTTTCATCCTATGATTGGCTTTAGTGGTTGTCAATCAAACTGGAGTCATTCCAAAGCCTCTGATTGGCTAGCCATGAAGGAAAAAGGTCATGGAAGGGAAGTCAACAGGCACATTATTGCCATTGATTCATGTTTTCCCATATATTAAGAGATTCCACATATTTAAGCATTTCTTTCCCTGCCTTTTTTATTCAACTTTTCAAGAGCTGGTGACGCACGGAGCAAGAGAATGTTGGGAATATATTCTTAAGAATTTACTATAAGAATTTTATTAACTTTTTAGAGAAGAAACTTGATTTTTCAACACGTAATGCTACAGGTCATTATGTTATAAAATCTCATTATTACTGTTCTTATTAATGCTTTGTTGTTCTTGTGGATCTGATCCTTATAATCTCTATATACTGTATTCTTATTAATATACTCTTTCTTTAACAGAAACGGAGGGATGAGTTCACCCTCTTCCCTCGCTCCTAGAGGCACTTCCACTACCTTTTTAAAAAAAAAAAAACATTTTCTCTTACACTCTTTATCTTGATATTCACAGTATGTTTTATTTCTTACCAGGAAGCAATTACATAATCCTTTATTGTTAGACACTCCAAACATCTTTCTGGTAGTTGTACATGTTTTTGATTATTTCGATCTGCCACTTACATTCCTCCTCCTGTCACTTTATCGTTTTTTTCTCAATCACTTTAAGGCTGTGAGGTGGGACTGGGAGGCCACAGATGATCTTCTCTTGCAGCACTGGTCTTTGTTGTACATAAATACAGGAAGAGTCCAAAGACTCAAGCATCACAATAAAGAGCATCAACAAAAATATTGTTGGAAGAAACAAAGCCAGTAACAAGAAATTGTATAACAAAAGGAGAAATAAAGAAATATGGTTATAAACTGTTCTTATTGTGTGACCTTGTTTTGCTGATTGAAGTACCCAAAAAAGACTTTACACAGGAAAGCCTCAAATATTACCTCCGTGAACAAAGTGTTCAACGAATTGGATATTGATTGGAGGATGTCATAGATGTGCTTTTTATTTTATTAAGACCGCAACAATGGTTTAAAAAGTGGATCAAAAAAGATTTTTTTTTTTTTACATCACATTTCTACCTTCTAGCCAATTGCAGTATTGACCAAGGAATGCATTTCATGTAACATCAGAACAGATTTAAAGAGATTTACTTTTGTTCATTTAAGAACATTCTATGATTGTTTACTTTGTCATTGTTTCAACCCCGTGACTTCTAGTGACACAAAAGCATTCTTTTCAAAATCTCTGTGTAGTTTTGTCCATACAATAAAAGTCAGTGGGGTCCAGTGTTTCGGCCCTCTTTGACTTTGATTGCATCTACTAAAAACATTGAAACGTTCAAAATAACTTCTCTTTGATACAACAAAGAAAGTCATACAGGTTTAAAACAACATTAGGTGGTGTGAAAATGTTGACGGAACATTTTTTTTTTAATGACCTATCCCTTTAAAGGTGCCATAGAATGGAAAACTGAATTTCTCTTGGCATGGTTGAATAATAACAGTTCAGTACATGGATATAACATACTGTGAGTCTCAAACACCATCGTTTCCTACTTCTTATATAAATCAAGTGTTTGCAAAAGACGACTGAAA
>JAUCMU010000030.1:9682052-9720625 GCA_032275025.1 Enteromius treurensis | reverse complement strand
TCATTACTATTCATGAACCTTCCAAATAAGGCAAAAACAGACTGTTTCATTCTAGGGTCAAATTCTAGGGTTGTAAAACAGTTTCTGGGCATTTTTTCTCCTTACCTAAGCTACATACCTTCTATGTACATATCAGAGAACAATTTAAAATATTCTTTCAAAGCATTCTATGGCACCTTTAAGATGACATCATGATTACTGAGTATCGCTGTTGTAAGAAATTGCAAGAGAGACAAACAAACTGTTTAAGTTTTATTTGCAACACTTCTCCAAATCAGTATCATGACATTAAAAATGCTACAAACATTCAGTGTACAGATTGAGAAATGGGAACACATGAGCGCTTCTTGTTCTGAACTTCCTCTGCCCTGTTGTTTTGTTCTTCAGCTAAGTGCCCTTAAACTACTTCCTGCAGGACAGAGCGTTAACCGGGAATCATCCTGCTCCACTGTGCACTTTGGAAATCTGTGCCTTCATACTCTCCATCTGGCTTTGTCCAAATGTCAGAAGGAGAGCGTCATGCAGTGTGTCATCAGTAAGACAGACTGTCCATTTCTAGTCCCAAAACAAGAGCCAACCTATCACAGATTTTAGCCTTTCAGTTGCATCCTTTAAAATCAGCCCTCTTTTCAGATTTGCTAGCTGAAATTATTTTGCAAAAAATGTCTTTAAAATTTGAAAATAAGGCAAAAAATATGGACAAGAGTGGCTTTTTGAGGTATGCTTGTTCACACATTCAATGGAAATGAATACAATGTCTTGAATATGGTATACGTCCTTATTCTCTGCTTTCCGGGGTTTTTTTCTTTCTCTGCACTTGTTCTGACCCACTTGTACTCTTTTTCTTTTCTTTTTTTTATCACAATCTTCAAATACCCAAGATGATGGCCCCTGGAATGCTGCACTGTTCTCTCACATTAACTGCAGGTTGTCCACAGTGATGGCCTCCATGTTGATGCCATTCTCTAGTGCCGTGTGGTACAGCTCGATGGCCTCTGCCAGGTCTCCACTCGTCTCAATAATAGCTATAGTCTCTCCAAGCTCGTTATACATGATGGTGGGAGTACCTTGAGTCTGAAACGTTAAAAAAAACATTATTTTGTGCACAAAACATTAATAAAACTCACACATACACAAAATAAACATTTTGGCATTGATTTCGATTCATGGTTCTACAACTTATTATGGAATCAACTCATCGCTGTTGTTTTTTAGACCACTAAAAGACTTTTTTCCAACTTTTATTTCTATTCCCTATTGCTAACGCACAGTAACAGTTTCTTACCTGTGTCAGGTTGGATGTTTGTATCTGAATGACTTGGGGCTGTCCAAGCTGCACCTCTTGTTGGCAGAAGGCTGGTACCAGGTCCATCTCAGAAGCTTCCACAACGGCAACAGTTGTCGTTTCAGATTCTGCCGCCACTGCTTCCATGCTGTGTTCTGGCTCTTGTTGCTTTTGGGTGCGATTGTGGGTTTTCCGATGGTTCCTAAGGTTGGAAACTGTCTTGAAGGTCTTTCCGCATTCACTGCAAGCATGCGGGCGCTCACCCGTGTGTGTACGCCGGTGTTCTGCCAGATGCATGCTCTGCACAAAACCCTTATCACAGAACTCGCACCGAAACGGTCGCTCGCCTGAATGCGTCCGAAGGTGCTCCCGCAGGTGGGTGTTTTGGCGAAACCGTTTCCCACAGATTGCGCAAGGATACGGGCGCTCACCGGTGTGCACTCTCTGGTGTAGCGTAACGCTTGAGGCTGAACCAAAGAGTTTCCCACAGACTGGACAGGGATGAGACTTGCCAGTGGTGGAGCTTGAGCCTCGAGGCCGGCCGGGCCCAAGTCCGTGACTTAGCTGGTGCAGGCGGAGATTTGCAGGAGAGTTTAACCGCTTGCCACAAATAGTGCAATCCAGATTAGGTTTCGCCATAGAAGAAGCGCTTAGTTGCTCTGTATTATCCATCGGGCCCTGTTGACTGCTATCCTGGGAGTCCTGGGAGATACTGTGTGGCTGAGCCAAGTTGGGATGCTCCTCCAAGCAATGAAGGTCTCGTTGATGCTTGCGCAAGAACCCCTCGGAGCAGTGCGGGCAGGGGTAAGGTGCCGGTGACCCTGGGTGGTGAAGAAAACGATGGGCTACAAGTTTAGCAGGACGGATGAAGGTAGCGGAGCAGTCTGGACAGGGTGAGGGTGTCACGTTGCTGTGAAGATGCTGACGGTGTTGGCGGAGATTTGATGATTGGCTAAAGGCTTTGTGGCAAATGTCACACCGGTACGGACGGACACCTGTGTGTGTGAGTCCATGGCGGGAAAGATTTGCAAGAGAGGAAAAGGTTTTTCCACACACGCTGCACTGGAACGGCCGCTCGCCCGTGTGCGTGCGCAGGTGGTTTCGCAGATGGATCTGCTTCTTGAAAGCTTTCCCGCAGATGTTACATTTAAAGCGCCTTTCGGTGGTATGAGTCGTTCGACGATGACGTAACAGACGGACCTGTGAGGAGAATCTTTTTTTACAAATCGAGCATGGGAACTTCAGTTCTTCGTCAGCGTATTTACTGGATTCCTCTTCTCCTCCTTCCATATTAGCAGTAGACGAATGGTTGGGGTCAGTTGTCAGTATTTTCCCTCTTTTTTGGACTTGTTCTGTGTTTGAGGGTTCAGCATGAAGCCCGTTTTCTGTTGGCTGTGAAGACTGGGAAACCACTGCAATACCTTCAATGAGCACATGACCTGTGTCACTGGATTCTTTCCTGTCATCTTTGACTGAAGGAATTGTCACCGCATGTTTGTCTTTTCTCCAAGCGGCCTCTCGTTCTTTTGCTCTTTGGATGATAGAGAGAGGTGACTGCTGGGCCAGTACAAACTGCAAAGCAGAGATGGTAAATTAACCTCACAATTTATCTCTTTCTTAGTTAAAATATTCACATTTGTTTCCCTTTCAGAAAAAAAAAATATATATAATAGGATTTTGTGTAATTAATAGGTTTTGCTGTGTGTGTGTGTGTAATTAAATCGAACAATAGCACTAACAGTGTGAATTTTCTCTTGAATTTGAGACTTTTCAAATTGCATGGGAAATGAGAAGACTGACGATAGAGCATATGTGTAATAATTTATCATAATAATTGGGTTCTGCTTTTTTTAATTTAATCTTTATATCATTTAATCTGTATTATTGGCAGAAATTTTTATATTTTAAATACTGCATATGCATCATGAATACTGTACATTACCTGAGAGACCGGTGCGGGCGGCTCACGTACTCGGTGAGTACGACGATGGTACAAGAACTTGGTCATGTTGGTGAAAGTTTTAGCACAAAATGGGCATTTGTGCAGTGGCTCGGATGTATGGGATTTCCTAAATTGAAAAACGTGAAAGAAAAATTAGTTTTCATTACAGAGAACCCAAATCACAAGCAAGTTCCGATGACTGACTATACAGTTCCTATGTGTTAATACCTGTGTATCATAAGAGTCATTTCTGTGGTGAAACCATGCCCACAGTCCACACACAGAAAACGTGCCTCACCAGAGTGTGTGCGCATGTGAGTCTGAAGGGACACCAACTTCTTAAACACTTTATCACACTCTGGGCACTCGTGTGTGCCTTGTTCGTGCACTCGAAGGTGCGCCACAAGACGATTGGCGGAGGTGAATGTTCTTTTGCACTCCTCACACCGAAGATTGCTGGGTTGCTGCATCATACCCAAACCAGCAGAGCGGGCAGTGTATGTACGTCTCCCAGCAATAACTTTGCCAACTTTGCTGCCCTCTTCAGATCCATCGCTTCTTCCTTCATCTTCCTTAGCCCCAGAACTGTCTTCATACCCCACCATCACCCCAGTGTCCCCACTCTCTTTGTCCTGGCCTAAGAAGTGCTCCCCCTGGTGTTGAAGGAAATCCTCTGGTGTGCTAAACAGCAGATTACACTCGGAACACTCATAAGGATGGATAATTAAAATCTCTTCATTTTCCTTCTTTAACGTGTTCACCTGACCAGAGGAAGGGAGGAGGTTAAAAGTGGTCACATTGTCCAGCCGGATAGGATCGGCGGGTAAGAGAGGGGCGAGGAGTTTAGCTTTGCGGAGAGTAGATGAAGCAGAACCATCAGCGATCGCTTGGGCGGAGCAGAACTGTAGGCGGAGCATAGCAGAGGTGGAGCCAGGCAGGGAAGCGTTGGCTGGTACTAGCATAGTTCTGGAATGGGCTGCAGCTTTGGATGGGTTTTCTTGCTCTCGAAGAGCCTGAGAAATAAAGGCAACGAAAGTAAGCTTGGAAATATGGGACCTGTAACATTCTCAAACAATGTGGAAATAGGCCTGTACATCGTTACACTGAAACTCCTGAATTAATACGAGGAAAAACCTGAGTTAACTCACCACCGGCTAATCCCCTGAACTCTTAGTTAATTAACCCCAAATTTTGCTTACTCAAAAGTATGTGGTTCTAAAAATACATCCAGGAGTAAGTTCATTTAACACAGAGTATGTTCCTGGTTAAGGCTCAAGACATTTTCAACACAGGGATAAATCAACAAGTCACTGTGGCAATGGATGCGTGCCATGCTGTTTGATTCTTCCTCTTTTGCTTAATGGTCAATTACATGCTTAGTGCATATCAACACCTTATTGTGCAATATTTTGTTTGTTGTTTACTTTTTAATCCTTGAGAATATAAATTATATTTTTATGCAAATTATATATAAGTCATATCAGATATGTTTTTTAATTATAGAAATACATTATAGAAAATGCTGATTCATGTGCAAGTTTATAATATATAAATGTAATAATTATACATAGGCTAATATAATAAATTAAACATTACCATGTCATAAGTATTTTATAATTTATACAGATAACTGTTATATATGCTAATAAAATATAATAAACATATTAGAGCTGTATATCCTTATTACTAATATTAGCACCTTATATTAACATATCATTCAACTATATATATATATATAGTACTGTGCAAAAGTCTTAGGCTGCCAACAAAAAATGGTTTTAAGTGGGTTATTTCTATCTTTTGCGGTAGCGTGTCAGTTGGAAATATCGGTCCATATTTCCAAACATTAATTTTGTCATTAATTGAAATAATGCAGTGAGATTATTGTTGGCACAAGGAGTCTGACAACAGCCAGTGCTCCACAGAGATCTGATCATCATCAGTCTGTCTGGAATGAAATGAGGTAACAGAACAAACTAACCAAGATGCTTCAAAAAACCTACCTGGAAAACCATTTTTTTTGGTGAAAATACTAGTGGCCTCTATATACTGTATATATAGTAAGCTATATCCTGTACAAAACTGTATTGTAAATATATAATTTTGTGTGTTATCTGTCAGTGACACTGAAGGCTCATCAATAGATCATGCATGCGTTGATGGCGCTAAAGTGAACTACCTCCTGTAACATAACCTGCTCCAGAGCCGGTTCTCTTCAGAGACCAAGTTGCTCTGGTTATTAACACACCCTGAAAGTTACATCCAATTTTGGAGCCGAAAGGTTTGCTTATCCTCAAAGAAACCTGGCCATGTCACATAACCTGCATTCTGGAATACCCCCGATCCTAACACGATATCTAAACTAGATGAATTGACAACAACAGTTTTCAGCAGATTTTAGATCAACGAGCAGGCAAGAACAGATATCAAAAATAGCTTTTATCACATCATCATTAGATCATGGTGTAAAACAAACCCTCTTTAATAAATGTGTTTGTTGTTTGTATATCGCTGTATATATGCATGTAAACAGACCTGGGCTAATGTCAGGATCTGGCCTGCCTTCTGTTCATCCAGAACTAGATTTTGAACATTGAGCAACTGAACCGGAGTGACTGAACCATCTGCCTGAAGAACATATTCCTGAAACAGAACACAAAATGAATTAGAAAAAGCTAAAAAGATCACATGATAAGTATTTTAATAAGTACAGTATGTGCAAGTTGTTGGTTGAGCACCTGAACAACCTGACACAATGATAATACATTTCCAGAGCTGCAAATCAGCACAGAATGATCTCTGACGGATCATGTGACACTGATAACTGCTGAAACTTTGTTATTTTACATGTTTAATATTTTACTGAATGACTGTTTTTACTGTATGTTTATATTGGTGCATCCCTGGTGACAATAAAAGACTTGGAAAGCATTAAAAAAAAAACAATACCAACCCCAGACTTAAGAATGATAATGTACATTAAATTATTTAATTTGTACCTAAGCCATATTAAACCATTTAAAGCTTTTCTATGTATTTCATGGGAGTTTATAATTTTGGAATAACATCGTTATAAACATTTACGTTTTACATAATTAGCATATAAATAATGCATAAACGCATATAAAACAATTGAGCTGAACAAAAGTTTTCTTTATCTCACATCCCCCGAACTGCATACACTTGGCTTTGTTATCAATTTTTAAAATGAACATTTTTACAATGTACCAAGTCAGAAGGCTTATTAGCTAAAAGAGAATTTCTTTCTTACATGAATGAACATTGCCACTGCAGTATTCCTAAATTAACTGGAATGTAATCAAAACAAATTGAGGGCAAATCAGAATCAGCATGAATACCTCGTTTAGTAATTAGTAACTTAGTAGTATAGTATAGTGTGTGTTTGTGTGTGTGCGCTCACTGTGTCATTGCTCAAGCTGCTGTGGGTGCTGCTTCTGTTGTGCGTCTGTCTGTGAGCCAACCACAGCTCAGGTGTGTCAAAAAGAGCCAGACATTCCAAACACTGATACTGGATTGGCACTTCTGCATTGAGAGCATCCACCTCTGTGACCTCACACAGCTCTGAAAATAAAGCATTCATGTGCTGATTTACATGCATTTTCAAACTAAACATACAGTACAGCACACACATTAAACACTGACTGAGCTCACCTTGGCCAGCCTCTCTCATGTGCAGCTCCTGATGCAGCAGCAGTTCATCTGGGTTCCTCAGGATGGCTCCACACTCCAGGCATTGATACTGACTCTCCCCAGTGTCACAGTCCTCAAGGCTCGGCAGGACCTCGACCTCGTCCCCCTCTGCTCCGGTGTGGATCTGTTGGTGCACCAGCACCTCCTCCAGCGTATTAAAGAGCTGCTGGCACTCACTGCACATGTACTGATGCTCCATATATTCGTGCTCACTCATGGTGCTAAACCTGTTTAGATGCCAAGTCTCTCGCTGTGCTGAAGAGCAGGTGCGGTGCTGGGGTTATGAGTGACAGTCACTGGGTTCAGTATGCATTCTTATGCTGAAAACAACCTGAAGAAATAAATAAATAAGACACAGATATGTCAGAAGACTCCCAGACAAACTGTCCGGCCATTTTTCTATTAAATTCCATAACCTGTCATTCAAGACCAGATTCCCACAGGCCACTACTTATATAACTATAAAAGTAATGTATATATTTATTAAGACTGGGTACAAAACATGTCAAACATCTGTATGTGCCATTTAGTTTTTAAACAGCAAAATTTTAGGAATTACCCTTACATATATGTACAATTTTGAACGATTTTCTTCTATTGTTTTTCACCCGATATGCTCTTTAAACCCTCAATCACAAGGGCCTCAGCAAATGTCTGAGGGGCCCCAAAGAGTATTATTTAAATTTGGCTAAATTCAAATAAGCCTAGTTAATCTACTTTGCATAAGTGTATTGTTATATAATTGTGCAAACAACAGAGACAATGAAAGAGAAACTTAACTTACTAAAAAGGCATGTAAATAAAAGTCTATGTTAAACTGACATTTTTTGAGATTATCAAACATATCTTGGACAGAGGGGGCATTGGAAGTTATAATATTAGGATTGTGTGTGTGTGTGTGTGTGTTTAAGTGTATACACACACATGAATATCTCCGTATTTTTCTTTATTATTTTTTTTTTCTATGGCTTTTTTGTAAACAATGTTTTCGTATATTTATGAAAACATTTATTAAATCAGGTCACATATCATACTTAAATATAATAATGCGCATAATGTGGATTTTAACATCAATCAAGCATAATCGGGGCATAACATATGGCATCTCCGTAATATGAAAAATCCACAGTGCAGTCATCTCGCTTCATCAATACGTTATATCGAAATAAAATAAAATATTACGGATGTAACAAATGCATTACAGATGCAGGTGTTCAACGCAACCAGAAAATCATGCAAAACTTCTAGCACTAGTCGTGACGGACTCGGTAGTAACAGACAACAGCTTTTAGCGGGCTTCAGACGAGTGGTTTACCTTGTGGCGAGCAGTTGGTGGCGCTCTTCAGATTTTGCCAGAGCTTATGGAGCGCACCGCTGTCTCCTGAGCGAGCCACCCCGCTGTACGGCGGTCGTCAGGCGGCGCTCTTCACTTTTCCCCGCAGGTCTAAGAGCGCTGAAGGGAGGCCTTCTTTCCCCAGCCGTTTCTGAGCCTCGCCTCGCGCGCTGCAGCTAGGCAATACCTCGTGCAGCGCTCGTTGGCCTCGCGGATGCGTTCCGGTGTTCACAATGCGTTTCAGACCGCAACGAACCAGTATTATTCAGTGCGACCCACTGTTTGCTAAATATTTTGACGTAAAGACGATCGTGGATGTGGAAATGTACCGTTTGTCTGGCCTCGGTTCCTTGCTCTGTGCACGCTGCCCCGCCCCATGGGGGTTCGCGTTTGGCTTGTGCAAGGCGCTGATTGGCTAGAAAGACTGTCTGTCAAACTCTATCTCTTATGATTGACAGTAATGATTAAAGCGTTTTTGAATGCTGGAGTATGTGAATGCATGACTAACCTTACATCTGCTGATGAAAAGGTCCTGAACCACCAATCAAGTCATGTATAATAAAACATGTTAAAACACACTATGTGTATATTATTAAGTATTTATTATTAATTGTTCGTGAAATGTATATGATTAGTCCCTCAAATAATAGACACTACTATTAAAAAAAAATCAGACCATTGCTGAATTATTTAAGAGGAAAAACAGTTTGACTTCTCTGTAAATGGACAACTTAAAAGGTTTTGTAAAACTAGGGATTTTAATCGGCAACGTGCTTTGCAGGAATCATTTCGATATTGATTTATCTATCTGTATTATAGTATGTCATTAGGTTATGTAATGCATGGCTTTTCCAACATTCTGCTTTCTAAATGCTTTGTAATTAGGCTCATTTCGAGTATGTTATTCAATTGACAGCCATAGTTTTTATTGCTAAAATATTTTTGCATTTTTATTTTTGAGTCCTTGGCATGAAAAACAGAACGAGAGGCTGGCCGTTCTTATGCTGCAGGATCTATGCACGTGAGAGCGTTGTTGAACTTCATTACCCAGAAAACAATGCGTGGAGAGCGTCGCTGTGCGTCAGCTCTAGTTGCCCAGCCACAGAGAAAGAAAGAGGAGGCGCACAGTTTGCTATTGATAGAATAGTAAAGCAATCTTAATATTTTTTTAACGATTATTATAGTTTAAATTGACATATCCACTACGCGCCTGGGCCAGTCTACAGGCACAGTTTACCCCCGCTCTGGCACACTTGCAACCCGAAATGAGTGGCAGCGGGCGGCCCAGGACTAGCTCGTTTGCTGAGCCTCCAGGGGTCCCGGGAGCCGCTGCAGCCGCCGCCGGATCAGCCGTCGCAGGCGGAAGCTCTTCAGGAAAGACGGGGGGCGCGCAGGCCTCAGGCGGGAGTTCGTCTGGTTTCGGAAACCTAAAGCTGGGCAGTGAGTATCATTCAATGACATCACACGATAATCCCAATAAATGTGATATTAGTAGACTAGTAAAAGTCCAAGTCCTGGACCGTTTAGCGTGCTTTTCATTAATTTGTCTGATTATTTTGCCATGATCGCGTTAACCTACTTTAGGCGGCTAACTGGCTAAGCTAACGTGAGCTTGTTTTTGTAGACGGATCAAGGGCTTTGATTGGTCTACATTAGCTCGACAATCCTTCATAAGAGCACTGGCTAAACGCATCTCTTATAATCGATACCAATTAATCACACCTTGACCGCACTGAGCCCTTCTTTAAAACATGATTCTTGGTTTATAGGATGTTTAGACGTCGCGTTATTGAAGATGTGCTCGTTTGGTAACAATGCTCAGTTAGCCTGCCGGCAACATCTAACAGACTGTATCTTCAATTGTGCGTTTGATTTGAATCATTTCATCGTGTGCGGCCCTGGATGCATTTGGTCGCATCAGAAATGTCTTTAATAATCTTAATATTGCGCTCAACCTGCCTACAGGGGGCCAAATTGGCGTTTGCCTGTTAATACAGGTAAAGGGAAAATATCATAATGAATGTTCCTTATTAAGATTATTGTTATTATTATCATCATTAGTCATGTATTTTTAAACAACCCGGCCTTCCTGTTCGCAATTTTACAGATCATCACAAAGACTGGAATATAAACGCTGCGTCCTATGAAGGAAAAAAGACCCAATGTAAATTTGTGGTTGGGCTACTCCTGTGAAAACTAGTGGTTTCCCTTGAGGCATAAACCTCTTCATTTGGCGCTCTATAAATGATTCCCAGTGACTGCAGTGCTGGCAGCGGCGTTTATCTACACTGGTGCTGACTGCTGGATTTCCACGGGAATGGTGATGGGTGTTATTACTAGGAATGAGGGGAGATGGAGTGGGTGGATGTACGAGTGTAACCCACCAGAAACCTTGAACCAGTAGTTACAACACAACAACCAGCGCTGTTTATGTCCTATTATTTTCAGCATGGTAACCATTTTTAAATGCTGTGCTGACATTTGCACTTACCTTAAAAACATGAGACGTTTTGTGTCATCATCGTAGGGTCTGCATAATGTGCAGTGTGTCTTTACATTTTTATTTGCATGTGCATTATTTTTATATTCAGATGCACACTTTTCCTTTAAGCGGTGATAAAATCATCATTCAGTCCATCACTGAAAGCCACATAATGGCATAAACATGATCAATGAACACATGACTGGGCATTAACAGAGTTGAATCCCTCTCTTCCTTCAAGACAGTATTCTTAACAACATTCTCTGGCATTTCAGATTCATGTTCGCATAATTTAAGGTTCTATATGATACTTTATCTATATGCTCTATTTATTTATTTACTTAGAGATTTATTCAGTCACATGGTTGACTGGTTGCGAAAAAGTCATTTCTGCACATTATTCTGTAATAATCTTTCCTTCAGTTAATGAGCTTGCCTTCATGAATAAAAATATATCTATCTGAAATGTAAAGATTTTTGCACACTTTAAAAAAAATTATGTAACATCCAAAAATTGGCATAAAAGATGAAATACATTTTATGTGGTGGAAATTTAAATAAGCCACTAATCCACAGTTTACTCTGATAAAAAAAAAAAAAAAAGCTCAATAGCAACAACGGTATATGTCATGCATGACAGCTGCTGTCTGCTCTGCTTTGATCTGGTAAATAATAGTTTTGCAGTGTAATAAAACAAAGTTTTTGTTTTGGTGAATATGTCATTCCTCGTCTAAATCTAAACTGATTGGAAAAAAAACATCACTCTAGGGCTGCTTGTCTCCAGGCATTCCCATTATTCAGGTCTGCTCTTGGGCACAGGTGGAAATGTGGTCAGACTTTAGTAGACACTCGAGTTCAAACAGTCTTAAGGTTGTTTCTGCTATTCCTAGTGATAAGCTCTACCCGTTGTTCTGTTGTGTTTGGACACGCATCTAAACACGGGTGTTGGATTACTATTAACACCTGTCAGACAGAGTGCCAAGCAGGCATAGTGTGCTGGATAAGAGGGCACAGATCAGTTCAAAAAGATTTAACTGCTGTAGATCTAATGTAGATCTAAACATTTCATATTTTTTGGAATACAAAGATAGGCCCGGAGCAATTTTGAGGAATATTTCACATTTTATTCACTCTCATGTCGATCCATGTCGATTGTCTTTCTAGAGTGCAAAAGGAGTTTTTAGAGAATGTAATGCTCACTAATTCCCATGCCGTTACAATGAATGAGGACCGGTGATTTCATGCTTTAAAAAGCATGCAGGTCACCACAAATAACCATAAATGTTGCATGTGACGTGTCTTTTTAAATCACCACGCTCACCGGCTGATTAGAACTATTACTCATGTTTTTCTCAGCTGAAATTACAAGGTAGATTCATAATTATTGCTGCTAGAGCATCATTTTTCATGAAGAACATGTCCACCACCAATCCTGCAGCACATATTGACTACATGGATGTCAACACAACAATGCAATTTACAATTTATTAAACATTTTGTGTGCTAAACTTTTTTGTTTTGAATGGACAAATCTAAATCTAATACCACAGAGAGGCTAAGTTTGGTACTAATGATGTGTAGAGGCAACAAAGTAAAGCAAGCGTCTTTTCGTTGGTGTCATGCACTGGTCCAGTGCTCTTGACAGAAGCTAGGGGAAAAAATAAAAATACGCAGTCAAATAATTAAGAAGAAAGTGCCATTGTATAACTCTTACTCCAACTCACTTGCTGTTCACACAATGGTGCGATTCTTCTTTTGTTATAGAAGCTAATATCTAGAGACCAACCTAATGTAGTAATACCAATTAAAATGTATTCATTTGCCTTATATTAAAAAAAGCAGTTTGGTAGTTTTTCCCTGTTTTATGTTTCAGTCTCTTACTTAAAGGGCTAGTTCACTCTAAAGTAAAATGTCATTTTGCTCTTGACCTTATAAAACAAAAAACAAATCTGTATAAAATAAGCAATTTAATTCAAGTCATGAAGAGAAGAGACATGATTGCTTTTTATAATGAACAGATTTAATTTAGGTTTTTATTTGCATATATCTGCAAACAATATAGATCTACAAACATTAATAGCTCAACCATACTTGCCTTGACCTTATTGGCTCTTGCACCTCAGGCTTCCATCACCAAATATTACTGTTAACATTGTTAGCTGATGGATGTTTATATGTGAATAAAAGCCTAAAGCAGATCTGTTCATCATCTAAGGCGATAATGTATTAGCAGACTTGGATTTAATTGCATACACAGGGAAAAACTGACTCTTGTTGTTTAAATCTCTATTCTTTTGAGCAGTCGGAGTCTTAGTCAAAGGCTTTTTGTTAACACTTTTGTTGCTGTTGTGTTTTTAGGGGATAGTGGGAAAGTGACAACGGTAGTAGCCACCCCAGGGCAAGGTCCGGACCGTCCTCAGGAGGTCTCGTACACAGACATCAAGGTGATTGGCAATGGCTCATTTGGAGTGGTGTACCAGGCTCGGCTCATCGACAGCCAGGAGATGGTGGCCATAAAAAAGGTGCTTCAGGATAAGAGGTTTAAGGTAAGAAGAACCGGAGAACCTGATTGTGCACAAACTAATGTCCGTATCATAATTGTATACCTTAAAATGCCTAAAACTGTTTCCAATGTAAAATATTTTTGCTTGTAATGCTACAGGCCCTTTAAATTTGTCAAATTGCGATTTAACCAGTGATAAACGTTTCTCTCATGTTGCTTCTGCTTTAATATCAAAGCTAAAAGAACAAAAAGGCTTAAGATCACATTGAAGTTCATCCATGTTCATAAACTACAAACTTGCCTTATGACTCCAGTTGTTTTGTCAGGCTCTACTGCCTTGAGGAAATGTTGCTCTTAACATTTTTCGAAGACCTTAACTGCTTTCAAAGTGACTCCAAATTTATTTGAACAGGCCTAACAAAACAAAATTGCATTAATGTTGTACCTGGGCTTGAAGATTGACTTTGATCTCTATTTGATCAACTTTAGTTTTTCTGCTTATATTATTAATAGAATATATAATTGGTGTAGTGTTAGTGTAATATATTGCTGTCACGTGTTTTTTTTATCTCCTCATTCTGTGTTCATTATTGTAGAATAATTTATAGGAGCTAGAAATGTTTGAAATTAGTCACACGTGGGCCTGGGGTGCTTAGCAATCATAACGCATGTTAATGAAACACGCCCCACAAACCTGTAAGGTTTTAAATGCCAATATAGCTCATCTCAGCCCTGAAAATCATGAGTATTTGTAGCATCGCACCGACAGAATAAGGCACGGTTTTCCACCTTCAAGTGAGCGTTGCTTTCAGACTGTATATTTAATGAAATATATAATACATGCACACTAGGTTTAAATTGGCTGCACAGAGAAACACTTCCACAGATGAATGCATTAAATATGATAGATGTTGGATTTTTCATGCCGTGACTTTAGCGTCCTTCACACATCATTTCTTTCTCCACAGAACCGTGAGCTACAGATAATGAGGAAGTTGGACCACTGTAATATTGTCAGGCTACGCTACTTCTTCTACTCCAGTGGAGAAAAGGTAATTTTTCTGTCCAACCTTTTTGAGTTTTTATATACCCGGTGATACTAATTTGTCATGGTGAACAATATATATTTGAAGAATGTTATCCCTGTTGAACAATGTTCTCTCTTTCTCTCCTCAGAAAGATGAAGTGTATCTTAATCTGGTGCTTGATTTTGTACCAGAAACCGTGTACAGGGTGGCACGCCACTTCAACAAGTCGAAGACCACCATCCCCATTATCTATGTCAAAGTAAGGCTCTGTGTAGTCATGACTGCTGCTACTGTGCCCATTCATATGTACATGTACAATAAACAATAACATCTGTTTTTCTCGTTCCTCCCCCACAATCTGTTGTTCTTTCTCAGGTGTATATGTATCAGTTATTTCGCAGTCTGGCATATATTCATTCCCAAGGCGTCTGCCATAGAGACATAAAGCCACAGAATCTCCTGGTGGACCCAGACACAGCTGTACTTAAACTGTGTGACTTTGGCAGGTGTGTGTTCTGATGCTTCTTTGTTTGGCATGTATTATGTATTTGAGCTGTTTTTTTGTTGTTGTTGTGTTTTTTTTGTTTAGTGATAGTCCCTTTCTTGTCCTGGACATTTAAACTGCCTGCTGTTCTTCAGAAAAATTTTGAGATCCATCTTTTCAAATGAGGACAACCGAAGGACTCATATGTAACTCTTACATGAGGTTCAAATGCTCAGTGCTGAAGAAGCGCGTAGCAGAGAAATGACATAAATCAAAGCACATGGCATACAGTGTTTGGAGAAGAATGCTGGAAAATACGACAGAAAGCTGCCAGAATGAAAGCACAATTGGCGCGCGCTGCTACTGCTCTGCATACGCGCCGCTTCCGCGCTGCCTATGCGTTCAGTGTAAAAACGGCGTGTTTAACGCGCCTCTAAATTCGCGCCAATCGCGCCGCAGGATGTCTAATTGCGTCTTTGCATGGACTTAACATGTGAATCACTCGTGCTTAACGCTTCATTTGCGTCTGGTGTGAGCAAGAATGAATGTCTTGTTACGACAATGAATGCATTTGATTATTTAATATAATCGCAACATTTGCTGTAATGTTATCGCACAGGCTGACATCGCGATTGCGATATGATTAATCGTGTAGCCCTAGCTGGAATTAATATTCTTGTTTTAAATCAGTACTTCAGCCTTTAGAAGCTAAAGTTGTCCTGATCTTCAAATTCAAAAGGTTTTCACCCTCCGGCTCTTAATTCATGTTTTTTCCTTCTGGAGCATCACTGAGCGTTCAAACCTTCAGTAATAGTTACATATGACTCCCTCAGTTGTCCTCAGTGTGAAAAGATGGGTCTCAAAATCATACAGTCACTTTTGTAAAGAGTTCAAACACTCAAAACTGCTATATATAAAATAAATAAAAAACTGAAGGATCTTTCTGAAGAACTACAGGTAGTTTTAAAGGTTCAGAACAAAGAAGGGACTCATGAAACAAAAAAAACACTGGATCTTTTAGTTAACAACATAGTATTAAGAATCAAACTCTTGTGTAAACTTTTGAATGGGTCGTTTTTATAGATTCAAAACTGGACTATAGGTCAGTACTGGATAAAAAGATTACGTGCATTTTATGTCCCTCTTAATTTGGTAAAATAATTAATCAATCACTTTTATTTATATAGAGCTTTTAAGAGTACAGATTGTAGCAAAGCACTGAACATTATCAAACGTGAGAATAGAGTGATGGTAATGTATAATGATGAGATTATTTATTTATTAAATGTAGAGACTGTCTCTGTAATCAAAACGATGATAATCTCTAGAAACCAGGTGTCCCACCACTCTATGGGACTAGGGATGTGCATTTCCATAAGTTTAACCGATTGCGTCGGTTATTGTCTTGGAACGAGCAGTTCACACTCACCATATGAAAAAATAAAATGCACAAAATCACATAATTTACACTAGTTTTTGCCCAGATTGTTTGTGTATATGTAAATATGTTCTTACCGCTCAATAACAAAATGTAATGGTAGTTTAAAGGTGACAACTCTAAAACAAACTGCAAATGAGTTTTCGTTCTGATTTAGTTTGAGATGATGTCAGACTAGTTCATTCTTCGATTATGCTATGCTATATGTTGTGTATGTTTGGGCATTAACACTACAGTCAGCCTAGTAACAGTTTTGGCCTGTGTGTCAGACGTTTGTGCATTTGTGTCCTGCGATGGGAATCTTGAAATTGGATTTAGATTTAGAGAAACTTGGTTTGATTCCAAAATGATTCTTAATGCAGCTTTATTTGTATTTTTTAGTTTTTGAATGGATGTGCAAAAATGGCCAGTTGTGTGCCTTCATATGCAGCCCACTGTATCATTGTTACATGCGTGTATTTTTTTAAGGTTTTAATAACCCTCTCTTATGTGATCACCACAGTGCAAAACAGTTAGTTCGTGGGGAGCCCAATGTGTCATACATCTGTTCGCGGTATTACCGCGCTCCCGAGCTAATATTCGGAGCCACGGATTACACATCCAACATTGATATCTGGTCGGCTGGCTGTGTATTAGCAGAGCTGCTTCTGGGACAGCCAATATTCCCTGGTGACAGTGGAGTGGACCAGCTAGTGGAGATCATCAAGGTGAGTGGTCTACATTGAGCTGCATTACTGTATTTTGAGGAGTAAGCATAGCCACAAGTCTTAATTGGATATCTGTCAAAACTCTGCAGGTTTTGGGGACCCCGACAAGAGAACAGATCCGAGAGATGAACCCCAATTACACAGAATTTAAATTCCCACAGATCAAAGCACACCCTTGGACGAAGGTAAAGCACCCGTTCCTGCGATTATTATAGTTCTCTCATAGAAGGACTTTATAGCCAGCTAAACTAGTAGAACAATATCAAAATCTTAGGATATGACAATATTGTGATACATAGAGAATATTTATTGTGATGTTTAAGAGAAAAAACAAATGTAGAATTTGTATATTTTTGTGTAAGTTATTATATCTTATACACTTTGAGTGTTTAAAATGAACAACACCAACCCATGTTTTTAACTAAGAATACCAGTTACTTGTACCTGAACTTTAAAGCATGTACTACACAGAGCTGTAGTTTATTGACTAGCTAGACTATATTGCAATATTGCATCCGCGATTATGAATGCGATATTACCCAGCTTGTTAATTTCACAAATGGCCCAAATCACACTTTCAGACCTTTTTTATGTTAAAAAAAAGTTCAAATATATTTTAATAACTATACCTTTTTGCCCAGAATCGTTTCATACCATCGTGTGACCATGATAATACTGCTATCGCAGTGTCACAATATTGATAATATCGTTACATACTTATAAACTAGTAATATGCCAAAATAATAATAAACACTTCAAATAATAACAGTTACATTTAAACTTTCATATCGCAGATGATGCAGTTTTGAGACATTTTGTGCGTACAACATTATTGAAAAAAAACGCAGTCTCTATATAATTTGCTAATTAATTTGAGATTGTCGTATCAGCTGTAGTGTCCACACAGCTGTGGTTTATCCTAACAGTTTGCATAAAATCGATGCTGACAGAGTCAAAACATGCCATCTGATCAGCGCTAGTTTAACGCCACTATTTATGGCCGTCTAAAACCTTTGTCTGGTTTGACAGTTCTCTGTGATCCTGTGTGTTTGTTAGGTGTTTAAACCGAGGACCCCTGCTGAAGCCATCTCATTGTGTTCTCGTCTGTTGGAGTACACACCGGTGACGCGGCTCTCTCCGCTGGAGGCCTGCGCACACGCTTTCTTTGAAGAGCTGCGCCAGCCGAATGCCCGTCTGCCTAATGGCCGAGATCTTCCCCAACTCTTCAACTTCAGCCCTGTGGGTGAGTTCAACTGAAAGAACTGCCACTTCTAGTGAGATTCAGCCTCGTCCGACTTAATCAGAGGCTCTCTGAACTCTGAAGTTGATGCTGGCACTATTTGTGTTTTTTTTTTTTTGCATTGCATAGCCTTATATATTCTAAAACGTTTTTTGTTATTTAGTTTACTATTCAGTACTGTAAAGTGAGAGTGTCTTTAACTCAACTACACGTTGTCAAATGAACCAACCATTCAGTAATTAGACTGATTTAGGTTTAATGAACCTGAAAGTAAACACAGCAGACCAATGGTTTTGGTTAATCAGAAATGACTGCTCAGTGAAGAAGTGTGCTAGATTGAATCTGAAGCATAATTTTAACCAGTTCATAAGTAATTAATACACTATTTGAGAATCGTAGCTGCTTGCAATTTTCATTCTTGCACATCAACAAAAATATCCTGATTAGCAAAGCACAGATCTGATTAGATTATATTTCTGATCACTGCTAATAAACTGAAACGAAGGTTGCTTTATCAGTTTGATTCTTAATTATTATTATTATTATTATTATTACCACCATATACAGCAGTATTAATTAGTATTAATATTCAAACAGATGCTGTTCTTTTGAACTTTATCAAAGTAAAATAGAAAGCAGCAAAACTATTTTCAACAATAATAATTATAAATGTTTCTCCAGCAAATCAGCATTAGATTGATTTCTGAAGGATCATGTGCTAAACATTCAGCTGTGCATCACAGGAGTAAATTACATTTTAAATTTTAAACATTTCACAATGTTATTGGTTCGTGCTTAAATAAATCCTGTGAGAGAGACATCTTACTGACCCTAAGCTTTTGAATGGCAGTGTATTATTTCACTTTACACGTAATTCACGACAGTAATATTATGCAGAGGCTTTGTCGTTGTCCTTAAACACAGCCCACGGTCATGTCTGTTTGTTAAAAAGCAGGAAGCTATGCACTCAATGATCTAAAGTGCACTTAATATATGAATACAGTGCCTATAGGAATAATACTGCGCACTTGCCAAAAAATGATTTGGTTCATTACCATGTGAATCTCCCCCGACTGCAACAGATGCTCAAAATAAATCTAGAAAAGTGAACTTCAGGGAAAATGTCTGCACCATCTATATTGAGCGATTCTGTAATCTGCCAGCTAAAAAAAAGGTGCAATTTTAAGAGCCAGTGGTTCCCTACTCCATTTCTTGGTCTGAAGCTCTGCAAATAGTGGGTAAAATAGTACATTTTGTTAATCTTCTTTCTTTCTTGAGCTCGTCACAACCTTTGCATGAGTTTTTGGCTTTTAGGAAACTTAAAAGGTTATAATTTAGCTGCTTGTAATATGAGACGACTTTCACATCCTATGACGCAAGTGAAAAGCTATTTAGGGTTTTGACACGTTTAGATATATCGATGGCTAACTTCTTTGTCTTTCTCGTCCCCTGCAGAGCTGTCTATCCAACCACAGTTGAACTCCATTCTCATTCCTCCCCATGCTCGCTCGCAGACGACACCTGCCTCACACGGTACTGATCGCACATACATACCAAACGCCTTTGATTTACCCTTCCTGTCAGCCCATATGCACATGTGAATGTCCTCTGCATTATTTTAACTCCACGTATGTGTGTGTTCGCAGAGGGCAGCGGCTCAGACGGTCCAGCCCAGTCTAGCTCAGCACCGGGACCCCTGAGCAACAACACCTAATTGTTCCCTTGGCATTACTGCGACGTTATCACCCCTCTCTCCTCATCCCTTCTTTCTCATTCCTCTCTCCTTCCCAAAAGCAGCTCCAAACAGTCTCTCTAGCACACACACACACTCTCTCTCTCTCTCTCTCTCTCTCTCTCTCTCACAAACACACACACTCGTCACCTCATGTTATGTGTCGTCATGATGAAAGAAGTGTGCGATGCCCAGATTAATGACGTCAGTCATCACAGGAGGAGATGATGAGGTCGATTTAAATTTAGTATGATGATTGTCATGTTAAAAGGCTGGGAAAGGGCCGCTTAGGGCACATGTGCCCCCCTAGTGGCAGGACGAGCACCGCACAGTTACTGCTCTCTGCCTCTAGCACCATCATTTGACTTTTAAACAATGTGTCAACTCATTTAAATGGAATTTTGCTTTTAAACTAGTTAGTTTTAGCTTTCTTTATGAAGGGTTTTACGAAGCGTGAGCGTGAGATGTCCGTGTTTGCGTGTCAGGATGAATGTCAATTTTAAATAACCATTACACACTCTTATGTTTTAATTTCTTTTAAGGAGAGTATTTGTATAACTCGTGACAAGTTTTTTTTTGTCATTTTCATTATAAAATGTGCTTAATTTTTTTTGTTTGTTTTTGGGGGGGGGGGGGGGAGGGGGTTTGTGCATGCGCATACACACACACATATAAATAGCTGGTAGGTCAGTCTCATCATAGCTGTGTTAGCTGTTCTGTTGTGCATTATGGAGTCTATGCTGCGTGTGTGTGTGTGTTTGTATACATCGCTATGCCCATTAAATGTGGATTTAGCTGATGTTCATCTAAAAGACACGTTGATACATGAGCACACACACACCACGGACACTTGGCAAATGAGACTGGAGCTGTTTGTCTTTCCCTTCTTCCATCCTTCCTATCTCCTCCTCTCTCATTGCTAATATGTAAATGCCATGTACCTTTTATTTTGTTATTTTTGTTATTGTTATTCTGTTGTCCTTGTAATTAGATTTTTCTCCTAGTGGAGCAGTGCTGGTATGAGCAGAAACCAGCCTTTCTTGGTCTCTATCTCTTTCTCTCTCTCTCTCTCGCCCGCTCTTCCTCCCTTCTCTCCTTCCTCTTTCCTCCTATCCCTTCACCATACAACTGTATATAACATTTCATCCAGCCTCTCCCTGGATCTGGGGAGAAAGACAAAACTGAACAAAATTTTGTTTTTACTTGATATCTCTGTCTCTTTCTCTTACTCTCTCTCCTCGCCCGCCCGCCTGCCTGCCCTTCCCCCTCCTCATCAGTGTTAATTCTGATCCTTTTATTTATTGTACTGCTGTCTGATTCTGTTTTTAACAATCTGATGGGGGAGGGGTTTGTGTGTGTGATGTCATTTTGGTGTAACGTTCATATCTCAAACTCTGGAATATTGTCTGACGGAATGTTCTGGAAAGGGCAGGTACACACTACCACACACAGGCTGCTCGGCCCATCAGTGAGAAGATGAACGGTTAAAGGGAGAGAGAGGGAGAGATAAACAATGTTTTTGTTTGTTGGTATAAATAATAAACTCATTAATAAAGTTATCAAGTGTGTCGTCTCTGGGTTAAATTATTTACCATCAATTATCCAATTGTTAATACATTATAGGCCATAAAATCAGCTCGTAAAATGGCATAATTTATAAAATAACGTTGGAGGTCCTAAATTAAATGGGAAGATGTTCAAAGGACACTCAAAATCTGTATATACAGGATCTCACAAAAGTGAGACACATTTTGTAAATATTTTATGTCTTTTCAAGGTACAATGCTAAAGATATGAAACTCTGATAGAATGTAAAGTAATCAGTGTACAGCTTGTATAATGGTGTAAAGTTGATGTCCCCTCAAAATAACTCAACACACAGCCATTAATGTCTGAATTGCTGGCAACAAAAGTGAGTACACCCCTAAATGAAAATGTTCAAACCAGTGACCCAGTGTCAATATTTTCAGTGCCATTATCTTCCAGCACTGCCTTAACTCTTGGGCATGGAGTTCACTAGAGCTTCACAGGTTGCCATGGGAATCTTCTTCCACTCCTCCTTGATCACCTCACAAAGCTGGCGGATGTTAGACGCCTTTCGCTTCTCCACCTTCCGGTTGAGGATGCCCAATAGGGTTTATGTCTGGAGACATGCTTGGCCAGTCCAGCACCTTTACCCTCAGTTTCTTCAGCAAGGCTGTGGTTGTCTTAGAAGTGTGTTTGGGGTCATTATCACGTTGGAATACTGCTCTACGGCCCAGTTTCCGAAGGCAGGGGATCATGCTCTTCTTCAGTATATGGCACACTACATGTTGGCATTCATGGTTCCCTCAATAAACTGTAGTTCCCCAGTGCCTGTAGCACTCATGTCATGCAGCCCCAAACCATGACACGCCCACCACCACGCTTGACTGCAAGACACATCTGTCTTTGTACTCCTCACCTGGTCGCCGCCACACACACTTGATACCATCTGAACCAAATAAGTTTATCTTTGACTCATCAGACCACAGGATGTGGTTCCAGTATTCTATGTCCTTAGTCTGCATGTCTTCAGCAAACTGTTTGCGGTCTTTCTTGTGCACCATCTTTAGAAGAGGCTTTCTTCTGGGACGATGGCATGAAGACCAATTTGATGCAGTGTGCGGCATATGGTTTGAGTACTGACAGGTTGGCTCTCCATCCCTTCAACCTCTGCAGCAATGCTGGCAGCACTCACACGTCTATTTTCAAAAGCCAACCTCTGGACATGACGCTGAGCACGTGCACTCAACTTCTTTGGTCTACCATGGCGGGGCCTGTTCTGTGTGGAACCTGTCCTTTTAAACCGCTGTATGGTCTTAGCCACCATGTTGCAGTTCAGTTTCAGGGTGTTAGCAATCTTCTTATAGCCTGGGCCATCTTTGTGTAGACCAATAATTCTTTCTTTTAGATTCTCAGAGAATTCTTTGCTATGAGGTGCCATGTTTAAACGTCTAGTGACCAGTATGAGAGTGTGAGAGTGATAACACCAAATTTAACACACCTGCTCCCCAAGGACACCTGAGGCCTTGTTAAAGTAACACTAACGAGTGACATGACAACGGGAAGGAAAAAGGGCTAATTGGGCATTTTCATTTAGGGGTGTACTCACTTTTGTTGCCAGCACTTCAGACATTAATGGCTGTGTGTTGAGTTATTTTGACGGGACATCAACTTTACACCGTTATACAAGCTGTACACTGATTACTTTACATTCTATCAGAGTTTCAGCAGCATCTTTAGCGTTGTCCCTTGAAAAGATATAACAAAATATTTACAAAAATGTGAGGGGTGTTCTCACTTTTGTGAGATACTGTATGTTGCCTGAAGCCACTATTAAATAAAACAAAAGTACATTTTTTTGTTGTTTTTTTTTAAAGCAAGAACACATTTTATTAAAAAACGCTATTTTGACTTTTTTTTTAATCAAATGATTTGAGTAATTGGCATTTTTGCGCCTATATTCATCTTCGTTGTCTTAAACATACGAATACCTTGCATTTGTCAAAGAATGAACGTGGCTTCTGAAAATTAGGTTAAAAAAAAAAAAAGTGAAATGTTTAGTTGTTTGTAGAAGGGATGGAATATGGATATGCTCTCCAGAGATCAACAGGGTTTTGATCACTAGTGGGGTCCTCGTGGATTCAGAATCTGAACATCCTTCAAAATCCAGAAGCTTTATTTTCCTCTCAATTCATTGCTTCATCTGAGGGTCACAATTTAATATGGCTGATTGCATTTGTATGATTGGAGGACATTTGCATTGTCTGACATTCAAAGAGTAATGGCACCAGATGTGCATATCTGAGTAGGCCTTTAATTCAGCACAACTATGTGTTCAGACTGATCACAGTGCACTGAAAAGCCCCTGACAAAAGATAATCAGGAGGTCTCTGTTGTCCTCTATTCGCTGTCTGATTAGGTATTTACATTTGTAAATTGGTAAAGATTAGAGGTTAGTAATAAGAAATTAAATAAAAATTGAATGTTTTTGTGTGTTGATTTGACCTTATCACTATTTTCAGTTGTTCCCCAAAAAAAGGGTAACCCTACTGCCTTTGGTCCATAGTTTTTCCATTATTAAGTACTTCACATTTTTAACAATATGGTGTGCAGTTATCACATCTGTATGACAAACAATAGGCCAACCATTTGTGGCAACTAGTACCTTATTCATTCTAGAAGTAATATAACCTTTCTTTTGCCATTAGAGGAGACAGAGCCCTCAGCTCAAGTCCTTTGGCATAAGTTTGATGACACTATAAGCCACTGAGCTGTCATACACTGAATACTAATGGAGTGTTTGTTTCTGCCTTGAACTTCAAGCCACTTTTTAATTTCTGCAGTCTCATCGCTCCTTACCTCAACATTCTTTTGTCTGAACAAAACAATTGCAAAACACCCTAGCTTTTAGACTTACAGCCAGGTGATGAAAGCCATGAAAATGTTACGTCTCTCTTGATTTCTTTTCTAGTGACATTCAAAGCAGACCTATATTGTCGAATAGTGTTTATGAACTGTATGATAAAGCAAGTAATACCATTGCAATCAAGGTTACCATGTACTAACTCATGCAACTCTGTCTGCATCAAAAAAACAATGATTGTATACAAAGTTAGAGACCTCCAAATATATACAATGTATACTAAAGAAAGCAGAAGCTCTAAAATAAATAAAAAAGATGAAATATATATTGACTGTTTTAAGTGCTTTAAGATTCTTGGATGATGGAATGGTTTGGATATACTGTTGAACTTCTTTTTCAAAAACAATAAATAAAGGATTTTGATGAGAGAATTTACTGCGATGAACATGAAATTTAGCAAGAAATAATAATAGGTTAATAATAAAATATTCATTACTTTTATATTTTTTTATATCAAAGAAGCCAAACAGTACATCCGTAAACAGCAAGTAGCACATTGTGATTGATAACATTAGAGAATTCAATCCAAAATATCTATGTGTGAGGACAATCCCAGAAAATATGCATATCGGTTTCATTAGTGTCACCACAAAAAGAACAACTTGTATCTATATCTGATTTAAAACATTTTAGAAACACTTTAGCTAGGTAAAATCTATGTAACAATTTGAATGTGATTTTCTCTAACCTTGTTAGTTATTATGTATTTCGAAGACAGAGTCCATACTTTTTTTTCAATCAATATGATCAACAACATTCTTCCAATAAGACACCACATATGGAGTTGTTACAAGTTCCTTTTGAAAGAGTGATCTAATCTTATAGTTATGTGATGAAGGATGTGACCCTTAAAAGCATAATAGCTCCTTTAGGTTCAGCGTCCATGACAGCGGAGAATTCTTTGGGAGTCACTGGAAAATCAAACTTAACATAACAACTCTTCATAACTTAAAATAAGACCTTCTGTGTTAAGTAACTGGGAAACAATCAAAATGTTTTTTCTGAAAACCAATTATTAAAAAACAGATATTTTCTCTTATATACAATGTCTTGCCTGTTCCAAATAAAATATCAATGAGGGGTTAAATTTATGCTTAAAAATTAACGACCATGCAAGTAATGCCTGTTTATGGAATTTAGATAAATTGTAAGGGATTCTGTCAATTTTATAACTACAGATCATTAAGAAAGGGAGACCACCTAATTTGGAAAGATTAACGTCTTCACTTATGAACCTGCAGACCCCTAGATGACGTACTTTGTCAAGTACGCTTGCCTTCAGGGGCATTCTATTGGCGGGCTTGAAAAATGCTGCGGACCAATGAGATCGCGTTTTGTTGAGACGTTCCAAATAACATTTCTGACAGTTACGAAAGGAGAAGGCCATAATCGGTGAGTTGTTTATTTAATCCTACCGGTACAATGTTTGTTGCGACTGATCCAAGGTTATCTACAGTTTTCTGTAATTTAACAGTAGCTGTCGTCTCGGAGACTCGACTGGGGGAGACATTCGCCGTTCGTTAACGGGCGGATTCCGCCAAACTACCAACGAAGAAGCGCGTGCTGCCCTTCTTCGGCGCTTCTGTGTCGCTCGCGCTTGTGTGTTCAATATTTGAGCGCGACCAAGCACCCATAGCGGCTGTACTTTGAACATATAGCTGTCAATAAACCAATGACTGAGGCTCTGTAAATATATTTCTCATATTTATCGTCGTTCAGTAAAAGGAAGTCGGTGCCTCCTAAACGCTAGCAGGCCAGCAGAGCCCGCTAGTTGAGGCTGTTGGCTAACTGGTATTAGCTTATTAGCCTGTCGGGCGCAGCTTCTGAGTGGCGCTGTGATAATTCTGCTGTCCCTGCAGACCCTCCAACTCTTAACACTTTTTTTTTTGGTGCAATAGAGAAACTTATGTAACATTAGTTTATTTACCGATGTAAGTGTTTGTTGCAGACATAGTATTTAGTGGCTGGTCATTATGACTGAAAAACGAATGGTGTATCAATATCGGTTGTTTTATGACAGAAACCTTTGTTTGTAACGTTAAGTGTCATATGACCGATATGCGAAACCGTTGTAAAATCATTTTATGTTTGCGTTTTGACAATCATGCATAGAATGCATTAATGAAGCGCGTTTTTTTAGGCAAAACCATTAAGAATAGTTAGTTTTATTTTATTGAATATTATGTCTTGTTATACACAGTTATACACCGTAATATATTTCCATTGTTTTGTGATGCTCTTGTTTGATTGCATTTATATCATGACGATGAGGAGGAACCAACAGATATTAATATAAATGTGTGAATATTAGTGACAAAATATAATATGCAATTTAAATATGACAGAAAAATTATTTTAGTTTAAAATGTATTTCTCTTACAATTTAAGTTGTTTATAACACAGTTATTATTAAATATAAATAATTATTAAATATTTAAAACTTTATTTACATGTGATCTGTTTAGGTGATGCAATTAAAAAAAAGATATTATATATTTTTTATAATGTTGTACCTGCTCTTGAAGAACCAGTAGCTTATTATAAAGAAAATGAATATTGAATGAATGTGAATATTTGTTGCAAATATTGGTAAAACTGATAATCTATAAGTATTACTAAATAGATAAGCCATGTGAACCATATAATAGCCTATATTGACATATATAAAAATATATATTGACAAATATAGCCTTCCAATAAAAGGAGGTATCCTTTTATGTTTGTATTTTATTGTTTGCATGCATCGTTTAGGGCAGACTATGTTCAGCTTTGTGTCTGTTTAACATTTAAACAGTATTTTTAGGATTGCCAGGATTGAGTCCTATTTAAGCTTGTTTTGTGACGTTTCAGCTTTAATTATTTGGTCTTTTGTGCTGTCTTGACAAATTATGTGGAGTGAAACTAATGAGTGTGGCTTTGTTTTGCCACAGTTTGCACGTCATGTAACACTCAGCCCCCTCATGTTAACACTGCCATCTGCCATAGAATATCTGTTATTTTACGCTCGTCCTCCTGTCTTCCTTTAAAACATTGCCATCCATCCTCTTTCTATCGTCACTTCATGGAGGTGTGGCATGCAGCCAGAAGCAGCCCAAAAAGATCCATTCTCATCAATGCTTAAGTTTCTTTTTCACTTTTGAGACAACATTATTGTTTTCTAAATGTTTTTCATAATTAAATAAATTACTTTTATGCAGTTGTTCTTTATTTTTATATGTAAAGGTTTAGGGTTGGTCAGATTATTATTTAAATTATTTTGAGCCTCTTATGCTCACCAAGACTGCATTTATTCGATCTCAAATACAATACAAATAGTAATATTGTGAATGAACTCTTTGCTATTTTAAATACAGTTATATATTTATATTTTAAATATAGTTTGTTCTTGCGTTGGCGAAGCTGAATTTTCAGCTGTCATTACCCCAGTCAAGTGTAACATGATTCTTTACAAATTATTCTAATATTCAAGAAAAATTTCTTCTTATTACCATGATAATAGTATATAATAATCCAAGTAGGATTGGAGCAGTTAATTTTTAGTTGTACATTCTCTTTTGCATCAAAAGAGGGCACTGTTATTGCAGTCCAAAGTCATTGCATGCCTTTATTTAAACTTGTATTGTTGTTTTTCTTAAACATTTTCTTGTGTGTTTTAAGCAGCTATGGAGTCCTCTTCAGTGTACATGTGCTTTCCCTGTTATCGGGAGTTTCCCACACTAGAGGAAGTGCTTGCACATCAGATGACCTGCACTGCGGAGAGTCCACAACTTCTGCCCAATGAGATGCCTATCGAAGCTGCTGCTGCCGCCGCTGGTCTGCCGCAGGTATATGTGCGCATATCTACCATCATGCACGGTTCACCCCTGAACTACTTCAAAACTTTAGCTTTCTGATAAAATTAGCAGGAAGTCTTTTTTTTTCCGAAGAGATGGATTTATCAAATTCCTTTCATACAAAAAAAAGCATTTTTTTCTTCGTGGTGTTACTCAGGATTATCTCTAAATGGGTTGTTTTAACACGCAGCTCCTGAAAGCCTGTGAAAAATGTAATCTATTTTATTCCCTTAAAACCCCTTGAACTCGTGACTATAATTATCCAAAATAGACTAGAAAATTTGAAGAGCAGCTTCCAGTAATCCTGAGTGGTGAGCTGAAATGTAAAAGGATCATTTTGTAAGCGGATGGGTTTTTCGCGCAACTCCTAATTTGCCTCTTCACTACGGGGGGGAAATGAGGCACTTGAGATTCTGTCTTTTACGCTCTGATGTTGATGCACTTCTACTCTAGTTGTTATAAAAACAGTCAAGTTTGAATTAATGCTTGACTGTTTTAATAATGATTGGAGTAGCTCTCTTCAAGCTAGTTATTAGTCACAGCTGAAAAAGACATTTTCTGTCTTTCTGCTTTTTAAACAAGTAGCAAATCACCACTCAGAAAAGGCGAATCAAATGAAAAAAGGGCCTTTTCATTTTTTGCATTGTCATTGGCTAAGCCTCCCACAGAACTATTTAACCATATAAAGTTATCTGTAGGTTTTATTTTAATGGGTTTATTTAGAAATGTGTGTGTATATGTGTGTGTGTGTGTGTGTGTGTGTATGTGTTTATATATGTGTGTGTATATACCGTGAATGGAACATGAACCTGCAGCTTTTTTTTAACTGAGGCAGGTGATACTCAAGTTTGTTTATTTTGCATTAATTACTTTAAAGGGGTCATGAACTGAGCAACCAAAATTCCCTCTATCCTTTGACTTATACTGTAGGTCACTGTACTATAAAAACGTTCCCATAACTTACTCATTAGTCTAAAAACTGCTTATCTTGAAGCCAGTCTGCCAAAATGTCAGGAGATCAATGCCTGCTTCTACATCGGTGCCTATATACCCCTTTCACCAATTCACACGTATAGTATTTGCGTTGGAGGCAAACGAATATGTCTTTGCAGAAACCAAACGATAAAGATGCTGTTAGTGAAAAAAAGTCATTAGCCCATTCACACCAAGTACAATAACTATAAAGATAACAGTATTGCCGTCCACATCAGCAAATGATATCGTCTGTTTATTCGAAGCACATGCTCGTCTGCCGCTATAAATTCTCAAGCTTGTGATAGCAGGATGAACTCTGATTTGGCTGTCGATGTTTGCATCGTTCATCAGCTGGAAAAAATAGTTCTAAAAGTGATTCCAACAAAGTTGTTTCTCTGTGCTTTTATCGTTATAGTTCTGGTGTGGATTTTATTTAATACTGAGAGCGAAATTTAGAAATGTATCATGCTTGGTGTGAACGGGCTTTTGTATCACCTTCCTTTTGATCCCAACTTTATAAAAGTTTATTTTTAATGTAGCTCCAGGCTGCGTCAGTTAGAAATCGTCCCTTTTATTCACCTCATTTTACCGATTTGTTTACAAACTAGACGATCCTATGCAAAATATATTGGATCCGACAGTGTTCAATCAATATTTTTCACATCATTTTTAAGTATGTGATGATAGCGATACTCCATCATCAGCTGGTGGACGAGACAAGGCTGTTATGTCTGTTCGCAGTGTCAACGTCTCTTTGACTTTGTTTTTTGATCTCCATCTGCTCTTATCTCATTTGAAACATCCACGCTGAAAATAGATACAACATAAGTGCATCTGTCCATCCGGTTTATGAATGTCCTCCGCCAAACCTCCCTGTCTCTTTGAGTCATCCTCTCTACCCTCTCATCAAGATGGCTTAAGTGGGTGCTTAAACTATTTAAAAAAAAAAAAAAAAAGATAGCATGCCGAACACAAACAGTTTGTGCCATGTCAGTTCAATGGGATGTCGCAGCCGGTTGCGTCAGATGACTGCAACACGGACCCCCACGCCGCGCCCTTGGTAACAGTGAATGTTAGCTTGAATTGAGTGTGACACGAGCCGACTCCTTGAGTGGGTTTTTTACACTCTGTGAGAGCTATCAGCACACGGGTGTTTCCTCTCGGTCACTGTGTTCAGCAAGAAGTTCAAAATGTGTTAAAAATGTATATAAAATATTAAAGGTCTTATACAATACAGCAAAAAGCAAATACAGTGTTACAAAAAAATTAAATAAAATCAAATAAGCATATTATTGGCATAAATCTTGTGAACTGCATTGTAAACATTGTGAGGTGTTTATGCATGTTTTGCACATTCCAGCACAGCTTTACAATTTAAATATTTAAGATATTTACATCAAAATAATGATAAAAAGAAATGTAAAATAGCATTTTTACAAATATAGTATAATTTATGAAAATGGGTCAATGATTAATAAAAGTGTCTGTTATAAAAGAATAAAAAATATTTTCCACATCAAGTTTTTAATGCATGAAGGTAATGTACTCTTTAAATCTGAGTTTTGAAATGAATTGGTTCTAAATTTAATTACATTAAATTACATTGTTACATTATATTTTTAAATATATAATTTCTTCCTTACAAATATGAATTATTAATTCATCAAAATTGAGTTTTGGGGGAGGTGAAATTATGATATGAAATTACAGTCAGAACCAACTTTGCCTTGTTACAAAAAAGCCACGTTATCTGATATTTGCAGTGAATCAAATATTTTTCTGAGAAATAATTATATGTAATAATAAACAATAAAATGATTATACCAAACAAAAAGTCCTGATATACTAAGGAAAAAAGCTCTCCTTAAAGGAAAAAATAAATAAATAACAAAAAAAATATACATACATATACATCTATATCTCAATGGCGCAAAAAGACTTTTTCATTGACCCAAAGTGGAATTACAAACTTATTTTGTCCTGCCATCATTTGTCATCAGATTACTTGATGTGTATGTTTTCTTTCATCTCATTATGTGATGATGCAGACTGTGCTAGTTAAAAAAACCAAAACAAAACATCATCGTTTACCTCAAGTGCAATTCCAAACTTGTATTTTGCTTTGCACTTGTCATTGTTTGTCATGAGAGTGCTTGATGTGTATGTTTTCTGTCATCTCACTAGGTGGCGATGCAGGCTGTGTCAGTTCCCCAGTTCCATACTCAGACAGCTGTTGATCTGTCATCTCTGCTAGAACAGAGGAAAACTCTTCAGGCAGACGCTCCGCGTGTTCTGTACCAGTGCGCTGACTGTGAGGTTCTCTTTGATGCCCTGTCGCTGTGGCAGCAGCATCGCAAAATGGGCTGTTGCCTTGAGACGGGGCCGGGACCTGGAGGAGAGCAGGGTGGTGAAAGTGAAGCCCAACCGCTTTCTACCCAGCCAGAATATCAGGACGCTGAGCAGGCACAGAATGCACACGAACAGATGGAGGTGAGTGAAGAGGGAAGGCAGGCTCAAATGAAGATGGAAAGCATTAGTCAGGTATCTGTGGCAGTTGGAGAGGTTTCTGAAGGAGTAGTGGCGCCTAAGGCTAAACAGAGAAACAATGTCCCCAAAGAACCTCCAGAGACTTCAGCCTCTCAGGAAACTGTGTCTGTGGAGTCCTCAGCTGAAGAAAACAGTCCTGCCACAAGGCGCAGGGGGCAAAAAAAGGCTAAGCCGCCCTCCAGTCTGCTCTGCGTGGAGTGCGGGCAAAGCTTCAGTCTGGTTCCAGAACTTGTGACTCATCGCAAGAATCAGCACGGCTTGAAGGATGCCATACACCGCTGCACTGTTTGTGGAGAGGGCTTTCTCAACACCACTCTTTTCCTCTATCACCGAAAACAGCACCGCTCAGAGGTGGAGGACAAGCCCAAGCAGGTTCAACCTGCCATTCCTCAGCTCTCCACAGCCATGCTGGAGGCCCCAGGCGAGGGACTCTTGCTTTTAGCCACAGCCGGAGAAGGCCAGAGCCTTATGGAGGTGACCACTCTAGAACAAACCATAACCGAGACCCCTGTAGCACACGTAGAGGTTGAGCTGGACAATGATGAGATGAGAGAATCCGAGTCTCTCCAGACGGAGCAGGAACCTGCTGTGGAAGGCACAGAGATTTTGGTGGAGGAGATGGTGCAGGAGAGGAATGAAGCAAACCAGGAAGAAGACATGGAGGTGGTCGTTGAGAAGATGCATGGAGATGAAGAGATGGAAAAGAGCGCTGTGGTCGAGGAGATCCAAGGAGAGGCGGAAAGCAGCGCAGACCAGGAATCTGAGAAAGCTCCCTCTTTGAGCAAAGAAGGACTGAATTTCCTCTGTCATCAGTGCGGATCTGTTTTCACCAGCGACCAGGAGCTGGCAGAGCACCGCAGAACTGAACACGGCCTGGAGGCGGCGTTGCACACCTGTGCCGAGTGCGGGGACGAGTTCATGAGCACAACACAGTTCCTGTACCATCGCCGGGAGCATAAGAACGCAGTTGCGGGAGATGCACCTGCTGGTGAAGGGAAAGGCAGGCTTTACACTACTGCAGCTCCAGCTGTTGCTGTGAAACATGGAGACGCGAACCTCAGTCAACCAGGTCAGACCGAGTGCATGCAACACCACACAATCCATACATGCTTTGTTTTTTTGGCCATTTTACTAACTGACAATGTAACTCCATGATTCTGGTTAGAGCACAAACAGACTTTCTCATTTAATTCCAAACCTGTATAACTTTCTTTAGTCTGTGAAAAATCAATGAAGGTATTTTAAAGAATGTTGATTACTGAACCGTTTTAGTTTCTATTGACTTTCATCATATGCCCTTATGAAAATGAACCATGGTTTTAACCATTGTTCTGATTGTAACCACAGTTGTGTTAAGTGTAGCAAAACTAAACCATAGTTTAACTATTAACCATGATTTTTTTTGTGGTAGTAAAAACTTGATTAATTTTCAGAAGGGTGGTCAAAAATACTGAGACATGTTTTTCAAAATGTCTTATTTTGTCACATTTTATGCTCCACAGAAGAAAAAAAAGTTGAATTATTTTTAAGTACGGAAATTATATCATAAATGATAATCCAAAATTTTTTTTAGAATGGTATTTTAGCATTAGTATTTTAGATAAGATTTTAGTTGTAGAAAAAGTTAACTAAAGTTTATGAATAGTGAAAAAAAAAAAAAAAAAAAAAAAAAAAAATATATATATATATTTTTTTTTTACATTATTACCTAACTGATTGTTGATTCACAAGAAAATATGTGCCCATGTACATATTACTGACCCCAAACTTATAAACGGTAATGTACATGCAAGCCTTTTATTGATTTGTGAAAACAGTACCTTCTAAATGTAACAAGTGTCTGTTTTCTGAACAGATTGTGAGTATGGTTCATTACTTAATCAGCATTTCACTACGTTCATAACGGTTAAGCCTAAAATGTATAATTAATCCGATATAACATGGAAAGTCTCCTTCATTTAGATTTCCTGTTAACAAAGTGTTTCTGTCAGCAGCAGCAGACGGCGCCATTGAGGCTCCCGCCAAGCTGAGCCGCGACTGGTCACGCACCGCCTTGCCCCATGAGTGCCCCCATTGCGGGCAGGGCTTTACGCGGCGCAGTCGTCTGCGTGAGCACGTGTTCCAGCACACAGGTGAAAAACTCTTCAACTGCAAAATATGCAAAAAGAGCTTCCCATCTCCGTCTAACCTGCTGCGTCACAACCTGACCCATGGAGGATCCCGCATATTCAACTGTCCCCTCTGTGACAAGCGCTTCTTCCAGCCGACGTCACTCAAACGCCACATGCTGATTCACCAGGGGGGTGAAAACCAGGAACGCAAGATCAGAGGCAGAGGAAAAGGCAGGGGACAATCAAGCGATGGGCGTCTGCACATCTGCCCAGAATGTCCAGCCAGCTTCAAGTTTGAGTCCCAGCTGAAGAGTCACAGGTCTGTGTGTGTTTCATACAATAATCTGAATTCATCATCAATTTTAGAAACAAAACAAAATGTATACATACAGTGGTGGCCAAAATTATTAGTACACTTGTGTTTTGCATGTCAATAGGAAATATCAGTTTAAGTTTCCAAACATTCATTTTGCCATTAATTGTGATAATAAAGTGAGAATTTTGTTTGAGTCTGACAACAGCCAGTGCTCCACACAGAGATCTGATCTCATCATCATCCAGTCTGCCTGGAATGACAGACAGAAAGAAACAAAACAGAGACAGACTAAATCCAGAAGGACTGCAAAGCTATTTGAAAAACTATGTGAGCTGAGGATAAAAAAAGCTGTTTTATAGAAGCTAAATGATAAAGAAATCTTTGACATTCTTTTTGACAGCATCCTCATTTTACAGCATTGCCTAAACTTTCAACAGTACTGTAGCTTTGCAGGTTGGTTTCTTGAAGCATCTTGGAGATGTTGCCACAGTTCTTCTGAGTTTAGTCTGTCTCAGTTTGTTTTGTTCCTGACAGTCTGTATGACGATGAGATCAGATCTCTGTGTGGAGACAAGAATCTCAGTGGATTATCACACTACAACACTACAACAAAAGACAGAAATCATTTAAGTCCTAATTTTCTAGTTTTCTTTTGTGTTGCACAGAAGTCAGAAACCTCTCATGTTTGGAATGATGTGTGCTCACCCTCCTTTTCAGCTTGTTCCCAGAGATGATTGATATTTAATCTGACAGTGAATAGAAATGGAGTAGCCGACGACGACAACTTAAATAATCTCATTCTGTGCACAAATCCGCTTTGGTTTTCAAATCTGATCTTTAGGTGCGACTGTCCGCGCTGTCGTTTAGCAAGGGATGAAATCTGATCCGTTTGTTCAGACAGTGTAGTCACTATCCGGTGCATCAACATGGGTTGTTGTCGTAATGATGTGAGCATCAGCGCGATGCCAGACTTTCTCAAACAACAACTCCAAGTAGCTGTCAGTGTGCGGAGACAGGATGGAAAACCGCCTCTTCTCCTGTCTATCATGACATCTCGCTGCAGTGCTGAACTGCGAGGTGCATGAGAGAACAGATGAGTTTTGTGTGTATACCAAAAGAGCGAGTGAAAATGATGTATACAGCTGTAAATACAGAAAGCATTACGTGTGTTTTTTGTGTGGCAGGTTTGAGTCAGATATTTTTGCTGCCTGTCTGAGCAAAGGGCTTGATGCCAGATTCATTTAAGCGGGAACTTGAGGTGACACCGGACTAATCATAGAATGTTTCTGTTGGTTAACAAGCTCTATTCGTGCTCTTCTTTGTCACTGTCCACGTCCCTACAGGTTTTTCTAAACTGGAAACACTTGCCCTGTCAAACTGTACAACATCAGGAAGATGTCTGATTAGTCTCTAGAAGAAGTGATCAATTAAACAAGTGCCTCTGACATTTCTCCTCTCCCATGTGATGTATTTAGGGATGCCTTATTTTGGCATCCAGTCAATGTGAATCTCAAAGAAATTAAACTAGTGTGCAAAACAGTCACCATAGACTTTATTAGGTATCTTAGAGTAATGTGGCTTTGCATTTCTCCAAAAAAAGTATACTTTTATTAATCAAGGACGTATAAAAGTTATAAAGTGGCGGTAAAATCAGAGTGTAACGAAAATATATTGACTTCAAATAAATGCTGTTCTTTTTAACTTTTTATACAAAAGTATTGAATTTTTATTGAATATTTTAAATATTTCTTGCTAATGTGATCTATATATAGAGATCAAATTAGCAAGAAATATTAATTTTAATTAAAAAAATTTTTTTACATTAATGTTTTTTACAGCATTTATGAAAAAATTCAGCTTTTGTGAGAGACTTTTTTCAGAAGCTCCAAACTCCAAACATGTGACCCTGGACCACAAAACCAGTCATTAGTGAGCAATCTTTTATTTTAATGGCCAAGATACTACTTGAAAATCTGGAATCTAAGGGTGCAAAATCGCTTTTAAATTTGTCCAAATTAAGTCCTTAGGAAATGCATTGCTTGTCAAAAATTAAGTTTTGACAGCATCTTCCTGAATCTTTACTTAATATCTTAATGAGTTTTAGCACGAAAGAAAAATCAATAATTTTGACCCATACAATGCATTGTTGGTCATTGCTACAAATATAACTGTACAACCTATGACTGGTTTTGTGTAACCTCAAGCAGTGTATAGCACACAGTAAATATTACACAGTATTGTTTATTTTATATTTTACATGTTTCATAAATTGCGTATTTACACATCGACTCGATTAATAAAAATATATAACTGTACATATATGTTCCCCCTTTGTTTTTCAAAACAGAAATATGTGTAGGAATGAGTAGAGAAGAGGGAATGTTTCCAGTACAGAAAGAATTCAAAATGTGATGGATTTTCAGATTAAAAATGCTTGGCATAGCTAGGGAGGAGAAAATGAAAAACATTTAACAGGGCGAATGCCTCTTCCTACTAAGTACCTTTAATGATGGTAGTGTGAGATATGACTGCTTCACTTATGTGATTGCAGTTATTTCCTCTGTGTTTGCTGTCATCAGCATATTGACTACAATTGAATGCGCTGTTACTTACCCTGAAACGAGCTGAATTGTGTTTACAACTAATAAGCATATGTCAGTAATTTACTGAAATTGAATTCTTAATTAAAATGTCAATAATAAAAAAAAATAAATAAATCCAGCGCACTGGTTAAAGATGACACATTGCCATGGGACTGGAAAGTAAGTATAAGCGGTAATTACTGATGTCAGGAATAATTAATAAGAACCCTGCTGATTTTAAACCCATGCGAGTGGGCTTTAAGACATTATAGAGTCTGCCACTCTCCCGCACTCCCGCCTCAGTTTAATGACGTTCCTTCAGCTCAAAGTTGAATCTGCATTATTTTCCGGTGATGTTAATTATACCTCTATGTGAGTACATGACTGTGTGTCTTATGATATGTGGGTGAATTCAAACGTGGATTTTCTCACAGCGATTGTTGCTGGATTGGCTCCAGGCATTGCATGATGCAGCCTTTCTTATTCACTTTTTCTCTGTTTTTCGCTTTTCTAGACTCCTACACACCAGCCATCCCTTCCCTTGCAATGTGTGCGGGGAGGCATTTATACGACGCAAAGAGCTGGACCTCCACTCTCTCATCCACCAAGGTCAGCCTGCAGGAAACAATTACACACTCAGCCCTTTGTCCTTATGAGCTCTCATTCACATGCTATTTCTTACATGCATGGATTAGGCCTGGCAATTGATTAAAAATGTAATCGAATTAATTAAACAATATGCCCATTAATTTAATTGAGCGCATATCATTTATTGCCTAGGAAAGCCGCCAAATGAAGACATTTCTAAGACGTTATATCACTGTGGCAGACAGAAGCATATATGCTTCAGTTACAGAAAAGTACAAATATATATATGTTTGCATGAGTGCATATTATACACATATTTTCACACACAAATGTGCCATTGCGTGCTGTATTAGGCTATTTTAATGTGCTGTATCAAACCCAACTGAATCTGCGAGTATGCATTTATTATTTCTGAGTCACATTTAAAGCTGTGTCAGATCTGCGTCAAGTTTAGCAGTGGCAGCTCTTGAAATAGCAGTCAAAATATCTTAATAACCAGCTGCTTTGATGTCTTTTAATCAAAGAACTAAATTAAAAAGAGGAATTAAATAAGTTCTGTTGTTATCTTTATTTAATTTATAAATGTAGTGTTTGATAACTTTATTCAGTTAGGCTATAATTTCTTGCTGAAGGGCGCAAGGAGCTATATGACACTTTATTATAATGGGTTTATGTGAAGATTCTTTTAAGTTCAATTAAAAAAAATAATACGTTTTTATTTTTTATAAAGTTTCATAAATGTTAAGGTGATATTGTAATGTTAAATGGCTATAGTCAATGGTTAAATATTAGGGAGTGGTTCAAAAATTTATGGGGACATAATTTGGTAGCCTTCAGTTATAAAAAAGATGGTATCAAACACATATTAAAATATACTTTCTTTATGTTGTTTCTACATTAATTTGAAGATTAAATGTGAAATTATTGCAAACTAAAAGTATAACTTAAAATGTTAATGTTGGGTGGGATTAATCTGGATTAATATCTGAAAAAAATATTTTTGTTTACATCGGTTGGCAGCACTATTGCACATAAACAAAGCAAGTTCTAAAGCTGCTGCTTGTAATTACGGTTCGATATATATTATATAATAATTGCAGTAAATCAACAAGGTTATTTCAAGTACCCTCGCAAACTCACTTTATTAAGTGGCCTAATCAGTTTCTCCTTTTGAATCACGGCTCTTTGTGGGTTAATGTTTGTGTTTCTGACCACACACACACACACACACACACCTGGTTTATAAAGTGTTTATAGGTAACCAGGTAGCTGACTGACAGGAATGCCAGA
>JAUCMU010000030.1:9655787-9674458 GCA_032275025.1 Enteromius treurensis | reverse complement strand
TGACATTTGCCATCTCCACATCATTGCATTCAGTTTTTGTTCACAATTTGTTTAGTGTCCCAACTTTTTTGGAATCCGGTTTGTAGTTCCAAAGTTATTTATAGTTACTAGAGTGTCTAAAGTGGACTATAGAAAGAAAGTAGTGGTTTAGGTCAGGTTTTTCAGACAAATTGGCTGCTGAGTGAAAATGAGTGTCGAACCATTGAGAAAAATATGCTTTACAACTTTACAGCTCCAATAGTACATTTCAGCAGAAGAATTTATGTGGTGGTCAAATAAAATAGTTTCATATTTCTGGCCCCATTCACTTCCATAAGCGTCTCACTGTAACCTTGGGTTCCATTCAAATTAATTATTTTTTTATTAATTAACATTAAAACACAAACTCCGTTCACTGAGCTAAACAATTATTAAACCTGTAGTATTATTTTAATCTTTGCTACATATATCTGGATTTCCGAGAAAATCTAAGATGTTTTAACCGGGGGAAAATGATATGAATCATGCAGTGAAGATAAACTGCTAAAATATGATCAACAACAACTGAAAGAAAGCGGAAAACAACAAGCCGTGTAATTTTCTCGGTCAATAAGCCTTGCAGAATAAAACCACTTCGTTCGCCTTTATCCTTCATACTTTTTTATCTTGTAAATTCTATAAATATCCACCCATGAGTACAAGCCGTGAGGCTGCTGAGCTGAAACCTGCTGACCTTACAATACACCAGTGAGTAAAGACTACGAGTGTCTGGTATAGACAGACCGCAAATGTCTGACCCTGATTCTTCTACATCTGTTTGACTTGTTCGGTGAGCGACTTGAGATCTGTTTTGGGTTTAAACGATAAAGATGCTTGGAAGATGATGCGCATTTCTGTGGCGTGCATATAAGTGCTCTCTTTCCCTGTGCCTGTCTCTTTGCTGAGGTAGCTGTACCTACTGTGACTTTGACAGAGTGTTCCCCCTTGTGTGTTGCCCCTCTGTGTATGTGTGTGTGTGTGTGTGCTATATCTGTACTGCAGCGCGTGTGTGTGCGCGATGCTGCGGTATATACATATATATATATATATATTCATTAACAAAAGAGACACATGAGCTTGTTTGTATATGGAAAAGAAGCTCTGGCCCTCATGGATTGCTCTGACCCTTCGTCTTTGTGTGTTTGAGAGCGAGAGAGAGGCTAAACGTGATGAATGGGGTGCAAATATGCTGATAGAGCGATCATACACGGGCTTCGGCGGTGCTGGGAAATGCCGTATTATGCTCATGTGTGTTTTTGAGATGGCTACATGTGTGCACAGCCTCCTGTTGAAAGGTTTGTCGTGCTTATCTGGTCTAGTCGGGTCTATTTCTCTCCCATTCTCTTACACACGTGCTCTCCGTCTGCCGGTCCTTCTTGTTACACTGCTATACCATCTCTCTATCGCTCCCCCTCTATCCCCCCATTTATTGTAGAGGCTGTGTGACTGGAATACTGAGTAGCTAATCATTATTCCACTAGTGAGGCACAGTGCACAGGCTGAATGTCAATTCTCTCTCTCTCTCTTTCCTTTTCCCATTCCCTTCCTTCTCCCTATCCCACCTCCATTCCCTCATTCCTCTTCCCATTCAACTCCATCATTCCTCTTCCTTTTCCTTTTCCGCTGGTGTCCCTCCTTCCCCTCCCATTCAGTCCCACTTCTCTCTCACTCTCACATCCTTGCACCCTTGGGTTTCTGCTTGTCTCTGTAAAAATAACAAGGGAATCTTATGGAAATGAGGGTTGTATTCAAGGATTTACCACCGGTTACAGGTATAGAACACAAGGCTTTGAAATGCCGTCATCCCAGCGCAAGATTTGTGTCGCGTGTCTTATTGGAGAGTCTGTGTTCAGCTGCATCAAAAGGGGATTCTGTGCTGATGAGGCTGCAGAGCAGAGCAGAGGTGGAGAGACAGCTGTTGAATGCATATTTAGCCGTTTCGGGGAAAGAGAGAGGGAAAAGGCTGGATGATTCTCCAGTGTGTAGACAAACAGGGCTGCAGTGAAGGGGACTCCTGCTTAACAACAGGTGCACATGACAACCCTTAAAGAGACACAACACACATGCTTGATGATTCGAAGTTAATTGGTAGGATTAGGAATGTCAGTGTGCTTGTGGAGTCTGACTGCCAGTGAATACATTTGTTATATATAATGCATAAATATCATCAATTATTAACTATTTCATATTTAAAATACTTTTAGCATTTATAATAGGCTTAATGTTACGTTAACATTAATGGACACAAATGTATAATATAAATAGTGCTGTCAAACAATTACTTTCTATTAATTGCATGGAAAATAAATGTTTTTGTTTGCATTATATGTGTGAATATATATATATATATATATATATATATATATATATATACATTATGTATATATAAAAACAGACACATAGTATATAGTTTAAAAAATATAAAAGTATTTACATGTCTATATTTATATTCATCTAATATATATTCTAAATAAATTTATGAACAGTTTTTTAAATGCTTAAAAATCATGTTTTTATTGTGTTAGCTTTATTTTTAGTTATGAACTAATTAAAATAACCCAACTGCAGTTTGATTGAGATTAATTGGAATGCACAATAAAAATATATTATTTTCGAACATTGTTAAAAACGGAGTTATCTGTTTTTGAAAACTGTTTTGAAAAAATTTTCCCCTGAAATATGTACATGCATTTGTGTGTATTTATATATGCATAATTAATATACACATACATATATTATGTAAACAAAACCACAATTTTTATAATAATTAGTCTCTTACATTTTGCGTTTTGTGTAAGAAATTGTTAGATTTAAATGCATTTAAGAACATGTATAACCTGTTGGGTTTCTGTCTCTGTGTTAGTTTGTCAAGTTGTTCATGTGTCAAGTGCATGTGTAGTTTGAGCTGGCACTGTGACGTCTGCTACCTGGTGTGTGCTGCTGCGTCAAGGCACGTCAAGTGTTTTACGTTTGTGACATTTTTTTGTACTTATTTGAACACTTGTGTGAGAAGCTTGTGATCTCACTGATGCTGGCTGATATTTGCCTTTGAAAAAGGAGGAGGAAAGAGAGAGAGAGAGAGAGAGAAGGAGAAAAGGGGTGTAGGAAGGAGCATCGAGAGAAGGAGTGAGTGAGAGCTGATTGGTTTGGAGGGAGAGCAGAGGAGGTATGGGGATACAATGAGCTGAGAGAGAGAGCGCATTTGAGGAAGGGAGGGGGTTTGGAGTCAGAGTGAATGCAGCTCGCACTGCTGTGCTTTGGAATTACAGCTATGAACATTGTCAGGGACTTGAAAAAGAAAGGAAAGCAAAGGAGAAAAAGGACAAAGGGTGGAAGAGAAACGCTACAGAGCCTCTTGATGCTCGACGCTGAAGAGTGTGTGTGAGAAGACAGAAGGAAACGAGGAGGCACACCGGAGGAGCTTCACACGATCCTCTCATCTTCAGTTCCTGAGCAGATCGGCCTGTTGTCCCCAATCACCGGGGGGTCGTCATTGGAACTGCGTCTCACCGTGTGTATCTGTGTGCATGTTTGTGTCACTCACAGCCTATTGCATTATGACCGTTTCATTCACAGCTCATAAACTACGGTGTTGTGGTGGCTTGCTTTTGAAACACTGAGTGTGAAAGAGTATGTCATGCCGCTCGCTGACTGACTGACTCTGTGTGTGTGTGTGTGTGTTGCCGGCGTGTGATTGGTATTCTGTAGACAGTGTGCAGTGCTCCAAACAGGCTCTGCTCAGAATGGCTCCACAGAGCAGGGATTGTGTTAACCTGAGGAGGACCACTCTCACACAGGGGTGAGTTTTCAACAGCCTCTCACGCTCTCTCTAGCCCTCTGGTTTTTCTCTAAATCTCTCTGAAGTCCTCTCTTTTTGCTTCATCTTCCTGTGATAGATGTCCTCTGGCATCACTCTTGATGAATTTCTCATTTGCTGTTTCGTTAAATCTCAGTGCACCGTTCAGATTTTCTCCCCTCTTCCCCGTTTCCTGATCTCCCTGTTTTTTATTCTTCCTCCATCCTCTAGTCTGAGTCAGAGAGAGCTGGCTGTCTTCTTCTACTTGCACATTTTAAAGAAATTAGTTTTGGTAGCCCCTCTCCTCTCCTCTACACTGCTGATTCTGTCTTCATTTGTACACTGGGGATAATCATTTTCTTAATCAGTTTGTTGCCTGGGTTTCTAGGAAAGAGATCCAAACCAAGATGTGCTTAAATATTTTAGTCGTTTTCTTAAATAATACAAAATCTGTTTTCAGAAAACATTTCTTAAAGCAGGTTTCTTTACTCCACTGGAATTAGTTTTTTCTTGTTTGAAACATAAATTTCAATAAATATTGTAGATTTAAATTCAAAGCAATCAAATAAATGCCCAAAAGAAACACATTTTAAACATAAATCAAAAGTGTAATATGTTGTTAATTTGTGTTGCACAAGTAAATATCTAAACATTTTTAAAACAATATAAACTTTATAAATGAATAAATAAGATAATAGTGACTTATTTTCAGAATATGTTTTTTTTAAGTTAAAAATGTAACCACATTTCTCTCTTGTTTTAAGCATAAACCTCACAAAGTTGTTACATTTGTTCTTAAAACAGGACCTCCCCGTTATTATTTATTTAATGTATTTTTAAATGTTAATCCATATAGTTTATTCCATAGAGTAAGAAAAATAAATGTGATTCAAAAAATAGTTTTGTTTCTAACATGAATTTATCATCTTTTAAGGCTGTTTAGAAACCTAAAACAAGGCAAAATCCTGATTAAGTAGAAAATGATTTGTTCCGTGATTTTCCATGGTTTATATTCAGGTTGAAGGCAGAAATCTTTCCTGTTGCACACATTGGCACTGCTGCTGTTTGTGTGTGTGTGTGTGTGTGTCTGTTATATCTGTGTGGTGGACACTGTTGCTCACCGTTAACAGCCGGATCCAGCTCACTCTCTCACATGTAGCTTTAGTCTTTTTCACTTGTTTGTGTGTGTGAAGAGAACATGGCAGCTCTTGTCTGGTGCCTCAGATGTGGATTTCTCACTTTACATCAATCCAGATATCTGACCTTTTGTCTCTGGATCTTCCCACCTGATACACACACACACACACACACCAGAAGATCTTACCTGCTCACTCTCACACTAGTCACAGTGTGCTAACATGCTAAATGCTCCCGTGGGATTATTTGTGTGTAGATGGCTGTGTATTGATTAGTTGTGTTTTAGAGGGCTTTAAAAGGTCACAGTTCTGGCCTGGTCATATTTTAACGTCCATCCTCTCCTGCGTCTCACCCCCTTCTAGCCTTATTAACCATTTTACAGGGTTTGTGTGAGTCAGCGGGCCTTCAGCCCTGTGTATATTATTGTGTGAGCATGAAGAAGGACTTGTCTGTGTTGGTAGGAGTGAGAGAGCAGGAGGGCTGAAGGGATGGCTAATCCAAAAAATGGGAAGAAAGGCCAGAAATAGAGAAGAAAAGAGGAAGACTTGAGTAAGAGACTCCTGAGAGGGACATGTGTGATAAGCAAGAGTGACACCAATGTCAGGACTGCAACCCCTCTTAGTGATCCTCTCTCATTTTCCTTTACTCTGTCTGTCTCTTCACTTTTCTGTCACTCTTTCATGAATTTTCCAGTTTCAATTGTCAGTTTTAAAGTCAAGAATTCGTCACATTGACCAACAGAAAGCTGCTTGCTTTGAAAGTGACTTTTGTGAGAGCTGTGCTCTATACATCAATACACTATTGGCACTAAACAGTGGGCCCTTTTGCCCTTGAAATTTGTTAGTGGGTCTTAATCAATTATGTGGAATGAGGAGAGGGGTTTGCTTGTTTTTTTAATTCAGCACTAGAAAATGAGTCATTGCAAATACTCAAGTAAAGTTACTTGGTTTGACATATCTTTATCTGAAAGTAACAAGGCAGCATGCTTTTTGTGGACACTGCTGACACGGAGATAAATGTTAAAGGTGCACTAAGTGGAACAATGCCGAACAATATTGATATTTGAAAGCACACACACACACACACAAAAACACACCCATAGCCCAACATGACCTTGCCCTTATTTTGAAATCTCCACCTGTTCATACCCATCCATGGCAACGATGACTGCAGAAACAAGTGAAGATGACACAAGCAAATAAAAAAAAGCCAACACAGATAAGTTGTGTGGAACTTAGCAAAATCAGTGTTACTTGCATATCAAGAAGACATCACAAGCATCCTCGGCATCCACTTCCAGGCCTTCCTGCTACTTCATTTCTCTCCGCTGCTGCAAAACTTTTATTTCTGCAGGTCCTACCTCTGGCCTGATCGTAACCCTCCTTTTAATATTTAGTTCCTATTTTTCCCTCTTTTTTTAATCTGTTATCTCTCTCTCTATATATTTGACAAGTGCTCTCTTCTCTCTATCTTTACAAGCCACGCCCCCTTACTACTGATTAGCTACAAGTGTGTTTTGGGACTCGATCCTACGCTGTGATCGAGTTTTCTTACTCAGTGCACCTTTAATATTTTATGCTATTTTCATTTTCACATACTGTTAAATAAAATAAAGAAAATCTATATTTCAATTAGGCTTCATTATTTTAATCCTAATGTTTAGATAAATAGCATTTTTGTCTTTATGTTCCTGCACGTTAAGGGTTAAAGCTGTAATTGGTTTCTGAGGGTGTGCTGCTCAAATATGAATTTTGCTTCTAGAGCCGCATAAGTGACCTCCCCAGTAGTTATTCTCTCATTCTGTCTCTGTCCCTCTGTCTCTGTCTGTCTCTCCCTCTTTGTCTCCACACCTCTCTGCGACCTCTCCTGTCTTTTTTTTTTTCCTCTAACTGAGCGTATCTCTTTAATGCAGTCCTTTTTTAACGTCTCATTCTCAATCTGCCACCGTCCATGTCACTTCCTCTCCGGTCTCTCATCACTCTCATTTTTTATTTTTTGTCCCTTCACCCCTCCCCTCCTTCTCCCCTTCATATCAGTCCTGCTGATGAGAGAGGCACCCTCCTAATCAAAGCATGACATGGAGAATTGTATGGAAATAAGAATCTGGATAGAACAGCTCCACGCCTGGGATCCACCTTTAATTACCTCCTCCTTTCTTATTTATAGAACAGTCCTGTCTCACCAGAGAGTTTTACGCTCTGATGAGGCTGTTATTTGATATGACCATCTACAATTAGTCAGTCTGGGAACACTTGACCAGGTCCAAATGAATCTGCTTCAAATCCCTTGTCTATTGTGTGTGTGTCTGTTAAATATTCACTCTAATTTAAATATGCCAATACTTTCCATTGTATATAACGGGTCTAATGAAGTAAGTGAAGCTCCATTTACAAACCACATATTGGAGTGAAACATATTATTGAATTAGAAAAAGAATAGGGAAACAATTCAATTTATCCAAGAAATTATATCATGAAAATGGCAACTTACTAAAAAATGCTTTTTTGGCTGTTAATATATCCAATAGCCTGTGTGTCCTATGTCTCATCAACAGCAAAAGAAAGACTTTTATCTTTTTTTAGTTTAAAGATTTATAAGTTATTACTTATTAAAGACCTTCTTTTATTAGTAATAACATGTGACATTAAAGGAGGAACATCCATTTAGGAAGTAAATAGTGTTACACATGACTATTTGTCCTAGTTAGACATTATTAGTAGCAGCTAATGTCAGTTCAGTCATGATACAGTACTTGAGTGGTTTTATTATATGATAATGAGGCTGTGTTTTGATTGGATATTGATTGCTATGTAATGGTCTTGTCACGTTTGAGCACATCCATTCAATAACATCACATTAATTACATTGACACATTCCTCTCACTGTTATACACTGCAATAGAAATGCATGGTGTAACTGAATTACTATTGTGAATATATAATGTGAGCCGGAAAGCACTATCGTGGGATCAGAAAAATCGGTATGGTATTTCAAGTCTCTCTCGTAGTAGAACAGTCGCATCAGTATTGAAGGTTGCCGTCTGTACTACAGCATAATGAATAATTGATCATGAATTTTTCTCACTGTTTTTCCTCAGGTCTTAAGCAACGCAAGGCCAAGAGACTCCTCTGAGGAAATTCTCAGCGCGGCGACAGATGTGACGCCCCTGCGGCTTTGTTTGCTTCCACGGACCTCGGAGCAGCCATAACTCGATCCGCCTCCATCCTAGAGGTGCCATTCGGAGCATAGAGGGAGTGTCTGTGCCAAAACTCATTCCTGAACTCCTGAAGGGAGGAGCCGTGGGAATTGGAGGGATAGCTGGATTGATGAGGGTGCTGGAGAACAGAGCGTGAGCCATCTCCACCAGAGCACCGGGCTCCTTAATCAGTTCATCCTCCCAGACACTTGAGCTCAACTTATTCTGGAGGCTTCAAATCTTCCACTATATGTTTTTAATCTATTTTAGTTTCTTTGCTCAAGTCAATGCTCCCCTTCATCAAATGTGGCAGGTGGACCTGAGGAACGATTCTCTGCGAAACTAAAAGCAATAACGTGTAAGGTAGAGTTAGGTGGCAGAAGAAAGCAGGGAAAAAGTGCTGACTGGGTTTCAGTGTTTATGCCCGTGTATGCAAGGCCCGTGCAGAAATGGATGAGGGTTTGGGCCGAGGGCTGACAGGAAGGGGCAGCTAGACGCCAATGTATAACTGAAGCCTTTCTGAGTGTGCAGGAGAGTGTGCGAATGTGCATGTGGGAGCATGTGATGGTCTCTTGGAGTGCAGAATTCTGAGAATTATTGCCATTATTGCCGCTTCCTCCTATTTTTGTGTTGGAGCCGCGAGGGTCAACATTAACAGGGCAAGAGAGAGAAAGAGGGACGATTGCAGCAAAAAACTACAAAATAAATAACAGTGACACTTCAGTTTTCTCTCACTGTATTTTGGTGCCCATTGGTTGGGTTCTTTTTCCTGAGTGCTTGAGCTTTGTAAAAAAAAAAAAAACTACTTTTGTCCCATCAAAATGGATTATTATAAGAATCACAGCTTGTGAAGGGCTCTCAGATGGATCATTTCTAGCTGGAATACCTTCTCCTTTGAGACTCTCCACACCACTCCATTTCTGTGACTTTCAACCTGTCATCCTAGAAGACGTGTTGCGATTCCCCGGAGGACTGCGTTCACTTGTTACCACAGAAATCCATGGCATCCTCTTCCTGACAAGGTCCGCTTCATTCTGTGAGTATTTTTATTCCCTTCTGTGTGTGTGTGTGTGTGCATGAGTGAGCATTTGGAATGAATCTGTAACAGTTGTTTAGGCTTAAAAGGCTTTAAGCTCGTTGTTTGTTTTGCCGGTCATGTAACCTGGTACGCTTGAAGTGATGGTACATGTGTTTTTGCTTCGCAGACAATATGAGCTTTTTATCGCTGTGACGCCCACCTTACTCTGTCACTGCCCATTAGATGAAGTTCCACTCGTTTGTTTTGTTTTCTCTTGTGTAACCTTCATAGTGTGAGGACTGGGACGATACGACTCCCTCCATCACCTGAAAGCGAGTAGGGATGTGCCCTTAAACAGCCCAGTGAACTATGAATAACATCACCACACACTCCCACCGTACGCACTTCCCACGGTGCTCTGCGGGCCTGAATATCCTCTCCTGAGCAAATGGAGTGCATTTATGGGTTTTTGTAGGCAGGCATGTAATAGACCTATTTGAGCTTCTCGTTCGCATTTGGGATCCAGATTGGAACGAGAGAAAAAAGTAGCAGCATCTGAATTACTGGAACAGTTCACACCAAAAATAAACCTGTCGTTTACTCACCCTCAAGCTGTTGGGAACTGCTTTGTTGCTAACAGATCAACCCAAAAGAAGTGTTACTTGCTAACTTTAAGTTTGATGTTAGATGTGTGCTAGATCAGTGATTGCAGTGCAGAGATTTGAAACATTCAGTTTTTAAAGCTTAATAAGGCTTCATTTATGTGATCAAAAGGTAAAGTAATATTGTGAAATATTATTACACTTTATTGCCACTTTTCTATTTAAATCTAGTTCATTCCTGAGATGGCAAAGCTGAAATTCAACATCATTGCGCAAGTTTTCAACGCCACATGAGCCCTCAGAATCATTTCTTCTAAATATCAGTTGAAATCAGTTGGAAAGTGTGATGCATGTATTTTTTATTATTCTTTTTTTTTTTTTTTTTGGATGAATAGAAAGTTCAAAAGAAGAGCATCTCATTGAAATAGATTTTGTCATTACGATGCAAGTCTTTACTGTAACTTCTTTTCAGTTTAATACATTCTTGCCAAATAAAACCATTATTTTATTAAAGAAAAAAACAAAACCTTTTGAATGGTAGTGTATTTGGGCACATATTTGCTATTATTGGACTGGAGAATTGACTAGAGACAGGAAGTGAAAGGAAAGAGGCAAGAAGTGAGGAAGGACCTTGATGCAGAAATTGTTAGTAGTTGTATAGTGCAATATGTTGGACACTGCAGTCTATGGCAAAGAACCATTTTGTGATCCTTTTATGGTGCTTATGCATTATTTTTGATTCCTTGTATGCTTGACATTCACTGTAATTGTGTGAAAACAAAGCATGACATAAAATGATCAAGATATTCTTTGAAAGTTCTTCTTATAGTTTTGGCAATAACAGAACTTCATTTTTTGGGGGGTGAACGATCCCCTTAACATCATATTAGAAACTAAAAACTAGAGGCGTTGCGTAATCTCCTCAGCGTGTGACCGCTCTATACAGGTTTAGCAAATCCTTTATGACATAATGGATGTGTCTCTGCTTTAATAGAATAGCATGTCCTTTTGTCCTGCTGTCTTACTCCTACTACTTGTGTGAAAAACAACAGCTTGTGGACAAACTCTATCCAACTGATGTCCATCTTCGGTTGCTGTTGCACATATGTGCATGTCTTCTGGCCTTTGGAGTTTTTGATGCTTAATTGACATTACTGTCACCTATCCAGAGTCTAAATGCGCACGCCAGCTGCCGCTTTGACATCAGCCTGTGCTGTTGCCATGGCAGTGGACTATTGTTACTTCTGTCTGGGCTACAAATATTGGGAGAGACACTGGTGTCCAAAAGCATTACGAGAGTTTGCACTGCACTAAAATGAAACGTTCAGCGATAAACCTTTGCAGATTTGTTAACAGTAGGAAGCAGCTCCTTAATATCCTCATTCATATCCTGTAACAAACTGCCAATTGTTATTAGTTAAGTCACATTACTTCACATGTTCACACCATTATAAGATACTACAGGAAGATCATGCTGGTCTTATCAGCTTCTGCGCCGACAGAAATGATGATATCGTAGCCTACTTGGAATAAACAACAAAGCTAGTCGGATTTCACAGTGTCTTGAATATGAGGCCCTGTCTGGACTGATACGTGTCTATATAATTGTGCCAAAAAAGATTCTGCAAGAATATCCCTCAATATAAAGCAGATTTATTTCTACCTGTTTGGAGAACCTCCTGCAAAGTAATATTCGCTGAAATTGGAAAGGCCAAGCGAGGAAATAAAACTATGATTGTCGCACAGGAGGACATGAGAAGGGTTCAACAGCGGGGATGAAAAAGCAGCTTTATTGTAATGTCAGAGAGATCTCTCGCAGAGCTCTTTCTGGCAGCAGCGAAGAGAGAATCATTGGATCTTCACTGAATGGAGCTTAGCGTGGTTTGTTCTTCAAGCCCTTGAAGGCTTGTTTGAGTTATGCATTGTTCGGAAATGCGCACAGTATACAAGCTTCTCAGATTGACGACTGCCTGCTGAGTTCAGTATTGTGCAGCAAACGGCAAGAATGAAATGACCTCACCCGAAAAGTCAACATCACAAATATGACATCAGTTCCAGTTCATTGGTCCACTGGCAGCAGGATCGATCGTATTGATCTGAAATAAGAGCTTGTCAGGTGTATTTGTGCGGAAGTGTTTGGGTCCATGTGTGAAAGAGATTTAAAAAAAAACCCTGGCTCAGTGATTTTTAAGGACACTGGGGAATGCATTTTAATGTGCTTCTTATAGCCCAATGTGTTCTTGACTTGATAATCCGCCGTGCTGCACGTGAGAATGCAAAATGTGATGAATGGTGTGACTTGCAAATGGCATATTTACTAGTTTCTAGTGCATTGTTGTGCTGTACCGAGCCCCACTGTGCTGAGTAAAGCATAAAATAAATTCTTGGGTTGATTGATGAGAATACCAAGAATAACACTTGAAATATACAAAAGGAAAAACGCAGATGGATGATGCAAAAAATAAAAAGAGTCTAAATTACATAGTTTCAATCCAACAATAGACTTTAAATCAAAAATAATGTTTGTATTATATTCCAGTATGTCGGTAAAACTGTTAAAATTACGTTTTCGATTGTCTCTGGAGGTCTGTGATTCATAAGTGAAATGTCAAAGAATGTGTTTGTGTGTATCTACTAGCATTTTTTTTTTTTTTTTTTCAAACATTGGTAGACATTTATTGAGTTCCAACGAGTGATCGGTTTCTGAAAATGGTTTGATCTGATTCAGAAAGTGCAATAAAACCTCAAGCTCTGCTGAGCCGTGTGCACGAAAGCTTTCATTACAAGCTATTTCCTCCAACACTCGGGATCATTTAGCCATTTAGCTTCTAATATTTCAGTCTGAGTGTACCACAGACGGAAGTCAAGGGTGCACTTTAAATAAAAGAAAAAAGAAGCATGCTTGGTTACGTTTAGTACCTCTGATAAGAATTAAAATAAATTGTTGATTGTTGAAAGATGAGAGCAAAAATTGGACTGAAACATTTTCTGGAAATGAATTTTTAGAAAGGAGAAAGAAAATTATTGCAAATGTTATTTCAGACCTTTTTGAAGCTTTCTTCATGACAGTAATGATACCCTTTTACCCCCTCAAGTAAAAAGTAATGTTGAAGAGAGAGAAAAAAAACATCCAGAGTCATGGTAATGCTTTTGAAGTGCTTTTGCTTTAGAGAAAATACATTGGTCACCCCATTGCCTTTCATTTCCATCTCTTTTTTTACGGTTTCATTCATTTAGAACTGGGCCAATCAGGTGGTGTCACAATTAAAATCAATCTTCCATTAAGGACAAGTGGTTGAGCCTGTCTGTGGCTCTTACCTGTAGGCCCTCATTTCTATCCTGCTCTAAAAAAGATCCATCTTTATTAGTCCTTCACAGTGGAAAATCAATGGCAGCCCTCTTTTATAAGAGTGCAGAGCGCGAGTGAACCTGGGTTCTCACATCTCCGCAGTTAGGCCTCAAACATCTCACCCCACAAAAGACAAGCCACTCAGAGAAAGGTAGTGGAAGGTGTAGGTAATGGCTTAAAAAGCAAATGAATCACAGGAAAGTGGATCATACAGTAAAGCTTTGAGGAAATGGACAAACTAAAGCTGTCTTAGAAATCTTTGAAAGGCACATAGAATGAAAAATTGAACATAAATGTGTGTTGGCAGCATGTGTACATAGCCATCCTATAATAATAAAAATCCACTCGCTCCTTTTTTTTACAACTCACATGAAAAGTTAATGTTATTTTTTACTTGGTCACACCACATGACATTTTTTAAGAGTCATCGAATTTAAACTTTGAAACCAAATTAAATATAGAAAGCAGTTCATTTCTGTGAGCTTACAATATGTTCTTTAAAGTAGATTTCAAAAAGTTTATTTTCCCTTATCGTTGCAGAGAAACTGTTTTGACCCTATACATTTTGCATGGCATCTACAAGTCATGTGTCCATTGAGAAAACACACCGGTTCAACCATGGAATTTAATGGCAAAATTACACAAGCTGACTTTCTTAGTTGGACACTCTGTCAATGGTTGCTCAACTAGCTCCTGTTTTTGACCCAAAGCAATATGTCTTATTGATTAACCATCAAGAGTGAAGCCTGAGACATCACAGATGGAATAAACTCTACATTCCAGCACAACCTCCTGTACTTTTTCCTCCCCTTTTACAATTTAGGGTGTCAGACTGAGGGATCCTATTATTTTAGCTATCCATCTCAGTTGTATCTAATCTTGATATGGCCTGTGCATGTGATGATTTTAACCTTGCACTTGTTTTAAGGCTCTACCGTAAACAATGAAAGGCTAATGTAACTGTCTTGGCAGGTGGTTTTGGGCCTGGTAGAAGCAGGAGTAATTTGCAGGTTCTGTGAGCGAAGACTCATGGAGCTTCTGACTGGACGGTCCTTTGAAGTGTCTTTCATTGGCGTCTAATAAATAAACATGAGTTGTGTTTGCTTTCAAGTAAAGCAGCAGGAGAAATGGGCACATGCTCAGATGTGTTAGCTGCTGTCCTCGTGTTTGCTGGAATATATTACATTAGATATTATGTCCACAGGTCGAAGTTTGTTTCTATTAAGGGAGTAGTTTTAGTTTACTCAAAAAAGAAAAATCATTTTCTCACTGTCATGTTGTTCTAAACCCATATGACTCTCTTCGTTCAGTAGAATGCTTTTTTTTTCAGTATGAGAACATTAAATGAGAACTGTCAAGCACTAAAATGTCAAAAAGCACCAAGAGAGTATCAAGCGTATCAACTGTTTTATAGCTTTCTGAAGCCCTACAATCAAAATGTAAAATGTTATTCACCGAAAGTTTTGACCTATGTCCTAAATATGTCTCATGAGAGTGTATAAAAGAATAGTGATGGCCAGATCAAATACAAATCATTCCTTTGAGTCAGATCTTTTTAATGAATCATTTGATTCGGTTCACAAGATCAATCTAAGTAGACTGTTTACACTTCAGACTTATCTGCTTCTTAAAGGATTAGTTCACTCAGGAATTAAAAATTACTCACCCCAGTGTCATGTTCTTGTCTTTCTTTTGATCAGTCGAAAACAAATTTGTTTTTTGAGGAAAACATTACAAGATTTTTCTCTATAGAGTGGACTTCAGCGAGGACCAGTGGTTTCAAGGTCCAGATTGCAATTTCAGTGCAGCGTCGTATACTTTTTAACCACAAATGCTTATCTTTCACATGCTCTTAGTTGCGGGTTTATGACTTCACGTAATACACAGTCACATTGGTAAAGTCATGTTTTTCCAAGAAGAGGTTATTGTTTATTTTAAACAATAAACTGATGCCAAGACTTTTAAAAGGTCCTCCTCCTCCTCACTTGTAAACACTTGGTCGGTACTTGTACTGATTTCATGTGTGACCTTTCTAACGTGATTACGTCATAGACGCACATTTGTGGTTAAATAGAGTATCCATTTCTATATTTTAAATTTCTAACATGACCCATCTTTTTACTGTAGAGCCCTTTGAAGCTGTATTGAAGCAATTTAGACCTCCGATCCTGGAACATTTTCCTCAAAAACCTTCATTTCTTTTGGACTAAAGAAAGAAAGAGATGAACATGGCAGGCAACGGGGGCAGTCGTGGGCTAATGGATAGAGAGTTGGACTTGTAACCCAAAGGTCGTGGGTTCGAGTCCCAGGTTTGTGGGCGGGGGTTAGTGAATAACCAGCACTCTCTCCACCTTCAATACCACGACTGAGGTGAGACCCTTGAGCAAGGCACCGTTCCCCCAACTGCTCCCCGGGCGCCGCAGCAATGACTGCCTACTGTACCGAGTGTATGTTCACAGCATGTGTGTGTGGTTGTTCACTTCTCACTGCTGTGTGTGTGTGTGCACTTTTGATGGGTTAAATGCAGAGCACAAATTCCTAGTATGGTAAACCACACCTGGCCACATGTCACTTCCTTTCCTTCCTTCCTTTTTTCCATACACAAAGTTTTATCAACAAAATGAGAAACACTGAACGCAATACAGATGTGGATGAACAAGCTTCCATAAGTAATAAGGTAAACGAAATAGTTGATAAGACAGGGAACAATAATTCAGAGGTGTGGAATAGTGATGATCGTTCTTGAATGAATCTTTAATGTGACTTGGAAAGAACGAGTCATCTCGGGAGTGATTCATTCAGTCTTGCATTCGCTTTGAGCAAAGTTCTTACTGGAAATAGCTCACCTGTTTCGAGTCTTTGGGTTTAAGTCGTTCATTCATAACTTGACGTGACAGACCCATACGCCTATCAAACGCAGTCAGAGCCAGAAAGAGAATTGATTAGGTCATCTATCCAGTCTTCAGGTTTGAGTAGTTCGTTCATCACGTGATAGCCAAAAAAACGAACGACTCCAAAGACTTTATTTAATAGTTTATTTCACATTTCTTGATTGTAAAGGCTAAATACAAATAAAAAGTGAACCTTAATTTTTTGTTAAAAGTGAACTAATCCTAAATTCACAGGACTTAAAGGGATCGTGCCATCCAAGATGTATCTCTTCCAAAGAAAAGACAAAGATTTTTAGATAAATATTTAAACTCTGTGAGTCTGTACATTGGATTCTTAAACACTGCTGATTTTCTCCATTGTTTTCACGCACTTCAGTATAAGCGCTTGGTGAAGAGCATGAAGCAATGATCACTGTAGCCAATCACAGTCATATCCACTGAGCGTATGAACACAATAGCCAATCAGTGGTTCTCAAAAATCCAGTGCTCAGATGCTTGTTGGAAATGGATATTTTTTTTACATTTCCACAACAACTGTTACCAAAGTCTGTACTTTTGACAACACAACATCCTGGATGATGTGAGAGTGAGTAAATGATGATGTTTTTGAAAACAGCACATTATTCAAAAATTCCCAGTTTCCAATTAAACAGCAGCATTATTCAAATTCATCTTTGCCATACGTGTTTGTCACGAGGTTGAGTAAATGGTGACAGAACCATCATTTTGGGTGAGCTATTAAGTTAATATCATTCCTTCCCAGAGCAAGAGGAATCATCTTCATACGAGGCACTGCTTTGGTTTTTCTTGAGTAAATGTCACAGTATTCTAACAGCTTTCATAGAGCCTATGGCCTCACAGCAAGGTCAGGGTGTGCTGTCTCCTCATGATTAAGTCCCCTTAAAATGATATGAGCTCATGTGTTTTCTTTCCGGTGTGTGACCGCAGTGCTGTTAATCCATTCACACTGTTGTTTCATCATCTTTGTCTCACTTTAAAGTACAGTCAACACTCCACTGTTAATCCTTTAACAGTATAGTAGTCTTCCAGCGCTGTGTTTATAAGCTTTCGGAAAAATGTGTGTGTGTTTAGCTGTCCATCAAATTACTCAAGCAGTTAAACGGTCTGGGCGTCTGTCACAAACGCTTGATTCGACTCTTCCTGAACACCATGTTCTGATGGTTTTCCCCTCAGGTTAATAAGCAGGTTGTGGCGTTCACGGTATGCTGTTGTTTGATTGCGAACAGCTGGGTGCGTTGTGATCGCACAGGGACCTCCGTCATCAATTGACATTTGCCACCCTGTGAGGCCCAGACAGCTGTCACGCCACGTTACGGACATGACCACAGGCTTCGACAATCCGAGTTAAGTGGTGCAAATGTGTGAGATGGCGACGTCTCACCGCTGGTCTGCTCTTTAATTAGCCTGGCCCATCAGTGTGTGCCCGTGCTGAATTATTTATCCTTGTGAGGCATTAGCATGCAAGGTGGATTCATTTTAATGACACAGAGAGGACAGCGACTGCTTCCGGGAAGTGAGGCTATCCTTTTCCCCTCTCTATAATTTTTCATCGCTCATTCCTCCGCTTTACTCACATCAAAGTTTTATTTCAGATGTGTAAGTTGAATCCGTGTGAGGCTGGATGTATCCATGTCGAACGCTACAAAGAGAACGTGGCGTTTTGACAGATTTCGCTGTAGTGGGGCTCGTTTAGATGAGTTAAAGCTTGAGTCGGCATAAAGCCGATGTAGACCGGGAAGATGTAGACAGACAACTTCATTTTTAGATCTGGCGTTGGGGAGGATCCTTTGAAACCTCTGCTTGTCAAGCCGCTCATGGTTTAAAGTAGTGAAAGTACAGTCATGCTACTCTTTTGACTATGAACTGTATAGCTGTAAGCTACGAAACAGTCCAAGATTTAATGCTGCTCAGTCAGTTGCCATGCTATGTGCAGCAGCAGATTTGTGTCGTTTTGTGTTTGAGCAGCCATACAGAGCACTAGGATTTTAACACCCATCAGGTTTTATATAGGGAAAAGTTTTAGGATCTAACACTTCTATTTAAATTCCCAACAATCTCTCCAAATCATTTGCAACCTGCTACTATTGTATTAACTTACTGTCTTTCCAACCTGTTTGCTTGCAAACTTTGAGAGGGAGACAGCTACTCAAGTGATCTTTTTTGACAGTTGATTTTAATAATTAAACTATTGCTCTCAATTGGTAATTCACAATAAATAAAAGTTATATATATATATAAATATATATATATATATTTTAATATATATATATATATATTTTAATATATATATGTATTTTTAATATATATGTATATATTACTTTTATTTATTGTGATTTACCAATTGAGAGCAATAGTTTAATTATTAAAATCAACTGTATATATACATATATATATTTATATATAATAGGGGTGTAACGGTTCACAAAAATCACTGTTCGGTTCGATGCAATACTATGATGGAGTTTTAGTGCCACAAAAAAAAAAAAGAACCTAAAATTACGAGATTAAAGTAAAAAATACAAGAATAAAGTCGTAATATTACGAGAATAAAAGTCGAAATACTACAAGAATAAAGTCAAAACTACGAGAATAAAGTCGTAATATTACGAGAATAAAAGTCGAAATACTACGAGAATAAAGTCA
>JAUCMU010000030.1:9613342-9644503 GCA_032275025.1 Enteromius treurensis | reverse complement strand
ATACCGCGAAACGCGTCTCCGTGTGGACAGGCCCTGAATCAGTGAAGTGACGTTTATAAAAAAAAAAAGAATGGCACATATTTTTATTATTATTTGCTAGAAAAAAAATTCTTAAAAAGATTGAAGAAAAAAAAAATTAACAGAAAAAGGTTTTGAAAATAATTATTATGATGTATGTATTCTCAAAATTAAAAAAGAAAATATATATATAATTATTGGTTAAACATTATTTAAAATGATTTTTAAGAACCAACATGAATACAAAAAAGTACATTGGTAAAATCTTTACAAATTGTATACACTGTATAGACTAAATGCATACTTAAAAATGGAAGCTTCACCTCATTTTCTGTGGTTCTTGCATCCTCATCCCTTCATCCTCCATTTCTGCAGCCCATCAACACATTCCCCCTCGTAATGAGTCTAATCTGGCACATCATTGCTTCCCCTCTCTCTCTTTCCCAGAGATTAAAATGGCTGCTTCACCTGCAGGCTTCATTACTCTTGGTCATGTGATGTTTTATCATCATGAGTGAACTCATTTGGTCAGAGATAAATGGTGTAATTTAGAGGTGTGGTTTTTCTTTAAATGAAAGTGATGTAGATCAAGAACAGAAAGCCACTGAGCTGGTGGAGAGAGTTTAGCAGTTAATGATTTCATGTTAGAGTCTTAATAAGAAGTCCATTACCAAACTACTGTAAGAAGGCATTGGAAAATTGTGCCCCCATCTAAATTTCGGGCAAAAGTCTGACAATATACCTTATAGCTAAAATCACCACTAGTGGACCTAAACCAAATAATAAGTGAACGTTTGCAAATAACGCATTTCGAGAGGAACGTGATATGAATTAATCCCGCACAGCTGGCGGCTCATCAGCTAATCAGTCCCCTTACCAACTTCCAATCACCTCATTTCCCTTCCACTATATAAACCCCAGATTTCATTCCATCCACATCTCGCTTCAAGCATCCCACCTCCTCCCCTTCTCCGCCGCCGTTCAGTTCACGTCCCCCGGGGGAGCAGTACGGGACCCAGCCGAACTTCGAACCCTGCCCTCACTAGGGTTCATACCACTAGGGTTCGGGGTTCCCCGTTCTCCCGGGCTCGCTCCCCTGACAGCACGCCAAACCAGCTATACTATTTATGAGGAAAGCGTGAACTCTTCAATTGAAAGGGCAGATAATTGATCAATAAATTTGATCCTTGCCCAATATTAGTATACCTCAAAACACTTTTAGCATAGTGCATGCTAAATTTACAGTTGTGAAGAAGAATCATAAGACCTCAAAAGACTTGTAGAAATAAGCTAAAATGGCACTCTTTCATTAGCAGATGCATTTTTATCTCACGTTTGTATTTTTTTAATGCTATCAGTTAGTTTTAGGGTAGAGTTCGTCAATTGTGGTACAGTAATTTTTAACATGATGAAGCATTAGCCTTTTAGCAGCACTCATTGTATATTTCACATCTGAACTGTCAATCAATTAATCAATCACTTTTATTTATATGACACTTTAAACAATCAGATTTGTCCTATAAGTTAGCATATTTTCCCGCCAAGCTAAACAAAAACACTTCTAGCATTGTTTTCCTCCAGCTACGCTCCGTTTTCCGGGCTGCTCTTTTTAGGGTGCGAGTGTGCTCATTATACCAAACTGTTTCAAAAAAAGTCAAACTGTTTTCTTTTACCTTTCTTAAGCTCAAAGGAGCAACTGTATCTAAAGTGCTAGAAAAAAAGAGAGTATATGGTTTCTGTTGCATCATCAAGTTGTTTTACGCTATTGGACTGTCGTCATACACACAACAATGATTGTAGCGAAGTACACCAGGATCACATTTATCTGTGTTAGATAAATCTAAATGTGCTTTTAGTACCACATATTTGAAAACACTTGAAGCGACATAACATCATTTTTGAAAATTGTTGCCACAAGTTTTTCTAGTGAGCCTTGGTTGATATGCCTGTTTGATATAATTGCTCAAGCTTTAGGATTAAAGTCCAACCCACCGAAACAGCTACATACTGTAGTTTTAATGGCATTTGCTGATTGCCATCAATCATGTGAGCTGTAAGAGCAGTAAGTGATGGTGGTACCACAATGCAGTTGTTCAGTCCTTGATAAATATGTTTACTGCCTAAAAATATTCATTGGTACTTGTTATGTGGTCCGGTATATGATTTTTTTTATTGAAACATTAAGTGCCATTTAAGCTGTAGGGCTCTTTTGAGAAATAAAGGTTTGTTCATGTTACATGAGGTCATTCAGATCAACATATCCGTATATCAGGTTTTCGAAAATCTACACAAACAGGAAGTTTATTGTTCAACGTAACAGCGTTCTGTACTGTAAGGACTCGGAGAGAACTCATTTCAAAAACATGCATTCAAAGGGTGCTGTTTATTTTCATGGATAAAGTCCCATTTACAGGTATGTCATGAAAAATATACCAATAGAGGATATTGTGAAGACATCATTCTGCTTAATTAATTAAGTAATCGTTTTTTTTTTTGACATTGAACTAAAGCAATTTTTTTTTATTATTATTTGGAAAATATTCATATTATTATATAATATTATTATTGTATTTTTTATAGAAATATTGCCCTATAACCCCATTAAGCATCTTTGGCTGACAGTGACGAGGAGAAACTCTGTCAACACCTCCTTGCTATACAGTATTTATTTTAAACAGTGTACTTGTGTGGTACAGTATACACTCTGAAATAAAGTTGTATTGTGTTTTCTTGTATTGAATTGTGGCTTTTGTACATCGTAGTGGTTTCAAATAATCGTAATTTTATTTTGGGGTCTGCTTGAATACATTTACTTGATTTAAAGTTTAAGAAGCTTTTTTTTTTTCTCATGCATTGCCACAGCATCTCTCTTTCCTCTAAAACACTCTGTTTTAGTTTCTTTAAAGCTTGCTCTAATTGGTCAGCCATCCTAGTCTGCTTCGATTGGGCAAGCGCTTTGAGTGTGTGTCAGAAATGTAACATCCCATCGGGCTTTGCGGTGTCTCCTCGACATAGAGAAATCACTTACCCAGCTGTTATATGAGGGCGGGCCAGAGCAGCCAGCAGTCGGGCATTATGAAAATGTTTAACATGGTGACATTGCTAAGTCACAGAAATAACGGCACAACTACAAACAAGTTTCTTTTGAAAAGTAAGTGTGTTTTGCTTGAGAGATTAACTCGCTTTGGCATGGATTTTGTGCTTTGTAACTTCTTGGATCATTTACATACACAAACTGTTCAAGCATAATTGGCAGGGGTGCTCATAGCTTTTTCGGCCTGTTACTTATGAGTGCAACTAGAGATTTGGTTTAGCGCTTACACTGCTCACACTCTGACCCATTAAATATAGCTCTAAAAAAAAAGAAATTAATATAGGAAAGTATTTTTGGCTTTTTGATTGCAATGCTACCGAGTGGACTAAAGCATATCAGTGAAAGAAATGTGCATTGAAACTGGCAGCGAGGAGCTTACATTTACTCTTTTACATTTGCAGGAAATCTAATGCAGTATTATAGTAATGGTCATTAACCATGTCAGTGGGAAAATGAGCGATGCCAGCTTATTTACCCCACACATTTTTTATTACGGCCACATGTGTGCACCTGCGCTCTGCTTACGTGCACCCCTGTTAATACGTTTTCCGTGTTTTTTGTGATTGTTTTTCCATCATTGCTTTCAATTAAATAGTTAAAAAGAGCTTTTTACTGTACTTGCTTTTTGGGTTACACTTTACAATAAGGTGTCATTTGTTAACATAAATGAATGCATTAACTAACATGTTACATCACTGTTACTTCATGGTAACTAATGTTAAGTAATGAACCTCATTATAAAGTGTTACCGAAAACAACTATAAAATAACAACAACAAAAAAAACTTTAAAAAGATTATCATTTAACACTGAACGTTTTTTTACGTTTTAGCAGAAATTATACCAAAAAAAAGCACAATTTAACCTAAACTGTGTATTTTGTAATGTACAAATAAATGCAGCCTTATTGAGCAGAAGAGACCTCTTTTAAAACTATAAAATATTAGCCTAATAAATGTATTAATAGAGCTGTTGATTCATAATTATAATCTTATTTTTTATTTTATTTCACACAACAACAGTAAAATTACAGTACTAACAGTTATGTATTTTATTTTGGCACGAACCCGCAGGAAGCCCTTCCGTGCTTCTTTTTGTTGGCAACAGCAGTTTTATGAATAATTCTCATTATGAATTTGGAAAGATGCTTGTCACACGTATCACATTGTAAAAAATCATAAACATTTTACTGATGATTTATTCAGTCTTTTAACTTATTCTTATGCTACTTTCAGCTGAATAATTTCAGTTGCCGAACATTCTGTACATCCCTAATAATTCTATGTGTATGATATCATCATACTTGAACCCCTGAGCACCAGCTGTGTTAAGTGATAAGAAAACCAAGTTTTTCAGCCAGGTTTAAAACTAGCCTGGGCCCGCCCATACTTCCTTTGACGCTACATTCTTTTCGTGATCAAAGTTAGTCTGGCCAAGCTGCCGTTTTAGAGCATTTCAGATTCCCAAAAAAGTGGGAACCAATGAGAAACGAGCTCGACTGAGGCGGGTGTAACGCGATGACGCAGCAGTTCTGCGGGGTTCAAACATGGCGTGTACCGAGCAGCAACAATCGTTCGACTGCTGTTGCAGCTGTTGTGAGAAATTTTCATGACCGGTTTTCTTTAAAAACGGAGCAGAAGTAATTAAAGTAAGTAAAGACATTGTCCTACTGCTTTAATGAAGCTAGCTACAGGTTTTGTCGCTACTCATTCGTCATCAGAATGTGTGCTCTGTTTGGTTGTAGATTCGTCCAGTAGTATACAGAGGTGGACACAGGTTAAGCCCGCCTCCCAGAAGGCAGGTAGTAAGGCAGCTTGTCCTCTTATGAGCTTTATAGTCTCGGAAGCCAGGCTAGATTAAAACTACTTCACAACTCTCTTCACGTACTCACCCTCGTGTTGTTCTGTACCTGTATGACTTTCTTTCTTTTGTAGAACACTATCTGTTAAAGAATGCGGGCAACCAATCCACTCTGACTTTGATTGCATAAGACATTTCTTAAATAAGACGTATCATTTCTGAACTCATGTTGAGTAAATTAAGACCGAACTTTAATTTTAGGGTGAACTGTCCCTTTAAATCAACAGTTCTTCTGTACACGCAGTCTTTTTATTTGCCTTAATGTTGTATTGGCATCCGTGAGTCTGTGGGTTTGAGTTCCCGCAGGATGTAGGTATAACACAGCAACGCAGCCAACTCAATGTTCTTAAGATTTCATTGCCGCGTTCAGTCTCTCAATGTTTCCTGGAAGCATTCACTGCCTGCGTTTGGATGTGTTTTATTCTCGGCTTTCTTCTCAGTATCGGCTACCTGGGTCTGCAGGCGGCTCAGGATAGCGGTCCTCAGCTGGGGCCCGAAGCGTGGAGTTCGCTCAGACACTGGTTGTTTATTGTTTATCGTCTCTCACCAGAGACTAACAAACAAAGAAGCATCAGATCCTCTCAGTGACCCTTCCCTGCTGTTCCCACAGAGCATCACTTCCCTGCTTTTTATTCGCTTCCAGCTGATTTACACAGGATGAGTAAACACACAATCACACACCGTTACACATCTCGAGTGCGCCACACATACACTTCCTGTAAGCTGAATCGGCTTCATATACTTATATAAATATTCTCCCTGGTGAGGGAGAGCGAGAGTTGAAACGGTCTGCTGGGGAAAGAAGGTTGGTTCTCAGCTTTTTGAGATGGGTAAAGGCTGATAGATTTTTCTGCACTATGAGGTCTGTGTTATTTTTGTTGGACGCGTGGCATACAAAGAGATGTTTGCACGATGCTGCTCTTACTCCTTTTATAGTGTTATGCTGGCACCGGCTTCGGAAGAGCCCTCTTGTGTGTTGGTTAACACGTCGGTAACTGTTTCATGTATGTGTGCACGCATTTAAAGTGCTTTTCATGTGCTGTTTAGTTGGTTACCATGGCCGTCCGAGTTAAGTAATCAAACACAACAGTATGATCTCCCACTTTTATTCTATAACCCTGCAGTTATATATAGACTCCTCCATCTCCACCCACTCTTCCACCCTCCTGCTCTCTCTATCTCTCCACACTAACTCGCACTTCACTCTTTCTATCACACGTTCATCTCTATCCGCTTTCATTCGTGCTCTCCCTACTGGATGTGATTTACACTCTTATTCCCGCCTGTCACTTAATTACTCAGTTAACCAGTGGCACAGCACCCATTTTGTCCTACTGCTTACTCTTTTCTGTCTCTCCCGAAGCTCTCATTTTCCTCTCGCCGTACGTAATCCTCTGCATTGTGTGTGTATACGCTGTCAGGTGATGAGTATTGATTGTACACTTGGCTGTAAGGCCGTGTGATTAAACGCAATGAATGGGAGGAGAGGGGCCCGCAATAAATCACCTATATGCCACTGTGTGCGTTTGATTAAACAGGACTTGAATCTGGTGCTCTCTACAGAGCTTTATATCCAGGGGGGTTTTAACGGAGTCGTCAGATTTCCCTGGATATTTTGAGATAAAACAGATGGATAAGCTTTGAAAGCTTACTGTAAGTTTGAGAGCTCAAAATGTCCTCTCCATTGCGTAAATTTCATTTATATATTTAGTTAGAAGCATTCTATTTAACTTTTGTAACATATTTAATATATTTTTTAAAACAAATGCCCATATGGTTGGCCATATGGATGACAAAGAGTGATACAAAAAAAATTAAGGAATAAATTAACACTCTAGTAATTGGACAAGCTTCGAGTGGCATGTTTAAGTTGGAAGTTTGTTTTTACATAGTTTATATAAAGCTTATATTTCAATGTTCTCAAGTTTGTTCCAGTGAGTAAATTTTCCAATTGCATTTGGGCAATTTTTTTATTTTTATTTTTATTTTATTTTATTTTATTTTATTTTATTTTATTTTATTTATCATTTTTAGCTTAATTCATTATTTTTATATTAATTATATTTAAGAAAATAAAAATTTTAAATGTTTTAGAAACAAGTTTTAAAAAGGTTCATTTATTTGTCTATACAGTTTATATATACTGTGTATATATATATATACATATATATATAATTTGTTTTATTTATTTTTTTACTACATTAAGTTTTCATTTTTTTAATATCTCTATTCTCAATTTAGAAGTGATCTACTTTTATTTTAATTTTTTATTAAAATGACCATTTATTCCCTCATTTTATTTTGACATCATCTAGTCATGACGATATTAAAGTGGAATCAAAAGACTAACAAAATAAGTGTAAAATGAGAGAAAGGTTTCTAAAAGCACACGTGCCTGTTTGTGTGTAGCACCTACTGCTCTGCAGATCCTGCGAAAGGAACCCAACCCTTGTAATGAGGATCTCTCTGTTTATTTTTGACAAGATCCCTGATCATTTCAGTTTGATCTCAACATTTTGCCCAACACATTTCAGGCAGTTTTTAGACAGTGAAAGGTTCACTTAACAATGTAATACAGCTTTTCACAGAGGCTGTTATAGATGGATTGGGCGGTCAGAAACTATATTTGACAACAGCAAACCTGCAAGCCAGTGTGTGAGGACTGAAGCACAGCAGCACTCAGAGTGCTCTTAATCATTTCTCAAGTCAAGGGTGCGTTTCTTAAAGTCACATCAGCAAAATATGAGATTTTTCATTCTTAGAGCCAGATGGATAGTGGAAAGGGGCACAAAGCTCCAAAATATTAGTTTTTGGCATACATAAAAACTATTTTTTGTAGACTTCTTTTGCAACTGAAATTTCTACGATCATCCTCTGATCTGTTATGAATGGTGGAAACTTTTTTTTTTCTTCAAGGCAACACACACACCCACACATACACACATGCATTATGCATGTATTCAAACCCTTAGTCCCGACTCACTGAGCTATGAAACGAGGCCATGCTAATCTCGCATTAAATGTTTGTGCTCCCATAAATACCAAGTCTTTTCGCTTATTTGGTTTTTCCTCTTAGCATATGGCCCATTACCATAATGACACATCGCTGGTGGCCTGATAAACATTTTTGCTGCAAAGATCTCGAGAGCTAGATCTGTGGAACTATATCCAGGCTTTAATAAGTCATCTCCAATTCTACCTGGGATTCTGCTGGTTTAGTTAAGCTTAATTAGACCTCAGTGAGCTCGATAACTGGATTTCAACAGGCTTTCGCTTATTTAATGAGTTTCCGTAGCGCTTGCTAACAGGTGTCCCACGCATTTGCCCCCTGAACCTCCAGGAATACTCACTGTATGCTAAGAAATTTACAAGACGCCTGCAGGCCCGATTCCGCCTGAAACAGCTGTTTTAGCAGTGAAGTTGCTTTAAAAGTCTGCTCGCACGAGGTGATGAGCTTGGTGTTGACTAATTGAGACGAGACCCCCGCGGGGTTTAGCGCATCTCAGTCTGTGAGCACAGCAGAGAGAGATTCTCAGACGTTCTCACAGGTCAAAAGTTATTTAGAGGAATTCGTTTGTGCACATTTTATCTGTTGGTACCCAAATAATTTACTTTACTAGATAAAGCTGAAGGATGATAAAATGAAAGTATTTTTAACTTTCACTCTGCATTGTTTTAGTGCCTGATTTTTGTAAAGCAATATTTGGATACATGCCAGGTTATAATGCTCATCTGCATCATTTGATCATCATTTCCTGAATAACTGCTTCTGTGATCAATAGAAAATGTACACAGACATCACTCGGGCGGTAATAGCGTGACGTTAATTGCAGCAGGCAATTTGTGGGCGCTATGTATAATAAGCCTAATTCTCGCAGAAAGGCGGCGTGTTTGGTCTGAAAGAATGATTTAATTTAAATAGACAAGCCGCAGTGCTATTTTGTCGAATTTTGTGACTGGTTAAATGGATTACTGGTGATTACTGAATAATAGTCAAATATATTAATGATATACCACGTACAAAAATGGCACAAATGTTTGGTGATTGATGCTGTAAATGACATTTTCTTTTACGCACTGCATAAATAGCATCTGTCTTATTTTACACTAGTACACAGCCTCTGTCTTATTGAATTCATAGTCTCTCAAGGGACCTTTCGATAGAGTAATATGGAATAAGATGGTGAGTCAACTGCAACATCATATATCAATGCAAGTCAGCAGCACAAACAATAATCTCAATGGGAAAGAACCCTGTAATCATATTCGGTTTTATGCCAAGTGAAAAGATCGAAATCCACTGTATTCCATTTCCATACTGATGAACTTCAAAGGTAAGAGACAATGAGAAGATGAAAAACCAACATTAACTTGATATATCAGATGCGTTCTCTCTCTCTTTTTCTTCCCATCTCACCCTGTTGCCACGGCAGCATAATCTGGCTATGACAGAAAGGGACGGATAGAGCAAATGTCATCTGACTCATTTAATGTTGGTGTCAATATGTGTGTGAGCGTGTGTGTGATAGAGAGAGCAGGAGAGACAGAATGAATGTCACAACGTATCATAGAAACCATTGGTTGAGCTGCGACTTTACTTCATCTCCAACAAGCAATAAGTGGCCTTTTCTCTAAAGCCTAATGTCTTATAAAGAGTTTGTGTGAATTAATATTACTGGTGATGGTAAAGGTTGAGGGTAATCCGTTGAAACACACTGACAGTTGCTGCTCTAACATACTGACAGGCACACACGCGTCTATTTTTGAGATGTATTTGAGATAGCACCGGTGGCAGTTCTGGCTCACTCGGTGCCCAAGGCAAGATAAGACGTATCCAAAGAAAGAAGTTAAGTTATAATCCAACCCTAACACACTAAAATACAACTGCGCTCGACAGACAGTGGTTCAGCAGAACTCTGAATTTAAGAATTGGTGGAATTGAAAGTGTCCACATCCCACATGAAGGTTTTTTGGCATTTATTTTGGTATTTATTTATTATAGTTCAGATTCAACAACCATTATGATGGTGGAATGAAGTGTTCCTCCACCCAGCAAAACGTTAGTGACATTTCAAACATCTCTGTCATTTTGTCTTCTTATAAGGCCTGTAGGTTCAGACATTTGGTGTTTTTATCTTTATTCAGAATTGACTTGAGTGCAAGGAGCAGTAAAAGAATAATATAATCCCTATTGCACATATGTTTTGTGTTTCAGTTCTATTTGTACTTCCTGAAATTTAAATTTAAATTTGAATTTCAGTTCCGTATATCTGTTTGATACTCTACCCAAACTGGAACTGAATCAAAAACATTCTCTATTTATGTTGCACAACCACATCAATATATTCCCTCAGAAAAGTTGGAAAGTTAAAAGTTTCAGATGACAAGAGTGTGGGACAGTGACAGCTAATGAAGTGTGACCACATTTAGACGTGTGAATGGGTGATTTATGCCACAGTCATTTATTTAATTTTTTTCACCTACAGTACAACAAAAATCCCACTTGGTTTGAATGAATATGTGCTCTTTAGATCCCGCAGTATGTGTTTGTTTTGTAATGAAGTGTGCATATTCATCACCAGATTTGCTAACGTTGTTTTGTAATCCGCAGGCTTGAAAGCGCTGTTGTTTTTTTCCCGTCCGTGTCCTTTATCATCATGCTACGCTTTACACGTGTTTACAGCGGCCCGCACCTTGCACGCCCATATAAACGCAGGAGCCCGAAAGTGGCGTGGCTCCTGAGAGCGTCTGCAGACGTCATGCATGAGGAATCATCGTGTTTGTTTACTCTGCCAAAGGGAATGCTGAAGAGCCCGTACAGCTGAAATGCTTTCATTTAAATCTGTTGGCACAGCAGGGTCGGTTAAATCATTCATCTGACACAAAGAGCAAGATTTCACATTGGTATAAGCCTTTCATCTTCATATCTTATCACGTATTTACAATGTACCAGCCCAAAAGTGTTAAAACACCGTTCAATATTCAGCAGCGACCGACCACACCTGCATCTTTCAAATCCTGCCAAAACACTGGTCTGTTACTGGCGCGAACATGACTGTTACATTCATAATTGCATGGTGTTTATCTGTGAGTGGGCCGAGAGCGAATTGCTTTCTGCTGTGAGGTAAGTCAGCATCCTGTGAACAAAGTCCAAGGCCCGCGCCGATCACTTGTCCATCCGTGTGCGCGCGTGTCTGTGACGGATCTGGATTTGACACAGATGTTTGTGCTGCACCTCGGGGCAGGCCTCGTCAATGTCGAAGAGCAGATCTGTCAAAACACACATGGACTGGTGTTTGCGTGCTACATGCGAACGGCATCGGTGACCCATGTTGTCAAAAAGGACAGCTAGTGGAAACATCCCCCCTTTTCAAAAGCATGGAAATGCGTGTGAAACGGAGAGAGGTTGGCGGAAATGCAAAGAGACATGTAGGATCAGAAGGAGGCAAGAAAAAGGAAGGATCGACTGTCAAGCTGGTGGATTTTCTCTTTGTATAAGTGAGAGAGCGCATGTGTGTGAATCTTACGGGGTGGGTTAAGGACAAGGTAAGAGGCTAAAAGCGCTAAAAGATTGTCGGAGGAGAGCAGAAGTTCACTGAATCGACTGACAGAAGAAGAGATGGAGAGAATTAGGGAGACAAGCTGTTTGCGACTGATTTGCCCATTGAGAGGAAGTCTGAATGTGATTTTTCAGGGCAAAACCCCACATCTTATTTCCTAACCATCTGCCAGTGTACTTTAACCAAGCTCTAAATGTGCTTAAATTGCACTGCACCATATTTACATTAAATGGGCGTGAATGTAAATGTCTTTGATAATTACACGTAAAAGAAGTTACTTTGTGGCAAAAGCATCCTGCCTCAGGATGATACCTCACTGCTAACATCCCTAGTTTATTTGGCTTCTGAAACAGTTTTAAATCTCCAGTTGTCATGATTGTCATCTACTGTACATGCCATAAAAAAGAAACTACGTCATCATTTGTCACCCTCGTATCTGTTCCGAATTCATTAGACTTTAATTATCGCAAATTATTTTTTTATTTAATTGGTTATTTCACACAGTTCAGCTACACAGCTCAATATCATATCAAAACAACTTACATTATACAACAAAAACATCAGTATAATACCATACAATAAAATCCCACCAAAAATCTCTAAAAATCAGTAACTCAAAAATTTGCTGCACAATGACCTCTTGATGAGGATCTAGTTTGTCTTATGTTTTCAGTACAAGAGAAAACTAATTCTTTTAAGGGTGAAAGATTGTACTTATTAATAATTAAACAGTGATGGTATAGGTTTTCTTTTCAAAAACGTTTAAAGCACGTTTATACACTGGTCTGAGACTAGATTTTCCTGCTTGTGACTATGAGGTAATACAATAAGATTGAGAAAAGATCAAATAATAATACTAATGATAAAAAAAAAAACCTTAAAGCTTATATTTAAAGTTGACCGAAATGAGACACTGTTAAGAAACCTGAGGTTTATGTCCCTCTATTAAAAGCCCAGGGAACCAAAACTTAGAAGTCACAAAAAAGTCATAAAGGTATTGTAAAACAAATCCATATGATTCAGGGGGTTTAATCCAAGCCTTGTAAAGAGATACAATCACTTTATATGATAAACAGATTTAACCTTATATAATCTCATTAAAGGAAATGTGCTCTTAACTCATGTCTGTCCATCAATCACAACCAGTACTATAGATTTTAGGGAAAGATTTTAAGACCATCCACATTGTTTTGTCCCTGAATGTACAAAAAGCACCTCAAAAACCTATGCATTCCCTTCTAAAAGATCAAACTGCTGACGTTTATTTTTAATGGCATTCCTGAGTAATTGAATCAGAATGTCATTCATTTGTTCTTCTAACGTCACAAATTAATTTTTTTCGTAATTATTCTTAACACATTGCAATTTTTTTTCTACTGTAAATATCCATTGATTATAGCAGTCTGACAACCAGTGATAATAATAGGTTTGGAAATATATACACACATAATAGATTTTATCACTTGTAATGAGTTTCAATGCAGAAACAGACTGTTGCGAACATTGCTGGCTATATTTAAAAAACACGTCAAACATATTGTGGGGGAGGTTGTGGATAGGATGCAGTGAACTATGTACCACAGTACTGTTTTTGAAAATGAAAAATGGTCATTTGTGCAAATACCTTTTGGTGCAAAAGAAAAAAAAATCTCCAGAAACCTAATAAAAAGATCAGAAAATACATGATCACTGTCAGGACTAACATGCCTGCTTTTTAAATTTTAACAATGATACATTTCAAATTATTCACAGAAGTCAATGTTATTTGGATTGTGTAATAAATGTCATGTTGTTACTGCCCATATATGATATTCACAGCGTTAAACTGCTTAGCACAAGCTTATTGGTTTATTTTGATTGTGCATGCTTGTTGCTTTACATTTAAATGGCGAGTTAGCATCTAGAGCGGTTCGCACTTCCTCTGAAACCCTCCACCTCCCCAGCTCCACCTGTATAGATCTGCTACAGTTTATTATATATGCTACTTGTGCAGCAGCAGTATGTATTTGTAGCAGCACTACTCCAACAAGGCTAAATGCATTAACATTGTCATATCCATTACAATGCTAAAATCTTCAGAGACTTCTTGTGATAGAAAGACACCAAAGTAGACATGCACTGAAACGACAGATAATTTGGTACTGCCTCACTTGTTTATTCTGAGAATATAGTATAGTAAAGAGATCTTCACTGGTACTGTGTTGTGGTGAAGAGGGCTGTTTTACAGTTCCAGGGAAAGTGAGACAGATTGTAGTAGTTTGCTGCATCCTCCACATCCGAGCACTCTGAACCGACCCGCAAGAAGCCTGCATGAGCGTTTGTGGCTCGGACAGATTTATGCGTTTACTTGAGTGAATCACGCAGATAGCGTTTGCAAATAAAAAGCGCCGTCATTGAGTGCAATTCATTCTTAGTGAATTGCCCCTCAGCACGCCAGTGCGTGTTTGCGTTCGCTGATGTTTTCAGACCCCTGATGAAGAGGGCTTTTGATGGTTTTATTAAGCTCTTGTGCTCTCGGCCCATGGAGTGCCAGGAGGGACACATGACGGGTGTCTTTTCCTGCCTCCGCTCTGGAATCTTTCCACAAGTGGAAAAGGCGAAGATTAGATGGGAAAAGGCTTCCTCTTCATCTCACAGAAGCCTGGTGACATCTTAATGTGTCTGTATCAACCGGCGCTGGCAATGCTTGCATCCAGCTCTCTCATTTCACAATCCAAATCAATTAAGGAGAATGAATCACTCTGCTATTATTATAACTGTCAGATTCACTTCTTACTTACAAAGATGAAGGAGAAACAAATGAAGCGGCTGCTATCTACTCCTCCCTTTCCCCGAAGGCTTCCTCTTCAAGCATATTCTCTCTCAATGTCTCTTTTTCCTCTCTTTCTTTCATTCCCTTTTTTCTTTCTCTCGTTCTTTGTTCTCCTTTCGTTACCCTGCTTTTTATTTCAGTCCCCCATCCACATTTCTGGTCGCCTTTTTCTTTTGCACTCCCTAAATAATTTATATTTTACAGTTTACTTGCCGGCTGCCAAGAGCGGCTTCATTCAGGCGTGCACATATGCAAAACAGCGGGTGTGAACTTTAGATTTATATTTGCGACACTGGTCATTAGTATTTGCCTGCAATAATTACAGTGGAACAATAATGGCTTCCTCAATTCTGCATACACACACGCTGTGTCTTTTCATTTCCTCTCTTTCTCACTTTTCGTGCCTTGCTGATGCATCCAGAGTGACTGAGAGAAAGGAAGAAAGAAAGAGGGGAGGAGAGATGAACAATGAAATAGGGAGGAGAAGTTCATCCATCATTTCTTCCCTGTGGTCAGATAAATCTTGTTAGGTCTGTAAAGGTCAGAGTTCACAGAGATTGCTTTGAGTTGTGTGTGTGGGAGAGTGTGTATGAATCAAATACTGCACATCAGGTGTTTTTATGTCCGTGTGATTTCCCTGTGCTGCTGTTAGGGACGTGCGTGACACGGTTGTGACCTGCGTCAGTAAACTGTCATAATTCCCTAATTCGTGACGATGCTTCACACATCGCTGTCCATTTATAACAGTTATAAAACTGTATGTAATGTTGCAATAAAACTAATTGAGCTGTAGAGTGTTTTTTAGTAAACTTTAAAGTGCTGCAGGGTTACTGGATCATACCGTACACTACCGTTTAAAAGGTTGGGGTCAGTTAGATTTTATTTTACTTTTTTTTTTTTTTGGTAAATGAATCCTTTTATTCAGCAAGAATGCATTACATTTAATGTTTAATGAAAAAATGTCACACATGCAAGATATTTATGTTACAGAATTTTATTTTATTAAAATAAATGCTGTTCTTTTGAACTTTCTTTTCTTTTAAGAATCTTGAAAAAATGTATCACATTTCTACATTCTACATGATATCTGAAAACATTAAGAAGCACTGTTTTCAACATTATATATTTATTTTATATTTGAGCATATTAGAAGGATTTTAGAAGAAAGCATAATATTCATATTTATACATTAAGACATTTTGTACATCAATATATATTTTTTAAAATATTGTATTTAAAAAAAAAATAATATATATATATATATATATATATATATATAAATTTTAATAATATTTCACAATTTATTGTTTTTAAATGCAACCTTGGTGAGCCTTAGAGCCTTAAAAAATATATAAATACATACTGGCCCCAAACCTTGTATATCTTCCAAAGACGTGATGATATAAGGCAGATTGGGTCAAGTTTTCACAGGTTTTTGTCTTAGTAACTACATAGGTGTCGGAGTTCTATTAAAAATATTATTGTTTGCCTAACAGTAGTTTGTAGGTTAGTTTCCAACATCTATTTCAAAACCGTCTTATAAAAAAAGTATTTTGTGAATTTTATTCTTCAAACTTAAATGTCAGTGTCATTATCGTTTTGAATTATCTGTTGTATTAATCAGCTGAACACAATTAAAACCACCCTGGCATATATATTCAGGTAAAGGTTGAACTGTGTTCTCAGGACAAGGAAACTTTTAATAAATGTCAGGTCAAAACAAAAACATGCCCAAAAGAGTGGTTTGATATTTTATATTACCTATTATATTTTGGCTGCTTGATGAATTGTGTTGTGTTCTACTGGGGCAGGTTGTCACAAAAGGTCAATGTGCAGTGAATTGTATCTTTGGTGGAAAATGTGCAATAGATGTTTCTGTAGACTAGACAAAAACTGCTGGAAATCTGTAAATGCTCATGTATAACTGCATTCATCTTATTTCTGTGTTCATCTAGGGGGTGCTATAGGCAGCAGAAGGCATCTCCATGAGGAGCGGTAGAAGATGCCGGAACTGCCAGCGCTCCTGCTGTCGATTTACTTCCGCTTCCTGTTAGTCACCGTGGTTACCATGCCGCCTTCTTCCCTGAGCCAGACCCCCATTCTGTCATCTGTACGGATGGGTAAGTCGCACACATATGGACTTTTGTCATGTGGTTGGGAAGCTTTGTAAAAGTTAGTCTGCAGTCATGAAGTCTTTTATTAGAATCAAAGCAGGAGATAATATAGACAAATGTTTCACCGTCTGCCTTTATCAGTGTGACAATCCTTTTTCTCAGTGATTATATAACAGATGACATACATCAGGTGATTATAATTAATCAATCAATCAATCAATTTACAGACTCCACTTAAACATCAAAATCATGGGAATAATAATAATAATACATTAAAGAACATTGTATTAAGAACATTGTCAAAATCCTCATTTAAAACTGAAGGTGATATTGTCATTCAGAATGCTGCTCTTTGTAAACCAAAAAAAAACCTTAAAACTTTTACTTCGGTGCCAATACAAGTTGTTGATGTATGGTTACAATCAATAAAACATGTTACTCAATAGCTGATTCATGTTCACTTACTTATTCTTAGTGACCTTGATATATTTCCAACATACTACAGACAAGAGCAATGAAGTAAATAAATAACATTATTAGTAGAAGTCATCTCATGCCACATCTGATCTTACTAACATTTGCCAAATGCTGAGATCTTTTATACAGTATGTGAACTTTGGATTGCATTAGAAAACCTCTTTTAATAAGGGTTCTGAAGGTAAAATCAACCAGGATTTATTCTCAATGGACTTGATTTAATGACTAATGTTTGTATAAGTGAGAATGTAATAAACCTAAGGTGACTGTTTCCTTTTGTTCATTTATTTAATATTTGTACAGTTTTTTTTTTACTTTACTCAAGTACTGACTGAATCTAAATCTGTGGATATTCTCTTGAAATAAAAGAATTTCAGACTGTTTATTAAATTCCTAAATCTATATAATTAGCTTAAAACCTTTTTCAAATGTAACAGATGATAACTCTGTTTTTCTCTGTTGATTTTGAAAAACCGGAGTGAATATGACTTTATTAATTTTAGATATGAGATTCATGTTATTCTCTTCACTTAAAGTAAATGAATCATGATGAAAAATGATCATTTATAAAGACTTTGATCCTGGAATGTTAGAAAGAAATTGAAACCAAGTACAACAAGGAGAAACTAACTCATAGACTTTCTCTGAATTTTACAACAGAAATATAAATTTATTATTATTTTTTTTATCTGAACACTGACCTCTGACCCTATCAAAAAAAGCTCGGGTTTTGTCCCACCAGTTAAGGAAACACTAATAATAACCACTTTATTACAGAAGATCTTATTAGATATGCGATGGAAATTCAGAACGTTTGTAAAGAATCTTTATTATTGTACATGATAGAATGCTCTTTTAAAGTGTTATGTATTACATTTCTATTGCTAATACCCATATTTCTCTCTACTTAATCTGCCTGTCTCTTCCTCACTCTCAATCTCTCCTCCGTTAGCGGCAATTTTGGATGACAGCTCTGTCTGTGGGCGTGGGGAGCGGTTAGCTTTAGCGTTAGCACGCGAGAACATCAACAGCGTGATGGAGGGCCCGGCTCGCGCTCGCGTGGAGGTCGACATATTTGAACTCCAGAAAGACTCCCAGTATGAGACTACAGATACTAGTGAGTCATACATTAAAAAGTGCACTCACTCACTCACGCACACACACATGCACACATCCCTCAAAAACTTTGAAGTAAGGCAGTACAGCATACAGTGAGTCAGAAAGGCAAACAGAGTGAATGTGAGGAATGAAATGCTCTACTTCTTTTTTGCCGTAGTGTGCCAGATTCTTCCGAAGGGCGTGGTCTCCGTGATTGGCCCCGCCTCTAGCCCCGCCTCTGGCTCTATAGTCAGTCACATCTGTGGGGAAAAGGAGGTGAGCTTCATCTAAATATTCCACTTTACTTATTTTGTGTTCATTCGCTAATCATGATCTCTTTCCTTTTGTTGTTCTAACCGCTCTCCCTCAGATTCCGCATGTCAAAATCGGCCCGGAAGAGACTCCACGGCTTCCTTACCTACGTTTTGCGTCTGTGACTCTGTATCCTAGCAATGAGGATCTGAGCCTTGCCATCGGAGCCATCCTACGCTCCTTCAGCTACCCATCGGCTAGTCTGGTCTGCGCTAAGGCCGAATGTGAGTCCGAGACCTCTGGTCTGGTCTTCCTTCAAGCTTGAATATGTAAAATGATTCCACATAGAGAACAACATAGGATACTTAAAATTACAAGTTAGAGTGAAGCCTTCAGAGGAAGATGCATCATTCTAAAGATGCACAATAATTTTGCTGTTTCAAAAAACATTTAAATTGATTTTCTCAACTCCGTCCGCCCAATCAATCATCTTCTCTCAGCAAACACTCAAATTACAACGTGTATTCAAGGCTGATGGGAGAGATGAAATTGCAAAAGTTCTGGAGAACAGACACTGATAATGACTTTGCAGTGCTTTCTTACTGCAAGCGCTAACAATTACTTTGTTGTAATAGGTGGCTGTGCCAATAAAACATACTGCTGGGCAATTACACAGCGTGTCACTGGACAACATAACGTTCATGTAATCTGAGAATAAATCTCCCCCATGCTGCGCGTGTTAATGTGTGAGACACCAGCACGTATGCAGGATGTGTGGCTGTGTGTTTGTGCTTTTGGATGTTCATGTGTGTTAGAGAGGGCATCGCTACATAACGCTCAGCTCTGACCCAGTTGGCTGCACTATGGTTGCTATGGCAGCAGAGTAGGTGCAACTTGCCACTCATCAAGCTCGTTTAAAATGGTGGCAAGAGATGGAGAGAGGCTCGCCGCTGCGCTACAGCTTCTCGTTAAACAGATAGAAAGCAATTTCGCAAGCCTGTTTTGACACGAATGTTTTCATGTGTGTTGTGTGCCGTGATTCTGTGCTGAACCTCATTCCCTTTAATTTATGAAACTGTCATCTGATGCCACACACTTTGTGGAAGCTTCGGCTGATTTTTCTCTGATGACCTCTTGTCTGTCAGACTGAAAGGAGCATCTAAACAACTGCGTAAACACATTCCAAGTCATTCTTTTTGTTTTTACAAAGCTTGTCTTTTAAACAGAATTTATTCATGATTTTATCTCCTGCGGGCATATGTTCCAAAACTGAGCCAGCTGCCTTGTTGTCTGTGCTTTGCAAATGTAGAATAAGAAGAAGTGATTCATATAGATTTAAAAAATAATAAAAAACTAAAACTGCAAGATATGGACATGCATTTTTCAAAACGTTTAGCTACTCTAAAGATGATTTTTAAACAATGTGTCACTGCTCGTTTATTTTTTTAGGCCCAGTTCTTGCTATTACAAGGCATCAACTACTACTTTTCTCTCAATAAACTCCTAATTTGCTGCTTATTAATAGTTAGTAAGGTAGTTTTGAGTAGGATTATGGATGTAGAATATGGTCAGGCAGAATTTGTGATTTTTAAGTACTAATACACAGCAAATATGTTAATAATATGCATGCTTTTTTTAACAGTAAGAAACTAGTTAACAGTAAGAATTGGTCCCCACAATAAAGTGTTTTCAAAAGCAGTGAGTGACTGAATTGGAGAATTATCAGCAGCAACTCAAATAGTGTGATTTCAATAGAGTTTGACATTGGCCTGTTGCTGTGTGGTCACATTCACTGGTGTTTGGTGAATTTTTGTGGGTGAAATGCAGTTATTTTAATTGGAATCCATGCGAGTCTTGTGTGAGGGCTGAAGATTTCCACACAGATTTTTCACTGTTTGCTGAGAGAGTGTGCTGAACAACTTAAAATATTTTATTAATAACACTTTCAAATATTTTACCATACTTTTAAATTACAATGCATTATAATTATGCCATAATATGTGTTGTAATAAATCAAATCTTGTTGTGAATAATTATAACCCCAATTTAAAAATGCATAGAGTAACTATGAATTGATAAGTGTTATAATGTATTAACCATATAATTATTCATGAGATTGTACAGTGCATTATAAGGTGTATTACAAGGCATAATTAATACATTAAAACAACTTTTATAAGTATTATACATAAAGGATTTAAAGTAAAAAGGTGCCATTTTATTATATTTATTATTTTTTACATTGTTATTAGACATTTTTAACATGTAATTAAACTAAATTAATAGTTTTATAAAACTAGTTAATGTAGTCTATATATATATATATATATATATTCTAATATTATAATATAGTACACACAAATATTGCATTAAAATAGTCCATATTTACTAAAACAAAATGTCATCTTGTATTTATTTACTCACTAAAACACATTTATGAAACCTCAATTCTGCTTGTGTTTTTCTTTGAACTCTGTGCATTCTGGGATTACCATCTTGCTGCTATAAGCATCTCATAAATAAAATGCCTATCTTTTGAAATGGGTTTTGTGCCTATGATGTCCTACAATGCTGGCTGCTCGCTAGGTTTTGGAACAGAGCTCTAGTCACTGTCACAAATGAGTCATTAAACACAAGGCTGGTCTGGGTCTGATAGTGTTTGTTTCTGTGTGTCACAGCGATGGTCTCTAGTGGAAAACAGAAGATCTGAGTTCACTTTATATCCAGCTGTGGGAATAAAAAAGTGAAATATCGAGAAAGAGACAAATTTAGTGGAATGAAGGGAACAGAGAGTCTGAAAATCAGAATGAATGAGAGAAATCAGTGAAATAAAGGGGAGGTATTGAGAGGGAGAGAAAGAGAGAGAGAATGAGAGTGTGGAGAGCATTGATTTCTCTCCTCCCTCAAGCTAATTAAAGTTTGGCACTGGCTTTACTGGCTCGTTTTGTGCATGCAGGCTCCCTTGAGAGCGCAGCTAGTTATTTACATTTTCACTGGGCTTTGTGTTGCCACCGACTCACTTTCTTCACAGCGGCATTGCAAACGGACAGATGCATGCTGTTTACAAACAACCTCAGACACAAACCATCTCAGGTACACTACATGAACCCCGGTTTGGTCCCTTTCAGTCCCAGTCGGGTGTTTAAACATCCATATGCTTTCGGGCCTACAACTCGATTTGTTCCCCGCAGGTCTGCTGAGACTGGAGGAGCTGATAAGGCGGTTTCTGATCTCTCGAGAGACGCTGTCAATCAGGATGCTGGATGACAACCTTGACCCCACGCCTTTACTGAAAGAGATTCGTGATGACAAAATAGCTACAATAATTATTGATGCTAATGCATCTATATCTTACCTAATACTGAAAAAGGTAAGTATGGAGTCACATTATTTAAATGCTGTTGCTTTGGCTCATTACTCATTCATTCATTCATTCTCTTTTCTTCGCCCACTTCAATCTCTCGTCAACCCCTAATTCAGCTTTGATCAATACGCCTGCGTTTTAATGTATAGATGCAATGTTCTGCTTTTCCACGTAGCTCTTTTTAAAAAAGCACACACTGAATAGTGTTCATTGTCTCATTCCTCTTGCCTTTCTTTTTAGGCGTCAGAGTTGGGAATGACATCAGCGTTTTACAAGTACATCCTCACAACTATGGTAAGATAGAGGAGGAGCTCTTGGCCTATTTTCCTGCAGATCTATTCAAGCCTGAAGCCCCATCTTCTGTATTAACAATTCATCTTTATTTCGCAAACCCACTCACACTTCTCAAGCCAACCCCCTTCACAGCTTGAACTGCATTAAATACATACTGTATTACTGTGTAACCTACAAACACTACAACACACACTATTAAAACCCCTTGTTATCAGTGTAACGCTACCAGACTTTAAAATAATTCTGAACGCAACAAGCTCACGCAGAAACATGTGCCTTGTTGCTAGGAGATGCATTACAGATGAAACCAATGTGTTCTAAAATCAGCTCAAAATATCAAATATGTTTGATATCTTTTGACTGAATGGAATCATTATGAAGCTTAAAAAATCTGAGCCTGTGTCTATAATAATTCACATGATTTTATGTGAAATCATTAAACTGCCAACTGTGTAGAACGTGCACGCTAGGCCGACAGACGCTTAATGGCGACCGACTGTTGGCTTGGTGTGCCATGATGCCCACTATTGCAACCTCTAGTAAATATAACAGATTATTAATCATTTACATGCACCAGTAGTCCTGAAACCATAAATAGCACTGAGACCGCTAGTCAGTTGTCCATCCTGACTGGTTAAAGCAATACCGAATTCTCTATGTATCACTTGAATTGTGAATTGTGAACTGTATAGTCTAATCTAACTTGTTACTTTAACCATATTCACACCACTATTGAATCATATTATTACTAGTTTAACCTAAAAAGTTACGCGTTAATCAAACCTTTCATGCACTGCTGAAACACTTAGTGGCTGGTTTAGTGTAACACATTACGAAACTCTTAGACTCTCTATAAGTCTAACTTTACATCTTACTTTCATCCCACACACTGTCCACTACTCCAGTCTCTTATTTTACTTATTACTCAAACCTAATGCACACTACTGAAACCTATGGGAAGTATAACTGTTTATTCACATGTTACTAATCCATAATTTAAAACTAACTCATTACATTGCATATACTGTCCTACTAATAACTCTAGTAACTAGTCTAACCTAACATGTTGCCACATAATGCACACAATACTGAAATTCTTATGCATTAACCATTTTATGTAACCAGTTAACTCTACTGTGGTCAATAGTCTTACCCAGTGTTGGGGTAACGTGAGTTACATAATAGTATAACTTTTTTCAAGTAACTAGTAAAGTAACGCATTACTTTTTAATTTTAGAGTAATATAACTCCATAAGTTACTTTTTCTTATTTTTCTTACTTATTGACTGACAAGTCTCCTGAGATGTTGGGAGAATCAGAAATACAGAGGCATTACTGTTCTAGACTAAATGTGAATGTGCATTAATTCATCTCACTCCAAAAACATATTTAGAACTTTCATCTGGATTCTTCTTTACAGATGTGAATCAACTTTTTCTTCAGCCTGATTCGTGACACTTTTTGGTGTCCTTTTATATTTGCTATAAATACAACTTCTTAAATTAAAAACAAACAGTCAAGCTCTGCCCATATTCAAAAAGTAACGCAAAAGTAACGTAACGCATTACTTTCCATAAAAAGTAACTAAGTAACGTGATTAGTTACTTTTTTAGGGAGTAACACAATATTGTAATGCATTACTTTTAATAGTAACTTTCCCCAACACTGGTCTTACCTACAGTAACATACTTGAACCATTTACAGTATGGAAACTTCTAATCATTAATCGAACCACCACACAGGCCTTACCTACTATCGAAGCACCTTATTACTAGTCTACCCTAACAAGTTACATGTTATTCAAACAGTACATGCATTAACTAAACTGGTCTATTTTAACATTTTATCGAATACTTACATACTACCACTAAAGTCTCTAGTCAATAGTCTAACCTAACAGATTCATTACATACTCTACTAAAACTGCTAGTTGCTAGTCTAACCTAAAGTGTTACTTTCACTTACCAAACACTACCCTAGGCCCTAGTCTAATCAGTTTACACCAGCCTTAAACCATCTTATCAATAGTCTACCCTAACAAGTTGCATGTTACTCAAACCTTGCATCCATTCACACACATCTTTAGTAACTAGTCCTATTTAACACGGAGCTTATGTTATGCACACAACTCATTCAGTACATACAAACCATACTTAACTAGTCAAATACCGCTATTTCAAAGGACTTGTCAAGTCCCTATTCTCTTTTGAGCTCTATATTCTTTTATATTTCTATTTCTTGTTGTCAGTTTTCTGCTGTAAAATGTCATTCCTGTGTGTGTGCAGGACTTCCCACTGCTATGGTTGGATGATATAGTGGATGAGCAGTCAAACATTGTGGGCTTCTCAATGTTTAACACCACCCACCCATTTTACCTGGAGTTTATCAGGAGCCTTAACCTGTCCTGGAGAGAGGGCTGTGACATTAACCCGTACCCCGGACCAGCGGTGAGACTCTCACACACACACAAAACACAATACAGAAGCCTGTCAATGGATCACACACTAAACGGTGTATCTGTGTGTTCAGCTGTCGTCGGCCCTGCTGTTTGATGCGGTCCATGTGGTGGTAAGTGCAGTGCAGGAACTCAACCGAAGTCAGGAGATTGGCGTCAAACCTCTCAGCTGCACCTCCCCTCAGATCTGGCAACATGGAACCAGCCTCATGAACTACCTGCGGATGGTCAGTCTGTGTGTGTGTGTGAATATACATATTTAACCACTTGAAAGTCATCCAGCATTGTTATCTGCCTTAGTCTAGAGAGCATCCACTGTGTTATTTAAGGTAACATAACTGTTGCTATTGTCTTTCTCTCTGTGTTCCCGTGTTTTGATCAGGTGGAGTATGATGGTTTGACAGGTCGAGTTGAGTTCAACAGTAAAGGCCAGAGGACCAATTACACCCTCCACATCCTGGAGAAGCACAGGGGAGGCCACAAAGAGGTTAAAGACACACAAACACATTTACTTAGCCGTCTAAATGGAAGATGTCTAATGTTTTTATATAGGTTCGTTTAAATAATATAACCTAATCATAACCCTAACCTCAAACATTTGCATAAAAAAGGGATATCATTAAAACTGAGTTTCGTCAGACTTAGCTCACTTCAGGGTACAGATTTGCTAAGTAGGTTCACACACACACACACACAGAGAGAGAGAGAGACACGCTTTGAATAGTGCCAATATCTTGATTGTTCCATTTGTCATCCTTCTCTGTGTTAGATTGGGATCTGGTTTTCTAATAACACTCTGCTGATGAACTCCACCAGTCTGGATATCAACGTGTCTGAGACTCTGGCTAACAAGAGCCTCATCATCACCACTATACTGGTGAGCACCAACTGCACTACAGCACACACATATAGACACTTATGTTCATACAATATTTACCACATCTGCATTACTAAATCCTGATATGCAGCACCTTTTCAACTCCATAATGTCCACTTAAACAAATTTTAACTTACACAGTGGGCACGATGGAATAAAGTTATTATTAAGCAAATAAGGAATTCACAGAAAGTAATTCATTTAATTTGTCAAAATAAATATATGTAATAAGATTGTGTTTTAAAGTGAAACCAACCAACTACTGTACATCACGGAACGGATCAATTCCCTTGCTAAAATTAGTTTGTTTGTGCTGTTTTATAATTAGAAATCTTTTCTTCTGATCACTTCTTGTCGTTTTTAGTCAGTAAATAACGGTTTTGTTTAGGTTTTTTTTTAGTTTAAGGGTCATTACAAATGAAAAGATGTGATGAAAACGATGGATTGATTATCAAATAAAACAAGATTACCAGTAAAAACATGTTTTGACTAACATATTAAAGATTACAAAAAAATCTAATATAGTAAGACAAATGTGAATGGGACATAAACTTACTGTACTGTATAACATGGATGACCCACGTGTGTGTGTGTGTGCAGGAAAACCCGTACGTGATGAGAAAGGTGAACTACCAGGAGTTTCAGGGGAATGAGCAGTATGAGGGTTTTTGTGTGGACATGTTGAGAGAGCTGGCCGATACCCTGAAGTTCACCTACCGCATCAAACTGGTGGACGATGCCCTGTATGGAGCACCTGAACCCAACGGCTCATGGACAGGAATGGTGGGAGAGCTGATCAACAGGGTACGTGGTCATACTCATCAACGCATACCCTCCTGAATTCATTTTGAGAAACACATGGTTTGGTCAAAATTTAGTTCTGTGTCATTGTCATTTATTGCGTCTAGATGCCTTTTTACAAGAATTTCTGTTCTCCTTCTTTACTGATTTATTATTCTCTCTTTCTCTTTCATTGTTTGGAGAAGAAAGCTGATTTGGCTGTTGCAGCTTTTACCATCACGTCTGAGAGAGAGAAGGTCATTGACTTCTCAAAACCCTTTATGACGCTGGGCATCAGTATTCTCTACAGAGTCCATATAGTAAGTCAGACTCACAGAGTCAACAAAACAGCCCCAGTCTGGATATTTGCATAGATCAACAACATAAAAATTGACACAGGCGGAATACAAAAACATGTCCTATGGAAAAGACCTCCAACTTTAACCTCAGACGGACAAACTCTGATGTATTGCTGTTGACTGTAAGGTTGTGATAGGGTTGTGTTCAAAGTTATATTGTGTTTAAAAACACAAAACAACATACTTTAAGGTTTAAAGGGATAATCTGTCATTAATTACTCGGCTTCATGTCATTCCAAACCCGGATGAACTTCACTCATCTTCAGAACACAAATTCAAATATTTTTGATGGAATCGAAGAGCTTTCTGACTCTGCGGGAACTACCAGAAACGTAGTAAGAACATTGTTAAAATAGTTCATATGATGTTTTTCATCACACAACCATAATTTTATGAAGATATGCACAAAGAAAACAAATAATGAATTCAACAGAATTTCATTTTTGAGTAAACTATCCCTTTAAATTAGCTTTTTTGTAAAGCCTATGCAATTCCTCATTCATATCATTTCTGTGCTTTTTCTCATCAGATATTAATGTCAATAACTGGGGTTAATTGGAATAATTAATTGCCTTATGAAGCAATTAACTGTGTTTTTAAGCCAAACCTGGCCCACACCTAATATCAGCTGTATCTTTACTAGTTAAACGCTAAACGGCAGGATCTGCTATAAACTCTTTGGTGTTGGCTTGATCAATAGCGCCCTCTTGTGGTTAAGGTAAACCATGCACGCATTGAACGAACAGAGGGGATGAGATGATAGACACTGGTACATACAAATACATGTCTATGGGCGCAAATACCCTAGTAATGGTATGGTATTCTCTGCTTGTCCTTTCCTGAATAACAGTCAATGTAAAATCTTTGATGAACAGAAAGATAAATAAATAGATAGATGTAAGAAAATGTGTCTAAATGCCTTATTATAAATTATACAGTACCGCTATTGCTACATTTATGTAATTATCAGACTGAATATTCATTGTGTACCTAATTCCTTTTGGCTTTTATTTCTACCACCTTCCTCTCTTCAGCTGCATTAATTTACCTCTCTTTCTCTTCCACCGTCTCTCTCAGGGCAGGAAGCCAGGTTATTTCTCCTTCCTGGATCCTTTCTCACCGGCTGTTTGGCTCTTCATGCTGCTGGCTTACCTCGCTGTCAGCTGTGTGCTTTTCCTTTCTGCTAGGTGCACACAAACACACACCTACACACACTTATACCCAAATGCAGCTAAAAATCAATGTGTGTGCTTGTTTTGCTCTGTAAAATAATAATCATTTATCTGAGAGGTAAAACCTGTAAAAGATATTAATACTTTATTTCAGAGATGCAAATGCAATCTTCAGTTAGGTTTAGTTTTATTACCCTGTTGGCAGTCAAAAGCGTTAATCAAGAGGTAGTGATTTATTATTTGTGTAGTACAGTGAGGAAATAAATATTTAATGCAAGATTTTGTTGTGTGTGTATTTGTCAGGTTGAGTCCGTATGAATGGTATAACCCTCACCCGTGTCTGCGTGACCGCAAAGACCTGCTGGAAAATCAGTACACACTAGGAAACAGCCTGTGGTTTCCTGTGGGGGGCTTCATGCAGCAGGGGTCAGAGATCATGCCGCGGGCCCTCTCCACACGCTGCGTCAGTGGGGTCTGGTGAGTGTGAGCGTGTGCTGATGGTCATTTGAACAGAGTTAATGGACACATTACAGAGCACAGCTATGGGCTCTTTGCTCTCTGATTCCTATCCTTTACGTCCTCGCTCTCTCTCTTTTAGGTGGGCTTTCACTCTCATAATAATCTCCTCATACACTGCGAATCTGGCTGCGTTTCTCACAGTGCAGAGAATGGAAGTGCCAATCGAATCACCCGATGACCTGGCCGATCAAACCAATATCCAGTACGGCACCATTCATGGAGGAAGCACCATGACCTTTTTTATGGTACATATCATATGATATTATGTTTACACACACGCAAAAGTGAACATGTGCTGGCTTCGCTTGTGAAGCATCTTCCTGGAAGGGTTAGAGAGATGGCAGCTGTGAGGTTTTGAGAGCTATAAAGGGGCACTAAGCACATATGATGTGACAGATATTTTTATTTATATTGTAGTTTATGTACAAGTGAAACAGACTTAAAATAAAGCAAAAAATGTCGGGCCAGACGCTTGGTCTATCCATCGATTGTTGTTTTTTAATTGTCAGACTGTAGAAAGGGTAAAAATAATATGTGTTAGTTGTGTATATGTGTGTGTATGTATATATACTTTAACTGCAACAAACTGAATTATAAATTCGTATCATTTTTTAGGGGGGGGGTCATTTGTAGTGGTTATGTTAATATATATATAACTTTCAAGTTTTTAATCTTTTTTAAGTTTCATGACAACAGCACTCAAATGCTTTAAGCACCTTCTTTCACTGAACATCTGTTGAAACCGAAAAAATGTTTTCAGGCTCAGTTTTGTACCATAATCATAGAAAGTGCCAGCAGGCATATATTTGCATATGCATTTGGATGGGTTTTGTATGTGTCTTGTTTTTTTTCTTGCTCGCAGAGTACCCTTGGCTTACAGACTATGTATTTTCTTCTTAGTTTTGTGTTTGCTCAAGTGAATTCAGCATCTGTGAGTGTGTGTGTCACTGTTTCTTTTCTCCTTGTTATTTTGCATATCAAATAGAGTTTAAATGTTTATTTATGATGCATGCGCTGATGATACAGCCTCTCCTTGCCTCTTTCAGAACTCACGCTATCAGACGTATCAGCGGATGTGGAACTACATGTATTCTAAGCAGCCCAGTGTTTTTGTGAAGAGCACAGAGGAGGGCATTGCACGAGTCGTAAACTCTAAATATGCCTTCCTGCTTGAGAGCACCATGAACGAGTACCACCGCAGCCTCAACTGCAACCTGACGCAGATCGGAGGCCTGCTGGACACCAAGGGTTACGGAATCGGCATGCCTCTCGGTGAGAGAGTTGGACATAATTAACACAGCAAATTAATCTCAACTCATCCTTTATTTTGTGTAAATCGCAGTCAATAGCACACTTATAATGTGGCGGCACTGTTAATAACAATTTTTTTAAACCATAGTATTACTTAAAAATGACCTCTTTGCCAAAAAACTTTGCTTTGCATACATAAATGTCCATACTTTATTCTATAAAATCACCAATAACATAAACAAATTGTGAACTCATTTGAGTCTCATCAGACAGGCTTGTTTTTTTGTTCTACAGGAGTGAATGTGCCTCATTGACACTTCCTCATGCTTAACCACCAAATGTTTCTATCTGCATAATTCTGTCTCACAGGTTCTCCTTTCAGAGATGAGATAAGTCTAGCAGTTTTGCAGTTGCAGGAGAATAACAGGTTGGAGATCCTGAAGAGAAGATGGTGGGAGGGAGGGCAGTGTCCCAAAGAAGAAGACCACCGCGCCAAAGGCATGAACCTCTCCTGCACTTCAACGCAATAATTCAAAAATCCAGTTGGAACCGGTAGCTGTAAAGAACATGTTAGTTGGTCGACCAAAGTGTTCCAAAAAACATCAGGCAGCTTGGTTTGTTTCTATTCCAAGATGACAAGGAACAATCTATCAGCACGTGCCAACTCATAACCAGCTACTGCGTTCCAAAACACAGCAGTTATTTCACACACACACTGTATGGGTTCTAACTATCAGATGTTAATGTACTGTATGAAGACAGATCTGAAAGGGAGCGTGTCAATTAGAAAGAAAGGGCATGAGTTTAGGTGTACTAAATGATTGAAAAAATCTGGCATGCGTAATCAGAGAAATCTGTGATCTCTGGAAGATCAATTTTGACATTTCCAACTGAAGGAACGTATATTTATTACATCCTATTTTTGTGATGAAAGATTGTCATAGATGCAAATTGTTTAAACGTGTTTAATTCACTGTTGCAGGTCTTGGGATGGAGAACATTGGCGGTATATTTGTGGTGTTAATCTGTGGCCTGATTATTGCTGTGTTTGTGGCTGTGATGGAGTTTGTGTGGTCCACGCGCCGATCTGCTGAAACAGACGAGGTACGGCCTCTCTCCTGCGATCGCCAATATCACAGTCACACTACAGTAGGTTACAAGGCAACCCGCCGACTCCTCACCTTAGTGTGTGTCGTAGTGAAGTCCAGTTCAGTGGTTGTGTTATGGTGTGCATGTCTACTTGTGTATCTGTAATATGTACTTCTGTGAAATATACAAAGGTTAGGAATAATTGAGATTATAATTAAAGGGGGCCTATTATGCCCCTTTTTTAAATTTTTCAAATAAATAACAACGTAGTTCAGGTCTCTGTGAATACAGTCAGTGACAATGGTAACTCTAGCCAAATTCAAATAAATGTATTCAGAAAGGCGATTGCAAACATTCACAAACTATAAAGTGCAGTACAACTGTTGTGCAATCTCGCTTTAATTTACCCAAACATAGATGAATTTCTTAGACACATTCCTTTCATGAATAAAATTATTTTATAGCACTTCGATTAAATAGGGGAAAAGTAATATTTGTCCCCTTTAATATATATACTGTACAGTACTGTGCAAAAGTCTCAGGCCTCTAGTATTTTCACCAACAAATATATTTTTAAGTGGGTTATTTCTATCTTTTGTGGTAGCGTGTCTGTTGGAAATATCAGTTAACATTTCCAAATATTATTTTTGTCATTAATTGTAATAATGCAGTGAGATTATTGTCTGACAACAGCCAGTGCTCCACACAGAGATCTGA
>JAUCMU010000030.1:9551735-9594809 GCA_032275025.1 Enteromius treurensis | reverse complement strand
AAGTGTTGTTACCAATGTCCTGTTACACATTTGTACTTACACACACCATTCTGAGGGGTGTTACATGTGTGTAGTTACAGAAATATTACAGCTGTAGATACACAGTGTGTACTTACACTGTGGTTACATACTACATCCAGATCTAGTTACTATGTTAGTACACAGGAATAAGGGACACTTAATATAAAGTGGGACCCTAGTTTTAAATGGAACATTGCATACATTAAAAGAAATTAAGGTACTGAAAAGAATAATAAAATCGATTTTAAGTAATTGTTTTTGAAGTTTGTATGGTCCGTCATTTAAAAGATTAATATATAATATAAGTCATGCATGTTTTTGTTTCTCTCTGTGTCCATGAGACATCATTTTGATGGTTTGAAATCAACTTGCCAACTTCTCAACTGATGAAGCAGAAATGTATACATTATATTTTAAAAAAGATTTACAAAAATGTCTTAAATTGATCAAACTTAACAGTAGAGATGTTTTTAAGGTTACAGAAGATTTCTATTATTTTTTTATTGCTGATCTTTAGAACTGTTATTTCATAAAAAAAAAAAAATTAAAAAAAAAAAATATATATATATATATATATCTTAGTTTCCAAAAAGAGGCACAACTGTTTTTACCATTGATAATAATGAATGTTTCTTGAGCACCAAAGCATCATGTGACGCTGAAAACAAGAGTAATGATGCTGAAAATTGAGCTTTCCATCACAGGAATAATTTACTTTTTAGATTCTGCTGATATGTCATACCTGTATATGAAGAGCAGATAGTGTGTTCTTGAGATAAAGTTTTTGAAGAAATGTACTGATAGGTACAAAAGTGTACCTTTTGAAACGGTACCGTCCCAGTGACAGCTTTTGTTCCTTCATTTATATTCAATTCATTCAGTGCATAGTATGCGACTTGAATGATGTTTGTACGTACAGTATTGTGTTTTTCTTTTTCACAGACTTGCCAAAAAATCTTGGTTTGGAAATTTTATTAACCTTGAAAAGGAGGAGCAGATTTTTGTGGTGATTCGGGACAAGCCTCTGAGCTCCATCAAAGCAGATATCGTACACGCCTTTCTCTCTGTAAGTCTCCAATGAGTATGTGAATTCTGTCATCATTTACTTACCCTTATCCCATTCCAAACCTGTTTCTGAATCTTCTTACTATCGTGAGGCTTTTAAATAATAAAAAAAAAAAAACGATGCAAAAACACAATACAAATATCAGAAGTGTCAGACTTGTGTGCTATATTCCAAATCTTCTAAAGCCAAGCAATTGCTCTCTGTGTGACAACAGACCAGTATTGAAGTTATTCACTGATAATCTTCTGCTCTAGTGGGCTGTTAAGCTCTGTGACCAAAACATTGAGCTGAATTGAACAAACCGGTTTAGTTAGCTGTATTAACTGATTGATTGAAAGGATCTGACTCAAATAAAGGGTCATTGGCAAATCTGCTATCATTTAACACATTCACATCATTTTACAGTACTTCATAATGGTATAAAACGTGGTAAAAGTTTTGGTGCTTATTATGTGACAGGTTAAAAATGGTCCTGAAAAAATTTAGCATCATAAAAACAAATTATTAAAGAAAATCAATATTGAACTAAAATATAGCACATGCATTGCATTGAGGGGAAGAAAAAAACACCTAGGGGCTAAATAATAACACAATGTTCATTTTGGGGTAAATTCTTCTCTCAGATTCCCAGCCTCAGCCACAGTGTGGTATCTCAGACGAGTTTCCGGGCAGAATACAAATCCACGGCTGGCCCGACTGTGTTCCAAAAACCAGTGAAGTTCCAGGTGGACATCACCTACACCGAAAGCACGGCTGCCACCAAGGAGAACGGCATCTACTCTGTCACTTTCACTCTGCTCTCAGGTAACCATGCCGACAACGAGAAGCCCATTTTGATCTCATAAACTCGCTGGCAGCCAATAGAAACATAAAGGGATGTGTGTGTGGGTGATGGAGAGGCTGGTTGATGATGTTGAACTTTGTCTTTCGCGGAGGTGAGAGAATTTTTTTTTTCTCTGCCTCTCTCTCATTCCGCGAGCAATCCCCTCCTCCATTACACTCCCCCCTCTCTTACGAAGACGCTGAAAATAGACCGACTGCTCGAGGGGGTAATGGAAAAAATTTAACTAAAAGAGGCCTTTTTGCCTCCTGGTAATCACCATGCATTTTCAACCTGCTGTTTCAAAGGACAATCCAAAAAGATCCCGTGCTGCTGGTGCCATTACCGCAAACCCCATCCCTCGCTTTTCATTCACCCCCTTGCTATTTTTCACTCTCTTGGCTACACAAAGGGGACTGAATCTTGCTCTTAAAGTCACACATTTTAAAGTGCGTGTGTGCACGTGTCATAAACTCAGCCGTGGGCCGAAAGCTCCATAAAAATCAGCCTCATCCCATTAGACTTTATGAGGCAGCCGCTAGGGGGAATAAACCCAGGATGTGTCAGCATAAATGTACATTTATTTCAAAAGACACTCGTGTACCAGTTTGTACAGGATCAGTGCGAAACATTTATATGGCTTTGGTATGCGTGTGTCCCTTGCAGGTCCCAGTCGACGCTTCAAACGGGTGGTGGAGACGATTCAGGCTCAGTTGTTAAGTACACATGAACAGCCTGGTGTCCAGCAGCTGTCTGGTGAGTGGCCAATCACTTCACTGACACACCTCTTTCTCTGGCTCTCTCTTTTTCTCTGTTTCTGCTCTTTTACACAGCATCCTGAACATGCATGGCGCCTAGCCCACCCTTGCAGAGCACTGAACGCTACACACACCCATCAAGGTCAAATGAGTCTTTCCAGTGTTTAAAATGGTTGTTCGAGGTGGTTTCAAAGACATTTATGTGTCATTAAATCGTTAATATCATAATGAACTTCTCTAGATACAGTGTATCTGCTGTTCCTACTAATGTCTGATGTGATGTCTTATCCAAAGGTGCTGGAAATACACATTTGACCTTATCAGAGCACATTGCACAGAATTGCATTGCAGTGCACTGGCACACATGCACACACTCTCCTTAGCAGTCACACACACTCACGCACGCACAGAGCATGCTAGAGCACACTCGCGTGTATTAACAAGTTAATATACTGTACATATCCAGGAAATTTCTTGCTGATATCAAACCTGTGTCCCAAGTAAATCAATGTGGCTTCAAATTGTTCATTCTATGAGCAGAAGTGTGATGGGCTAGACTGTGGTTCCTGCTGGAGATGATGAAATAAAAGAACAGAGAAATCCTCCGCCTGTCTTCTCACATGGCTGTTTTGTGCACATGGTGAAGAGCCTGTTACAGCTCCCTCTGCTGGACAGCTCCAAATACTGTCCAAAAGCAAACTCACTGAGTAATATAGAAAAGCAAGTTTGGCATTTCATAATACCATAATATCATTCTGCATTCTGTCTACTGTGCACAATAAGCGCATTTTTCATGTGCATAAAATACCTGGATGACTTCCAATCTAGTGCATTGAAATACACAAAGGAAATATATATATATATATTTATACTGTATACAAAGTTTATTTCGTTTAGAAATGCCTGTAATATTCAGAAAAAGAGCAAAACCTTTGATATCTTACGAGAACTAAAGTAAATACTGCTATGTAAATGGTTAAAAATAAAAACTAGCCATCACGTATAGGACTTTTCAGATTTTGGAGTAGTTCGGAACACAACAAACTCATGCAGAAACATGCACCTTGTTGCATGCATTTTAAAATGGATTAAAAATGCCTTTTGTCCATTGTCAGAATCTAAAACATCAGAGTCTGTGTCCCCTAAATATGTTATTTTCAGATTTTCTGTGGTTTTTCTGACTAGCTCTGACCTTGAGAAGCTAGTTTTGACTTAAAGGCAAGTCGTGTACTGTATTCCAGCGTTAATGCTTTCTGTTTCACATACGTCTTTTGAAAATAAACTGCAGTTTATAGTGTACTGCTAATGTGCTAGTATTCATTCATTACTCTCGATACAGGACGCCCTACATATTTATATTTTGCCGAACAGGTCATCCATGTATTCTGTGTTTCATAAAGAAAATTATTGTGCACAGAATGTCCTACATTCTGCATACTTCAAAAGAAAAAAAAAAAGGGTAGCCTTTTAGCATGATAGTATGACATTTCAAACAAACCTTATTCCAAAAATATTTCTAAAACATACGTAATTCTATTCATATTGCGCATTTGGACTGTCTTAAAGAAAAGAGCTGTTATCAGGATCATGTAGCTTTAAAGATGTGCCATCCTCTCTCTCTGTCAATCACGTCCTTCCCTTCCCCCGGCTTTGCCCTTCACCCCCTGCTCTCCCACGGCTGTTGAGTGAATGGGCATGAGAGCTTGAGTGTCCTCACTGACCGTGCACAGCACTGAGCACCAGCATGCTTCACTCTCAACAGATGTGGTCACGTAATAAACATCTGTGCAAGGAGGTTGAATCACTGAGTTCATGTCATTACTGTAAAGTCAATGGGGTGTATTGAGAATGTCATTTCAGGCTAAATATTTGATTTGATTGGACATGTTACAGTAACATGTCGTGTTCCTTTGACAGGAAAGCGTTCAAAGGGTGGTAAGAGGTCTATTTTAACTCTTTTGCCACAGTGTATGTCACTTTATCATATACACGCTGTCCAATGCGTGGCACTTAAACACAGAGACCCTTTAAAGCAGTGGTCTCAAACTCAATTCCTGGAGGGCCACAGCTCTACAGAGTTTAGCTCCAACCAGCTCCAAATCACACCTGTTTGGAAGTTTCTAGTGATCCTGAAGAGCTTGATTAGCTGAATCAGGTGTGTTTGATTAGTGTTGGAGCTAAACTGTGCAGAGCTGTGGCCCTCCAGGAATTGAGTTTGAGACCACTGCTCTAGTTGCCCTGTCTTTAGTCTGAGATGCTCTGATAGGATCCAGCATCCCTGTCACCCTTCAAAGCGCAAGAGAATCGAAGGATTGATATCTTACACCAGTACTTGATTTGCTTTTCTAATTTATTTGTAATGTCTGATTTTTAGTCTCTGTTCAAAAAGTGACTAAATTTCATTTACTAAAAAAATATTTTATTAATAATGGGTGAATTATATGGGAATGGTTCTTGATTCTATCATCACCAAATATGAAAGTCAAAAGGGCACATGTAAATAATCGCAAAATAAACAGTGATTCATGAGCCTTCACTATTTTTACTGCGTAAAAGATCTTGTCAGTCTGAAGTTATCTTTTAGAATGCAAACAAAATGCAGTAAAGTCAAACATAGCTTTTCAATGAAGTGTTTGGTTTCCGTCCTCTATGTGAGATAACACCTATACCTATACTGGAAACATACACAGAACTCGAAACCAGGAGTGACGCTAAAAACTGGTTTGAAATTGTCATCATGAGTCACTTCATTTAATATCAACTCTTAATGTTGATACTTCACACGTTTTACTCACCACGTTTTGTTTCCTACAACACCTGGAGCTATTTCAATGTATATGATATGACCTTTCGATTTGCGCCTAGCAAGTCATCTGGGTACCAGCAGCCCGGTTCCAGATTGCAGCCTACCACAACAAACACACCCTCCACTCAAACTGAATGTGTGTGATGGTGACAAAAGGTGTGTGTCCCTTTCTGTCACGTGGTTGTTCATTGGTGAACCTATTCATTTGCATAACAAGGTAAATATTAGCAGAATGAAAGTATAGCAATGATTAGTCTATTTCGTCGCAGACTTGTCTGAAGTCTGTGGAAGAAGTGAAGAGGATTTCTTATTAGGATTTTCAAAATGGGACATAAAGTACTCGCCATATTCTTCACTTTAATCTGTGCACCAGGTAATTATTCAGCTGTATTTTCCTTTAGGATTTTTCAATTCAATCCTAATTTCAATAAACAATAATGCAAAAAAGGAGATTGTTTGTCAATGTAAATTTACCAGTCAGCAACTTTTTGACGAAAAACAATTAACTTTCAAATTTTTGTTGTATTGTTATTATTATTATTAAAGAATCTTCTGAATTTCTTCAAATTTTAACTGTAATTCTGTCTACAATGTAGGTCTATGTCAAAAATAGGAAATTATCAGAAATACTGAGCTACAAATAGTTTTTAAATTATTAATTTGAACTAAAAATATTTATTTATATATTCTATTAGAATATTTGACTTTGCGTAGATTCTTCTGATAGTATTAGATGTCGACACAAAATCTATATTTGTTTATTTGAAGACATTTATAGATACAATGCCATTGACACCAGATTTTCAGAATAAATTGCTCAGATTACGTAATACAGAAAATTATATAAATTAGAAAATAAATTACAATAGTGACAAGAATGCTATATATAAGGTATATGACAATAATTACACTTATGTAGTCCATTGGTTGTACTCAGTACTCACTGGACCAGTTTGCTGTGACTGTGTGTTCTTTTACAAGATGGAACTTACTAAACATGAATTTTTTTTCTTGTGCTATATGGAAACAAGCAACGAATATGCAAAGACAAAATGTAAATCAGTAGACTTGCTTTCATCTAAGTTATGCAAAAGCAATAAAGAGTTAAAGGTTTTTTTTATATATTCAAAATTATACTGATTGCCACTCCCGTCTCTTCTAGGTCTTTATGCAGTGCTCCTGATTCCATCACAAAACCCTGTGGCTGTTGGGAGCAATGTCACTATAAGTGTGAGTGGCGCTGGGAACGTTACAGTTGGGGACTGGCTATTTGGAAATGGTACATTGTATCTGTGGTATCCAGGGGGCAGTACTGAAGGAACTAGCCACTACAATGGAACAGTTTTTGACAGTTCTACATATCAGCTCACCTTATTGTCAGTAACTCTGAAGAATTCTGGCTTGTATGTATTCGAATCATTGTTACCAACCAAAACACGAGCAGAGATTTCATTAGATGTTCAGGGTAAGTTATAAAAAGATCCTCTTATTCTACACACTGTAACAATCATATATTCACAGAACTTAAAAAACTTCAATTCATCTGCTTAAGAAAATGTAGTCCCAAAATGTGTTAAATTAAAATGTAATCGCATAACCTGTCTAGATTTTGAAAAGAAATGAGGCATAGAACTTTGTTTTAATGTTCAGTGTTCACATTTGAAAGTTACGATGTAAAATGTTTTTATATATTTACATTAAGGCTATCAGTTTAACAAATTAACTTTAGTAGTTATGAAAAATAATGCGATTAAAATATGTAAACACAGTTAACGCACTTCATATTTATATTATTAGTGATATCACACGAGTGCTGATTCTGACCTGAATAAAATGAGTTTAAATGTGATTTTATACAACAGTTCAGTAACCAAGAAGTTTATAAATGCGTTATATTTTAAACAAAATAAAATGTTTTTGCTCACTTTTGCAGAGAACATATAACCTTTAAAGCCAAAGTAGAATTGTTGCGCGTCTCAGAGCAACACAGCAGTGTTTATTTTCTGAATGAGTCCATGTTTAAAAGGAATCGTATGAATCAATAATGATTCAAAGGCCAAGAGTCATTTACTTACAGTACCTCCTGAATGAATCAGGCATTTGAACAAGTTGAATGATTATTACTATCACCTGCTGACAGATTTAGTTTCATTTCATTTATTAATAATAATCATAATATTACTGCTAATAATAATAATAATAATAATAGTAAAAAAAAAAAATAAAATTCTGCTACTCAGTTTATTCACAATTTATTCGTTTCAAATCTTGCTTAAATTATGGACCATAAAAGAAAGTATTTTGATGACCGGTGCTAACAGCTATTTTGGTCACCAATGACTTACATTTTATAAATAACAAATACTGAGTATTTTCTTAAATTATCTTCTTTTATACATAGTTTATGTTAGGCCACTGAAACCTAATCAAAATAAATCAAATCAAATATTTATTTCTAAAGCTAAAATTTGTAACAGATACTTTCTCATTTAGCACACAAAAAACACTTTAAACAATCTTGTGTGTGTATTTTCAGTTACATTTATTTAGTAATTCATTAATGAATCGACACATCATGTAATTAATTAAATTACAATTTTAATTGACTGACAACCCTAATATAGGCTATCTTTACAAATGGGATTTTTTGTTTGTTGAATTTTACTTTCTGTTCTGTTTATTTTAAGAAATTTATTTTAAGAAACCCTCACAGTTTAAGGTATTTGAACTATGTTCAAATGTTTAAAGTATTTTCTTAAGGCCAGATAATAGACTGTGTGTGTTTTTAATAGACTGCTCCTTTATGTGACCCCTGAATCAATTAACATTCAAAATAGTATACAACAGTCTAAATCAAGGTAGTAGCTTAGCAAGTAAAACCGTAAATTTGACTGTGAAAGTTTAGAAATTCTTATTAAGGTGCATCGTAAACAAAAACAACCGATAGATAGAATTAAAAAAAAAAAAGAAATAAAAAAAGAAATACAACAATCTTTGAATATTTTCCCAGCAGTATCTATAAGATTCGGATCTTAGAATTATTTGCTTTGTACACACAATTTAGATGAGGATGATTTGAAAACAAACATTTGAGCACATAATAATCCAATTACGTTTTCTTAACGTTTCAAACAGCAAGCCATACACTCCCTGTAAAGGTATTATAACGCCTATATTTGCCTTTGGATTTCTTCATGTTTTTTAATACAAAATCTTTGTTTATGAAAAAAATATTTAGCTTACTGTGTTAACATTAACCTTTTAGCTAAAACAGCAGCTTGTGTTTGCTCACTGCATACTCTGAAGTGCAAATTACCAAATATTACACGGTTAAGACCTGCTTAAAATATATTTATTTATTTATTTTATATTAAACACTTAATGTGATTTAATGTTTCGCACTAAACATTCTCTGTTGACTTGTAGAACCCGTCAGTAATGTAGCAGCATCTGTAAGCATGACAAACCTGGTGGAGTTTAACAGCACAGTGACATTCACGTGCTCCGCCAGCGGAACGTCACTCTGGTTTTCATGGCAGAACGGAAGCTCTACGCTCAACACGGGAGGAAGGTTTGAGCTCAGGAACGGTGCACGAGAACTGTTCATCAACGGTGTGACGCGCTACGATGAAGGACCTTTCAAGTGTGTTGTGGAAAACAACATCAGCAAATCAGCGTCTAATGAAATTAATCTAAATATAAGCTGTGAGTATGACACCACACAACTGTGGTCTATGCACTATAGCAGGATCTGTTTAAAGGGCATGGTGATGGATGGACAACAATAAAGCACCTTATTCATGTTTTAAAAGATCAACTAAATTGGTTTTATGTGTTTAGATGGGCCCAATAACCCAGCAATAACAGTTTCGCCAGCGAAAGAGGTATACATGTCTGGTTCAGGGATTTCTCTGTCATGCTCTGCTGACTCCAAACCGACAGCTTCTTTCTACTGGATGTACAATGGCAATCCTCTTAACGTGTTTGGATCAAATTACAACCTTTTAAACATAAATCAGACCATGAGTGGAGAGTACACCTGCGTAGCCGTAAATGCAGCCACACTAAGAAATGCTGCAGTGACAAAAAGCATTAAAATAGTTGGTGAGAAGAACACACAAAAATTATGTTTTCTAAATGTCTAATGATTATTCTTATGATTCTTTTTTATCTCCAATAATTTTTTTTTCTTTGTTTAGATCCAATATCGTCAGTGGCAGTGAATCCAGTAGGCTCTCCAATAGAAGGCATGGCTTTTAATCTAAGCTGTAATGTCGTGGGGCCAGTGGACTCCATTTATTGGATGAAGAGCGGCACATACCTGGATGCCACTGATAAGATCACATTTTTCAATAACAAATCAATCTTGAGCTTTAACCATCTGAATCTTAGTGATGATGGATCATACCATTGTGCTGCTAGTAATGCTGTCAGCAACATGACCAGCCCTGCCTACAATCTAATGGTCAACTGTAAGTATGATATTTCCAGAACACACGTTTCCTGTTATTGTATTGTTTGAGATTAGGGGTAGATGTCCTCCCACCTTTACATTTTATCTTGACGATAGATAAATGGCCATGGAAGGTCATCTCAAAACATTTACTTGAATGGTTAGGCATAATTAATATCTCTGCTTGTGATCTGAATATTATTGTGGTTAAATATTATTTTTATTAGACTTTAGATAAAAGTGATCTGTAAATTTTATGCTATATATAATTATTATTGATGTCCGTTGAACTTCTACTGCATTAATCTATATTATTCATCATAACCTATAGGCCAATTGAATCCATAATGTAATTCATACTCAATGGGACACTGTTATTTGATTTTGTCTTTGTCGGTTTTTAAGTTCTTGAACGAAAACATGTGCAAATAAACAATTTGATTCAGTATTTTACAGTAATGACACTTTTTATAAAATGTACACTTTGGGAGTCAGGGTGATGATCAAATATTAGTGCACCAGTTTAACATGGATCAGATTAGTAAAACAGTTCATGTGTTTGCTAGATGGCCCATACAACACAGCAGCCTCTGGTCCAGAAGTAGCAACAGTAGGATCCAGCGTGACCTTCAGCTGTTCCTCGCTCTCTCATCCTCAAAGTCAGTACAGCTGGTATTTCAGTGGATCGAAGGTGGCAGATGGTGCAGAGTATGTGACCGCACCTCTCTCAAAAAACAAAACCGGAGAGTACACCTGCGTGGCCTTCAATGACATTACAGGCAGAAGCAGCAATGACTCACATACATTAACTGTATATGGTGAGTCATTCAGTACTTTGTTAAACTAAAACCAGCAAGTGCATTTGTTCTAAAGAGTGAAAATGTTGATGTTTGTTTGTGTGGAATTTAGTTCCTGTCAGTAGTGTTACAGTGAACAAGGGCAATCAGCAGCCGATCTTCAACCAGTTGTTCACACTAACCTGCACTACCGATGGAGATGTTCAACACATTCAGTGGATAAAAGACGGCGCAAATCTGCACAGCAATGACAACAATAATTTAAACTTCAACCAACTCAATCTAAACGATAATGGGCTGTATCAATGTCTAGCTAGTACTGCTGTCAACAACAAGACCAGTGAGGCCTACAACATCCAGGTGTTCTGTGAGTAAAACACTTTACTTGGACCCAACTGCTGGGTTTTGTTCTCATAACAACACTTTTTATAAAGTAACCTTGAGCAGAAAGTGCAAGTCATCTTTGCATGAAAGTGCAAGTGCCTTATCTTTGTCTGTGCCTTTTCAGATGGCCCATGGAGCACAACCATCTCTGGTCCACGTATAGCAGCTGTAGGACATAATGTGAACTTCAACTGCTCTGCTGACTCTCATCCACCAAGTCAATACAGTTGGTTTTTAAACAGCACAAAGGTGGGAGAGGGCTCAGTCTTAACTAAAGCTGTCTCAGAGAGTAGTGGTGGACGCTACACCTGCGTGGCCTCCAATGACATGACAGGCAGCAACAGCAGTGTATCACTGGAGTTATCTTTAATATGTGAGTAGTATTGCCTTCAAATAATGCATTTTTTGTACTGCGTGAATAATTTGATTGTTCAAGAGGGGGGTAAGCACATCTGTTGAGTTCTTAATGTTCTTTTTCTAAATATATTTTACACTTCACAGAATAAAGGATGTACTGTACATGTTTGGAATGGCATAAGAGTGAATAAATAAAGACTGAATTGTAATCTGTAATTGTTTTGTTTTTTTAATCTAATTTCAGATCCAGTCAACAATGTGGTTGTAAATGCGGTCAATCAGGCAATCAACGGGCAGTCGTTCACACTGACCTGCACTGCCACTGGAGATGTTGAACACATTCAGTGGATGAAGAATGGCACCCTCCTTCATCCTCACAGTGGAATCACTTTCTCCAGTAACAACTCAACCTTGACCTTCCAAAGCATAAATCTCAATGATGAAGGACATTATCAATGTGAAGCAAGTAACATGTTCAGCAACATGATTAGTCCTTCCTATGACCTAATGGTCAACTGTGAGTAACACTGATACATTTGTAGCACATTCCTTTGAATCGATGTTCATGAGAATCATTTTCAATGTGTATGACATCTTTCAGATGGTCCTTGGAACACAACAGTTTTTGGCCCAAGCATCGCAGAGATAGGGTCCAATGTGACTTTCAGATGTACTGCAGACTCTCGCCCTAATAGTCAATATAGCTGGTTCTTCAATAATTCAAAAGTAGGAGATGGTCCAGTGTATGTGAAAGCAGACCTCTCGCTAACCAGTAGTGGACACTACACCTGCATGGCCTTCAATAACATCACAGGGCACAACAGCAGTGCATCACTGGACCTCACTGTAATTGGTAAGCTATAGTTCCTTACAGTGATATCTTTTAATGTTCTTTGAGGATCATATTGTCCTTTTCATATGCATGTTAAAAAAAATCATTTGAAAAAGTTCTATTAATTTTGCTTCTCTCCATTAATCTGGTTTGTTATCCATTTGTTTTGTTTATTATACAATTCACAAAAAGAAAAAGCCCTCTAACAGTAGCTTGCTCTATTCTTTTTCTGTTCTCTGTATTCTTTTTATATATTATGATAAAAAAAAAATCTTGCAATGTTTACTCCGTTAGGCCTACTGAGACTTGTCATGGTACTTGCATATCATTGCTCGTTTGTTGATTTTGATTGCGTCCAGTGTCCTCATTTGTAAGTCGGATAAGAAGTTGGATAAAAGCGTCTGCTAAATGACTAAATCTAAAAATAAAATTAAAAAGAACCTCTTTTCTCAGAATCAGGCAACACCTGTCTCACTGTATGTTTTTAGCTTCTTTCTGGGAATCAGTATTTAGAAAAAGTATTTGCTAATCAATTTTCTGGGAATCACACTACACTGGTTGCACGTTATGTTTTTGATTCACTAAAAATAACCAGCTCATAGGAGTCAATTGTTCTTGAATTGGATTATATTGTATTATTATGGCTTTGGAGTCCGTACAGACTGCAAACTAATAATCCCAAAAATGAAGCTTGCTTTTAAAGGAATGGTTCACTGTTCAATGTTGTCCTTGTTTTCTCACCCCCATGTTGTTCCAAACCTGTAAAACTCCCTTTCTTATGCTGAACACCAAAGATATTTTAAATGCTATAAATGTCAATAGGATCCTCAAATATTTGATAACCAGCATTCTTCAAAAATATCTTGGCATAAGAAAGATAGTCATATGGGTTTGGAACAACATGATGGTGAAAATTGGAAAAATGCAGTCGCACTTGATTTGTAGTCACGCTACCTACAGTACCACAAGGTGAGAAACAAGTCTAATATTCTGTTCACTCCACAGAGTCCATCATGAAAGTGGAAGTGATTCCCGATCGTTCTATTCCTCTGGCTTCCCAAAGCCTGAAGCTCACCTGTAATGTGAAGGGACCCTACAACAGAATCCACTGGCTTCGAAACAACCAGCATTTCTATCCATCAGACAAAGTTACATTTTCAGCAGGTAACACCATTGTGACCTTCCAAGCCTTGCAGACCGCTGACGACGGGGAATATCGCTGCGTCGCTGCGAACGCAGTCAGACAGTACACCAGTGATCCATACTATCTCACGGTTGTCTGTAAGTAATCTAAAACATGTTTAAATAACTGAGATTATATTAATCTGACTTCAAAAGAGTTTTATTTTGCATGAACTAAAGCTGTGTGTGTTTATTGGGCAGTTGGACCACAGAGTGTGCAGATCATTGTACGCCCTGGGATTCCCCCCGTCCTGACATGTCTGGCAGTGTCGTACCCGCCAGCTGAATATCACTGGATCCTCGAAAACAACACAGTAGTGGGAAATAATTCTTCCATAGCACTTCCCATAACCTCTATCTTGGGCAGCAATTACACCTGTGTGGCCAAAAACCCTTTGACCAATGTGACAGTCTTCACCAGTCAAGTTGTCAATAGTGAGCATTAGCCCACACAGTTCACACACAGTTTTTAACATGCAAATTAAACGCTCATTTGTTATCAGAAAATGCATTTTAATGCTACGTTTTTTTAAGGAACTGAATAACAGATCATCATTTCCTCTGTCTTTACCCCAGATTTCAACGCCGCTGTCAGTTTCCAAGCAAGTGTGATGTTGACAGCTCTGCTCGTTCTGCTGATCCCTGTACTGGATGAATGGTTCTAATACTGATATCGCTGTGAACATGCCATCTGTTTTTGAGGGTTGCATGTGGACTAAATGAGGCTTGCTGGTACATGTATCAATTAAAAAGTCACTGCACTGGCAAGATCATTCAGCCTAGACTAGCTGAACTGCTTCTTAATTTATAAACATATTTAAACATCATTTAAAAACAGCATTGAGCATTTATTATATACTATATTGTTTGCCTATATTTATTTTCTAAAAACTATATCTTTGGTACATTTATTACTATCACTAATTGAACAGTTATTTTAGACATGAATGCTATACTGTAACTAAATCTGCTGAAATGAATAAAGGCCGGATTATTTTCTGATTTGTAGCTCTGGTTTTAAGTCTCTGGAAAAGCTAACATGCAAAATTCAGGCAAATATAGGACAATTACATATCCAACTGACCAATTAGCCAAAATACCTTTCTGTTTGCTTCCCAAATGTATAAGATATTTTCTTGTAGAAATTTGATATGCCTTATGTGTGATTATTTCCAAATTGTAAATGCTTTCAATTATTTAAGAGATCAAAACATGTGAAATGTTATACACCACATAAAAGTAAATGATTCATATATCTCTCTTTATTAAAATGCTTTATTTTTAAATGCACTTGCATGTCCAGTATGTACTTTTTTCCCAAGTGTCTAGAATAAATGTTTATTTCCATTGACTAGAATAAATGCTAGTAAACATAAGAAATACAAAATAGTTCAGTATACACTATTTAAGATATGGTGTGATAGGTACATGTTTAAAATTCAGCAGGTGTATAGTTTGTGATTATAGGGACTGTGAATTAAAAGGGCGTACTGATTTTTTCTCCTTTCTTACGATTTCCTGCAGTAAACTTTTGGCAAGCTTTATATGTAGAAATTCCATTCTTTTCGCAAATATCTTTCTGCTGGTTACTGAGTAACTCTGGAAATAAAACAAAAGGCATGTATTATAATTTTCAGAATAGCTATAACTTTTGTAAAATTATTTTAAAAGCTTTCTTTTGATGCTATGTTTACCATAACAAACTAAATGGTCTGGGTAAATAGTGGTTGCATGACTTACTAATTTGACGTTGCTGCTCACAGAGACAGTTGTTCTGCACCAGTGGATGTTTTCTCCCTATGGAAAACAACACATTAAATTAAAACGGTTTCATTTTATACAATAAATACTTTTTAAACACAAAGCACTGTATTTGGGCAGCACATATTGTTAGAGAATTTCTGAACCAAAACCTACATTACCCCACTTTAAGAAGCACAACAAGAGACATTTTACTGTACTGCAATACATAAAATAATGTGTTTTTATGGATCATCAGTATATGTTTATTAAGGTATAAAAATATGTCATTTTGAGCTCCTAATATGTTGTAATTCATTACATTTTTATTTTTATATAATTAGGTGCCATGGTTTCTTCTGTTTTATAGGTTTCATATAATGCAACTTATAACATTTTGTATAGAGTACAAAGAGTTTATCATTGCTTACCAATGCAGTCGCATTTCTTGCCCTGTTGCTTGAAAAAGATGGAACCTTTAACCACTGGAGATTTATTTGCATCTCCAAGCTGAGGTTTTGCTGCAATAAAGTAGTATACATAACTTAATGTAAAGCATGCATAGAAATGTACTTGTTAAATCATTTAATATAATACATGTTAATACATTTAGTTTTAAACATGTTAACATTTAAACAATGTTACAGGTAAAAAAACAAATAAATAAAAAATTTAAACTTAAAAAAATAAAACAGTAAAAATATTACAACAGAAAATACAGCATGGCATAAATGTATTCATAAATGTAGTTGATTACCTTGACAGTGGTTGTTAGTGGCAATCACCACAGCAAAGACCACCAGAAGCACCTGAAAGTTCATTGTTGTCATTGCGCGTAGTCAGAAAAGGAGAAACGTTGTCTAAAAGAAGGCTTGTAAGTCTTCGAGACTTGTGCTTTTCAAGAGAGCTCTGTGTCCAAATTCAGGGTTACACAGTATTTATATCACAAAGCTCTGTTTTTGGGGGCTCGGAAGCCACATCTGATTTTGCCCCAACTTGTTGGATAGAATTTTAGAAATGGAGTGTGAATGACATGTTGACATCTCACCTCGTTTACTGGAAACTGCCAAGATTTGTGATGAGGGCTGCATGCAATTTGCGAAAAGAATGCCATTATTTTGCCTCCTTTGTAATTCAAAATCTGTTGTTTTTTTCATTCTTACCATATCACATATATAATTCAGTTTAGTTCAGTTCAAAGGAGAACTGTTTGGTCAAGTTCCAAATGTTCCGCATTTGAGTGTTTTGTGGGAATCAGCAGTTCAGGTTTCACTAAAACCTTAGAAGAAATAAATAGTCCTTTCTCTAGTTTAATAACATACTATGCGGTTACTGATGTAGCAACAGTAAAATGTCATGCTAAAACATTATGATTAATGGTTTGAGAACAAGAAGACCCTGGGTCAAACTTGATTCACAACTCAGGACCATACAGTATAAATTCCTTAACAGCTAATGATATCAAGCATGCTCGTCATAATCAAGCTTGTATTCACTCAGATTCATTAAACTGAAACGACATGGTGATCTCACTAAAAGTATTGTATAACTGAAGAACAAATGGGATCTTGTCTTGGTCAAGAGTTCCTCAACCCAACTCGGATGCATTGACATTAATAACAAGGCTGAAACAAAACAGTTTTATTAAGAAGAGTGGTACAAAATTGCTGTGAGGGTACAATTCACATTTGTAGGAAAATTGTGGTGGCTTTGATCTGAAACCATGTTGTGTGTTAAGCAGACTGAATATCAGTTCAAAGTTGTGCAGAAATATAAGTGTCTTGAAGTGGGCTTTCAGATCGGATGGAATGAAATTGGATTCTGCCTGTAAATCTACCTGCCACATGCTGACATATAAGACATGAGGTGCTCGACATTTGAGTTAATAAAACTTCTTAAAAGAACTCAAGTTCAGATGGGCTGTCTTGACACTGACTGATTAACAGAGATCTTGGAACTGTAACTCCAGCTTTAACAGGCTGAATCACTCAGCATGATCTCATGTGTCACAGAACACTTTTGTGTATATAATAACATGTCCCAGCCAAGTGTTTGCAGTGCTTATCAGATTGTAGATGCCAAGGTACTTATACTTGTGCAGTGACACAGTATCAACTGACTTCAGTTCATACAGCTCAAGGAGACCTGTCTGAAGAATGTCTTCTGAAAGCAAGTTTAATCACATAGATACACACATAAAGGAATTCTTATATACATCTTGACATCAATTTCAATTTTTTTTCTTTTAAAACTTTTTTTAACAAAGAATCCTGTTTTCAACATTGATAGAGCTATTTCTTGAGCAACATCAGAATGATTCTGAAGAATCACGTGACACTGAAGATTAAGGTAACGGCAAGCAAAAACAGCTTTCCAAGTAATTTTCAGTTTTAAAGAAATTTCCTTTTTTTATGGACACTAATATCCCGTCATAATTCATAAACTAGTAATAACAAAACATTTAAAATAACTAAAAAAATTCAACACACCACATCTTTTCCATGATAATTGTTTAATGCAACACCAGGCATGACACCTTACTCTTCAGAATATAATCTCAGGAAGTCATGAGGAGATACAATTCCTAGAATTTCTCAAAACTAGATGATGACGTTAACAAAAACCCACGAGACAAAGCAGTATGAACACAAACACCAGGACAAAGCAGCAGAAGAATCACACACAGCAACATTTAACCATAGTCTTCACCATTTTGAAAGTAATGGTTCATTGGTAGTAACACAACAATATAACTGTAATACAATAAAAATAAAGACAGTGATTGTTCCTTTCTCAACTTAAAAGAGAATTTAACTCCTTCCGTGCCTTTAGTAATGCTTTTCAAAATGTTTTTCATCCACTTTCAGATACCCCGATACATAAAGTTCACATAATTCACCGATTCGACAGCTTATCACACACCGGAAGAAAACAATACATGAACAATACAAACATAAAGCAGACATATACGTGGGAGAAAATTACAAAAATAACAAAATACTGTACAAAATAATTGAAACACTAATTCAGCATTTATCACAAAGTGTCTTAACAATACATCTAAGGGAATCATTTTAAAGATGCATAACTTTGTGTGAACCACCTATCCTTTTCTCAGAAAAAAAAAAGTCTATGGGCATGTGCTGTGGACATCAGTAATAGAGAACGAAAGCAGATTAACCCATATTGTTCCTTTCAACAATAAATGAGTGGTTGTCAACATCTACAGGGCTATACGGCATGCTTTCGGGACAGCTGTTTTTTCCTACACAAGGATAAGTAGAAATTCTTTAGCAATCAAACTGTGATAGCAGCACATAGCCCGTATGTATACTTCAACAACCATTAGTGATCAGAGGTCACCGAAGAACTAACCTCAAACGCATTTCTGTGTCTTGTAAATATATATTCACACTCTGGAATGTCCTATCATTTTATGTAAAGAAAATACATCTGACAGAATTTAAAGGAATAGTTCATCCAAGAATAAAATGCTGTTTTTATTTGCCTTCGTGTCACTCTAAACCTGTGTGGCTATTCCTTTTGTGGAGCACAGAAGAAAACGCATTCGGGAACAAAAATAGTTGAATCGTGCAGTGACTGGAAGAACATGAAGAATGAAACCACAGATTTATTTATTTACTTTTCGGATGAACTATTCCTTTAAGCTGGTTCTCAACGAACAATAAAATGATTTTTTTGTAGTAACAAGGAAGTAATGATGTATTTTGATGGAAAGCATGTGATATACAGTATATGCGTTTGTGTATATTAAACAGTCATGAGTTATCCTGAGGGCGTTCATCTCTTAGTAATGCTCTATTTGAAGAGCAGATAGGATGAAACATCCGTTAATGCACAGAAAGGGGTGTTTATGCTGTAATTTGTTTTGTGTTCAGGGAGCATGTTTTTCTAAGAGGGATTTGATGCGTTCATGTAAGGGCTCACACACCCTCTGGTAGGACTGTGGCGTGAGGTGGAGATAATCATACATGTCCTGGTGTGCGATGGAACCGTCTGAGTGAATGAACCCTGGGTCCATGTCCAGGAAGGAGACATGAGACAGAGACTCTACCTCAGCTTGAACTAGAGCATTCACACTCGCATTACGCTCACGCAAAGGGTTTGGACTTTTGCCTCTCGGCAGCAACCCCTAGTGGAGGAGAAAACAAGATTCAATTAGGTTCAATTACAGAAAAGTTTGGGCCTTTTACACCAAACACTGCGATAATGGGATGCCAATATCTATTGAGGATAATGCTGATTAAAAAGGAACATAGAAATGACACTACAGTTTATAGGTGATGAAAAAATTACTTGATAATGGAGAAAAGAGGATTTCAATTTAACTACAGTTAAAGGGACATTAAAAAGTCTTTTGAGTCTTTGAGATTGCTCACTGAATATAAACCTAACAGAGCACTCAGATCATTTGGGTCGAGTTGTTAATACCAAGGATTCACACTAAACAAGGGGAGTCCGCTGTTGGCTATTATGCAGCTGGAACCAGCTTCCAGTAAAGATCAGATGTGCTGAAACATTAGCCACATTTAAATCCAGACTCAAAACCCATCTGTTTAGCTGTGCGTTTACTGAGCTACGTTCGAACTGATTGCACTGTATTTTATGTATAAACATTTTAAATTTTTTTAACTGTTTTATTTTCATTTTAAATAATTTTTTTATCATTTTCTTTTCTTTTATGTAAGTATGGCAAATCTAAATTTTCAGCTGCTGTTCCTCCATTCTTCAGTGTCACATGATCTTTCAGAAATCATTGTAATATGCTAATGTGGTGTTCATTATAATAGAAAACTTTTGAATAAAAACAACAGACTTTTAAAATCCCACAAAGTAATTGTGACTTTTGAGCAATTTAATGTTTACTAACTGAATAAAACCATTGATTTCTTAAAAGATAATCTTACCAACCTCAACAGTAGTGCACATTATAGTAAATCTGATTAATACCATCTATAAGATGAAATTATTTTGTTAAAATTCTATTTTATTTTATTACTTCAGTTTTTTTAAGAAGTCATTTACTGCCTATCATGTCACAATAGTTCAGAAAATGGCACTTTGACTTGACAATAGCATTATGATGAATTCAATTTAAAGGAATCAAACATTGATGTGACAGGGAGGTAGGAGACAAGATAACTAACCAATACAAGAGTGTGAGCCTTGGGCAGTTTCTGATGGATGACATTGATGATGGCCATGATGCCTCCACAGATCTGTTCTGGGGTGTGACCATGATTATTAGTGCCTACCCACAACACCACCACCTGTATAAAAACACACAAAATATCACAATTATACTATTATACTAATCTATTTTGAAACAAGAGAATACATTTACGTTGTTATTTCCTCTTTTACATGCCTAAACAATGTCACAAATAAGGGAATCATAAACAAACACAAATGCATAGATTTACTGTTTACATGTACTTAGTTTATCTGGTCCATCTTGTACAAGGTGAAGACACTCCACCTACATATTTTGAAAAACCTTCATTCTAAAAAGGTTTGTAGATTAATGCTGGTTTCATTTCGAATGACTGTTTGGCTTGTAAAATGTACTCTTTAAGAGTACTTTAAAGAGTTATGACTATTTTTTATAATTATTGAATAAATGGTAAAATTCTTAAAGGGCTAGTTCACACAAAAAATAACATTTTGTCAATAATTACTCATCCTTGTTTTGTTCCAAACCTATAAGACTTTCAATCATCTTCGCAACAGAAAAAAATAAGATGTTTTATTTGAGCAAAAAAAAGTATTCTCCTATCATCGCAAAACTGTAGTTGATCCACTTATGTCACATGAGTCTGGGATTATTTCAGTTGTATTGCTGTCATGGAGGGATAGATGGCTTTCTGATATCATCAAAAATATCTTAATTTGTGTTCTAAAGATTATAGTCTTATAGGTTTGGAACGATATGAGGGTGAGTAATTAATGACAGAATATTTGGGAATATTACCCCTTTAAATCATATACCTTTGGGCTGATGTGGTCCAGTTCACCATTTACGAGTCTCCACAATACATGCTGAGTAGCATCCCCACCAACCCCAAAATTCAAAGCATGGAGAGGAGAAAACAGCTTTCGCCAAACCTGCCAACATACACAAAAACATAAAAATATATGGCTGCAGTTGTTGCTCTGATGAATGACTGATATGAAGTACGAAGAGGGAGATGCAGATGTTCTGCTATACCTCAAACTCATGCAGAAGCTGGACAAGTGAATCTCCAACAAACAGAACATCAGGCTCTTTTCCTTTACTGTCTGATACAAATCGATTGTGCTGCAAGATGAGAAAACATAGAAATGTTATTAAGACTTGATTTCCATACTTAGAAAAGATTTTGGCTAAGTGCTTAAAACAAAGAGATACTGTATATCAGCAGCGTAGTACGAATGCATAATTATTATTATACAAAACAAGCACCAATGACATCCATCGACCGTCTCCCTGTATGTCCTGACAGGGGTTGGGTGTGGCTGCAGGGTTAGAGTCTTCACTCATCACTTCCTGTGGACATACACAGAGAGACATGAAAGGTTACATCTTCTCCATTAGCGTTAAATATGAATACTCATTTTATATAGCCTAACAATAATTCATTCATTAAATAAATGTTGAATATGTTGTTTTTTAAGAATGCCAAATATTAGAATTTATCCCAATCTTCTGACTAGTTGTACTAAGGTTAGTCTGCGTACTCTGTACACAACAACAAATAGAGTAAACAATAAAATGATTACAAATTCATAGCTTAACTAGTTAGGTGCCATATTTGAGTAAACTTTGCACTGCAGTAGTAACTGTTAACTCACAAACAAACTATGGCAAAAATAGCAAGGTATGAATAATTACTTGAAGTATTAATATATACAAATGCTGTCGTTCTATAACGTTCCTCTTAGTACTGTTTGCTGTGCTTATAAATAACAAGCTCACATGGCTAATGTAGCACTTAGCATGCATATAACTTCCATTTACGGAAACAAGAGGCAAATGCGTTAAAACGCTGCGTAACACCATAACTGTGCTATGTGAGCATATATTATACATGTTAACACTAATGTCGATTCATACTAATAAAAGACAGGGGAAATATCGTTACCAAAAAGTGTTAACACGGTAGAGTTCAGTGTTCGTTCAGTCAGCCAGCGGTCTGCTGCCAAACCCCGGAAGCTGGAATGTCGAACCAGGCATTACTGGCAGATCGCCGAGCACGGTCGAACTATAATATAACATTCATATATTATAAACGCGAAAGGGTCATTGCATTTCCTCTGTTTTTTTGTTTTTGTTTTGTTTTATCAGCTCAAAATGTAGGTAAACATTCAAACATCATTTAATGTCAATCATTTTGACCGTAGTTTTCTTTCTGCGCTGAAATCCGCGTTTGAGGTCTAACTATCATTGAAGCACGTTGCCAAGCAACGCAAATGTAAAACGTAACGGTTTTGGACTTCAACTTGCCTACATGCCGATGTTATTTGTTTATTTTAAATACACATGTTTAACAATGAAGAAAGTACTTCACTTTGAACACGAATAATGCTGATTATTTGAGGTAACGTTATGTTGCTAAATGTTGCCATATGGTGACCATGAAAGTGCTGCATGTTAACTCTTTACTTGAATTATGAAAGCATTGCAAACTAATTAGTTGTATCTTAATCATTTGTTTAATAGTCCTAACATGAAGATGAGCCACCAATCCAACAGAAGTTTTCTGTCTAAACATAACTCGCTGAAGACATCCCGTGACCGCCACAGTAGCACAGCCAAGTCTTCAACTCATACAGTCAATGCTGCCCATCACAGCAAACCAGTGTGCTCCAGCAGCATGAGAACAGATGTGCATTGCAACTCGTCAAATAAAGTGAGGCGTCTTAAAACCAGGAAAGAGAGGAATCAGATCCGAGGTCTGGAGGGAAACAGGTATCTCCCAGATTCTCAGCACAGCAGAAGAGAAGGTGGTGAGAAAGCACTACATCCACTGGCTTGCTCTAGAAAAGAAAAGGCTTTTGCTAAGCCATTCCTACCCCAGAAGCCAAGCATCATAACCGAAGGACGCCTTACTTCTAACCGAGGCCTTTTCAGGCATGAGATTAGGTCCGTAGATATTGAGAGGCTGGTGACTGAGCAGATAAAGAGAGATGAGCAGAGAAAAGAGCAAAGAAAACAGTCTATAATGCACATTACATCGCCGCTGCCTCCCTCTGTACCTAGTTCAGACTCTGACTGCGTTCTTGATGAAGTACAGGAACCACTCCAGGAACCTGAAAATAATACGCCGCCACAAGTAAAGAGGAAGCAAAGTTCAAGAAAAGAGCCTAGAGCAATACACACACATGGTTTTCAAAATAATAGAGGAGTTGTTGTATCTAGGGGACCGTCTAGAGAAGATGGGAAGCATGACAGAAATGCTAGCAGCAGAAAAGAAGATACTAATAGCAAAACAGGTCAAGATAGTCCCTGTAGCCCCCCAGGAGAATCAGAACATGTGGTTTTGTCACCCTCAGAAAATGAAAATGTTCATCAGTTATGCTCTACTCCTAATATGAATAACTCTGATGTTTCACAAACTGGCAATCCCAAAGCCCATGGTGACGACAACCAAGAAAGTGGTTTTATAAATATTCTGAGATTTGAGAAAAACTCTGCAAGCGTCGGATTCCCCAACATGGAAGTTACGCAAATGTTTGAAATTCCGCAGACATTAACCTCTCTATCTGACCTAGACTCGGGGTCTGGTCAAGTAGGAGACAGTGTTGAACAAGGAGAGCAAATGTCACTGTCATGTAGGGAAGCAGTGAAAAGGCTCATGACACGGTTGGGCCGGAGTTCAGAGCTCCCTGCGCCAAGCCGTCGGCATCCCCTGCTGGCGGAGTGTAGAGAGGCGCTGCTACAGACTTTACAAAAAAGACACAGTTTCCAGTTAGAGCACAACCTCCACAGGCTGCATTCTTTTTTGAATAGGAGTCAAAGGGCTTCTCAGCTCAGCTCAGGACAGAAAGATGAAAACTATTCACCTTCTACCCATGCAGTGGAGAATGAGGATAGGTGCTTCAGCAGGAACATAGATAAATGGACAGGTATGTCATATTTATATATTTATATATATGACAAATAGAAGAAAATTATTTTATAATTCAGAAAGGCATAAAATTGTTTTAATTCCCAGTGAATGCAAAAAAAATTATACTTTAAATACAATATAAGTCTGTGGATAAAAACTTTAAATAAATGTGCATTGTCCTCACACTTTGCAAAGAAAACTGATTATTATTACTATTGGATCAGGACAATTGTATCACCTACTTTTGATGAAATGAACTCCAAAAATATTAATTTTACTTTAGAATATATGCCAAATATATACATCATTTACATGATGGATGTCATTTACGATGACTATTTCAAATCACCTTTCTCTATCCTAGACAGTGCCATGCACCAAGACTACTCAACACAGAGTGTTCAGCAGGGCTCGGACAAAAGAGATTTCACCAACAAACATAGTACACAAGGGTGGAAGACCTCGTCCAATCTCTTCTCCCTTGAAGAACCAAGACAGTCACACACTGACATGGTGAGTAGCTAAGTAAACAACCAATTCAAAGTAATACCAAAACAAAACAGTTGTAAACTAGACTTTTGCAGTAGAGGAATGTATGGCTATTCATGTGAGTTTGATTGGTTAGTCTTTGCAGTTTGACCAGTGGAGGGGCGCTATGTTGGATTGCAGCAGAGCTCAGCATCATCACAGCAGACAGCTCTTAAACCAGGAACCAACCTTTACCCAGCAGACTGTCCCTACACTCAAAAGCCCCACCTGGGTTGATCATCCCGTGGACTCCTATTTTCAGCAGCAGTCTCTGAGCAGAGAAGGAAGTTTGAAAAACATAGATTTAGATCTGTCTAGAACATCTCACCAGTGGAGGGAAGACAAAGATCTTGGTTTGAATTCATATCACATATATGAGAGCGGAAAACAAAAACCAGAAGCATCTTTTGGAAGATCCAGATTCTGGCCCCATCAGCAGCAAATTCAGGATGAAAGAGAGAGATGGGCACCCTTCTCATTCCCAGCGTCCTCTCTCTCAGAGGGCTTTCAATACCAACCTTTTTTTCGCTGTCCTCGTCCATCTAACACCCAGCACAAGTATGACTGTCCCAGGACAAACACACCAGATAGGGTAGTTTACACTCCTTTTTACCTTTAGTAAAGTTGTTTGCCACGTTTATCTTTGTATGGATAACACAAATTTCCTTTATTTTCTGAAAGACCATCACCTTTCCATGAGATGTGAATTTGAGGGTTCAGAGTGCTCAAATTATGTACAGTCATGATATCTATGGTGTATTTGAGTATACTGATAACAGGTATTAAAAGTCAATGAAACTTCAAAACTTCAAAACCAAATCACTCTTTGTGCTTCACAAATAATAAAAGCACCACGCATTAGTTGCCTTTTATTCCTATGAATTAATAGGCAAAATGTTTTTGCAAGGAATGCTTTTTTTTATTTTATTTGATTATTATTATTAATTTTTTTTATTATTTTTTTTTTTACATTTATTTAATCAGATTTACTCTGTATATCTAGACTGGAATTTTATTATTAAGTTCAGCAGTCTGTAAAAAAAGATGCATATCATTTTGTAATATTCTTTAATAAAGCATGTAAAAAAATTCTACATCAAACTGATTTCACCATATACATTTATCTTGTAGTAAACATAAACAGCCCTTTAATTTACATTTATTGAAGCTCATTAAATGTGTTCTTATATTGTACAAATAAAATGTCAGTGTAATCAGGGCATCAGGTAATATACTTCATCATCTATTGGCGTCTGATTCACAAAATATTCTCTTTCCTCCTTGTCCGCAGCCTCTTTGTCTTGTTTCCTATGATTATTATGCTCCTTCATCTTCGGCTCCTCTTGGCCTTCAGTGTTGCTGCTCCTTAGTGCTCTCTTTAACTGATTCCAGAACAGTTCTTTTGCACTATCTGGATCAGAACAGTTTGGCCCAGGCCACTGCAAATAAGTCTTTTTGAGCATGACCTTCCTCATACGGTGATAAGTGGACTGTTGCCGCTCAGAGATAGGCTCCAGAAAGACCAGCAAAAGCACATCCTGCATTTCTTGAAAGAGGCGATAGCTGGCCAGCTGGATCTCCAGTGAGCACCATTCGCTGCGAAGGAAGCTCTGACTGACCACACAGATTGTTTTACGACTGCCATATACAGCAGCCACAATGTTGTCGACAATATCGCGGCCCAGCTCAAAATCTCTGTGGTGCAGGCAGAGCTGAAATGAAGAACCTTCCAGGTTCGGCAACAGCTGCTCCATTACCCAGTCTTCATCAGCTGAGTTGTAGGAAACAAAGGCGTCATACTTGTAATTCTCCTCCTGGTCCCTTAAGCGACGCCACTGTTCTCCAAACCATGATCGAAACACATAGTAGCCGTACTTAAATTTCCAGTAAAGTTTGATATAAAGAAGTGGTATCAAGCTCAGTAAGATTGTGAATGTAAACGTTGAGGAAAACAGGTAGAGTGCTATGTCTAAATAACATACATTAGTGTCGAAGTTGTGAAAAAATGAGCCTGGGTGGTCTGGGCATGTAATATTAAAAATATAAGGAAATTGGAGTCTCTTACTGCTTAAGGTCCAGTTCTGTAGTTCACTATTCTGGCAGCCACAACTGAGAGGACAGCTACGCATGTCAACGTATGTTAGATTGGTCAGATTGTCCAGTAGACTGATGTCCAAAGACATCATGGCATTCCGATTGAGATGTAATAGCTTCAGTCCTGTGAGATTTCCAAAGACCTCTTTAGAAAAGGATTTGATGCCCATGTTCTCAACGGATAATGTCTTTAATTTTCGAAGATTTTTGAAAATACCAGGTTTCAGCTGGGCGATCCCGACACATGAGTTATCCAGAGTTAAGAGCTCCAAGCTTTTCAGGTCATCAAATGTTTCGGCACCAAATCCAATAATATGGTTGTTAGTGAGGTAAAGACTTCTGAGAGAAGTTAAACCACGGAAAAATGCGCGTGGCAACAAGTTTATGCCATTTGGTTCCTGCCCATCAAGTTTCAAATCAAGAAGCTTCGACATATTAATAAATGGCGAGTATGTATGTTCTGTAAAATACAGGATGTGGTTAGCCTGTAAATCCAGCACCTTCAGGGTGGTGTGAAGTTTCCCAAAGAGCTTGCTGTCTATCTCTTTCAGACGATTTCGGTCTAAATACAGATTAGCCAAGTTTTTCAGCCCATCAAATGCATGAGGCCTTATCTGTGTGATCTTGTTGCCTCCTAAATCTAAAATATTTAGATTTGACAGATTTTGAAAGGAATAGTCAAAAATCACAGCTATTTGGTTGTTGCGCAGGTTGAGCGTTTTCAGGTTGATAAGATCTTCAAATGTGTCGTCGTAGACATCGGTCAGAAGATTGTTGTCGAGACGAAGTGTGACAAGATCTTTGAGTCCACTCAAGGCTTTATGGTCCAAATAGGCAATTATGTTTATGTTTAGCTCGAGGTTTGTTAAATTTGGTGTGTTTTTGAAGGCATCACCACTAACCTGTAGAATGCGATTGTAACGATAGCTCAGGGTCTTCAAGCTGTAGAGTTTAGGGTTGTTGCAGGACAATAGCTTGGTCAGATGGTTATGTTCTATCTTGAGAGTTTTCAGTTGGTTCTGACATTGCACAAACTTTAAACAGTTTGTGGATTTCATCTCGTTCCGTGAGAGGTCCATTTGATCAGTGATGGAGAAATTACAAAATGTGTTTTTCTTTAAAACTTTAGAACTAATGGAATTGCTCTGGAGTGTCATTTTAGATATTTGATGATGTCGCAGATGAAAACACAATGAAGTCAGAGTTTGATTCTGCAGTTTTAAACCTGAGAAGTCGATGTGCCTTGGTTGAATATTGGTATAGTTAAGAAGCGTACCAATGGAGACATTGGTAAAGCGCAACCGCAGGTAATATATACTCTTTAGATTCAGGCCCTGAAAAGACTCGGATGACAATTCTTTGTTGTCTGATAGATCTAGCACTTTCACATACTTTAGGAAAGACTTGTCACATCCCAGTGTGTGTAGCTTATTATCACTGAGGTAAAGTTTGGTTAGAGTTTTTGGCAGATGGGTGGAGTGATGCAGGGTTGTTAGATTGTTAAAGGAAAGGTCCAGTTGGATCAAGCTGGACAGGTTTGTTATGCTCCCAACCAAAGATGAAAAGTTTTTCAGGTGGTTCCTGCGTAGGTCAAGAATCTGGAGGTTTGTCAGATTGGAAAACAGGAACAAATCAATATTAGTGAGATTGTTGTTTCCCAGAAGCAGCTCTGTGAGGTTATGTAGGTCACTGAAAACATCACGGTGGAGGGATGATATGTGATTGCAGGACAGATTTAACTTCTGAAGTTTTTGCAGGTTATTAAAAGCGTCTTTGTGGATGCTAGCAATATGGTTGAAGTCTAGTACCAACCAAATCAGTTTGGACAGGCGATGAAAGCTTTGGCCTTGAATGTGTGTAATGTTATTCCGAGAAACAGTGAGGTTTGTTGCCGTGGGAAATATGTCACTCACAATTGTAGCTATGTCTGTTTCGTGACATTTGATACATGTGAAGGTTTTATGATTAGAATCGGGGCTTTCTACGCAACTCCTAAAACTGTAGCTGAAGGCGAGGTTGAGAAGGCAGATGAATGTTGCCTTTCTGATCAGTTCACGACATGCAGAATCTGCCATATTTTTCAATTCCACTTTTTTTTTTTATGAAACCCAGTGACTGCCTTCATGAAATTCCAATACTAGATGTTCTTGTCTCAGTAAGAGCAGCACTTGACACTTAGAGTTTAATACAGCCAACTGCAAAAAGAGGGAAAGGTTATAATTAGTTTGAATCGGAAATTCTCTGCTATTATACATTAATCCACATGTAATGCTGCTAGTCAAACTTACATCTTTCATTTTGAAACGTAACAAATATATCAAGGACATGTTATGGATATCTTATTTATTTATTATAAAATAATTTTGAAGAAGGAAGTATCCAATTTCATTACATACATGCAGGGCAACATACAAAAACATCCTATAATTACAGTAGAAACATACTTCTCTAATGCACTCTCACATAACCTGTCTCAACTGGCAATATCCCACTTTTCAAAGCCCTTTTCCCTTTTGTTGTACTGTATGTACATCCTTAAAATGTGAATGCAAATAATGAATTGAAACTATTAAATCATTACAAATATTTAAAGACTTTTAAGGAAAAGATTTTCATGCAAAGGCATGATAATTGCTTCTTAAGCTTCTTTTTACACATTCTTCAACTATTCGTGATCCTAACAACCAAACATACAAAAGGCAAAAACTTTCCTGCTGAATAAAGTAGACATTGACTTATTTATGTCACATTATTCTCTCTAGTATTAACAGAAGAAATATAGAAAAAAAACACAGTCTCGCTAATTCAAACCAGCGAGCAATCCTGTATAGCGTGGATCTCATATCTTTCAATAATTCATATTATGAAAGTGACCATTATGCTTAAAACTGTCTGTAGATTTAAACTAAACTAGATTTAATGCAATTCAGTAGCTTACCTTCACGAGATCGTCCCTGATAATTTTGCAAGACTATAGGCGTTCTCTCTCTTTAAACAGGACATTCCCTTCACAGGAATAGAAAGAGGAACCAAAAAGGTTTCATGCCAGACCAAAAGCAGACAAAGTCTGATCCAATGGTTTGGATTCTCTATTCAGAGAAATCTTGAGTACTTTCTTTATAGGTGACATACCATGAAAATCTGACTTTTCCAGGTTTTAAGTGCTATAATTAGGCCCCTGGTGAAATCAAGAAAATGTGAAAAAGTGTAACCCAGTTGCTTTGTTTTAAAAAGCATTATTATTATTATTATTTTTTTTTTGCAAGCATTATAAAACAGGCACATCTCATCTCGCTCCACTTGGGACGTTCCAAAGGGACCTTATTATAATATTACTGCCCCTTAATATGTCAAATTACCTGCTGCGCCATCATTTTGATTTTTTAATAAGAGGCAAAGGTGTAGCAGTTCTAATGCCATGGCGAATGTTTGAGGAAAACATGCTAACTGTTCCGTTTTAGGGTGCACAGACAAGAACAGAACAGAGTCAGAGACGGGTTTATAGATTTATTTACTGTATATCATTGCTACCACAGATCTAAAATAAACACAATTTTTACCTTCACAGACATAACTGGCTGTTTTTGTAACTCATGTGATTTTTCTCACCTGTGTATGATTGAGAACTCAGTTTAGTACTCACATGTGGTGTCAGCCCCTTTTTTGTCTTCGGATTTATCCACTCAGAAAACAGTATGACTAATATGTTTTAAAATGCATGATTTCAATGTGATAGATAAGCAGAATCAAACCAGATGTTTATAGTAGGTTACGAGCTGTAAAAGCACAGCTCTTTTCTGGAAAAGGGGCCATGGAGCAGCACATTTGCATTTAAAGAAACAGGCACCAAAATCCCCTCAAAACAGGCATTTTCAAAATGATATAATAAGTTATCTATGGAGTATTTTGTGCTAAAACTTCACAGACGCATTCTGGGGACACCAGAGACTTGTTTTACATTTTGTAAAAAGGGGCATAACATGTGACCTTTAAACAAATAAATGTATAATAATAATCATCATTATGATTATATAGCCCTAAGTTGAAAGGCAGTTGGAAGATATTTGTGAAAGGGCAAGTCATCAAACCAAAGCAAAAAAGTGTTGATTCATAATGGAAAACCTATTAACATCATTATTTAATATATGGTGTAAGAATTTAATATACATCACTAACACTGTGTCGACAAACAGTCACAGTCACAGCCATCTAAATTATCCATCTTCTCCTCTTCATTTTCTTTTAAAATTAGCTTCTTGCCTTCTGTTCTCGAGCCATCTGACAGAGTCCACAGAAAGGGCAGCAGGTCATAATCACCCAGTCGTCACAGACAGAGCCCTAAAGAAGACAAAAGCCAATCATATTGTGCTAGTCTTTGACATCAAAGTAATGAAATAATGTTGCCTATTTCAGCAGAAGATCAAATAATTATAACAATAATTAATACTGAAATACATAGCCTACATTAATACGATATCTGTCACGGATGCTGGTTCTCAGTGCAATCATAGCACCGGGTAGGAAGGGCAAACAGCAGCTGTCACCATTATCCTGTGCCACCTTACATCCCAAAATGCAAGGAATAAATGCCCCACACAGACCTGAGGAGTTAAGCAATGTCAGAATTCACACTATTTTACAATGCAAGTAACAAATTGATTAAGTTGAAATTTAATCACACTAATGTTGTGTGAAATATCCCTTTAACAGCTACTCTAGTTATTATCGCTATTATTGTTACATTAGCTTAGGCTAAATGGATTTGCATTCATACATGAATCTCCCTGCTTCACACACTCACAGATTCCACAGTCGTCACAACAGTCGCAGACATCAGTGCTCCAGTGAGAGACAGTGTAGCTGGTTACAGTCGTTTGAGGCTGAGAAGTCATTGCTTCTGTTTGATAAGACATAACTGACGAAAGACACAGCAATATAATCAATAATATAATTTAAACTGATAATTTGTTGATAAAATACAGTTATATTGACTTGATGTGAGTATACATAGTTTTTCTTTTTTTTTTAGTTTGATGACTGTTTATCAAAGATATGTATTTTAATTAGTTAATTATTAACCAATTATTGGTTTAGTATTAATTAGAGCAAAACATAAATTTAAATTCTGCTGTAGAAAGAATGATTAAAATCTGGCTCTCACCTGTTTCTTTGGAGGAGCTTCCTGTTTCTATATCTGTCTCACTTTCTTTGGATTGATGTTCAGGTTCTGACTGCTCTCAGCGAAGCTTAAAGCACCTCATGCTTGACGGGGGGGAGGAGAAACTGCACTAGTGGTGAGTGGTTTATGTGACAGTAAACTATAGGTTGAAATGTTTGATTTGGGGGCGAGGAGTTGTGCTCTATTTCAGGCCTCCACACCCTTTCATTATGGCAATATGTTCTCTAAAACTTTGAAAACATTTAGAAAAGTACTTTGTGTTACCTGCGTGAACACAGGCCTTTTTAGCAGATGCAGCAGTGATCACCAGAATACATTTCATTGTCATTTGTTAGACATAAATAGTATGGAAGCCCATTTCTCCCACATAAAAACAATTATAATAATGCTTATGCATAAATTATAAAACACAGCATAGAATTATGAGATAAAATGTCAAAATTATGACAAAAACTTTTATCACTGTGTTTTAATTATGACTTTTTATTTGGTAATTTTGGCTTGTCTTATTACTGAAATCTCTGCAAATGATTCAGTTTCTAAATAGCAGCAGTCTGCAGTATGATTCTGGCATGCAGATCCATTAATGTCATTGTGCAATGTTTTGATTTTTTTGACATATATGACTGAATTTATGCACAAGAAAATTACTTGATTTGCTCATCCACGCCGAACAAATATTTGACAAACATAACCTAATAAATAAGATCAGAAAATACATTTTTCATTTACATGAAAATGTAGATACTTTTACACCTGACTTGGGGCTGGTTGCATAAACGGTTTAGACTAGTCTTAAAAGTTAGTCTGCTAAATTTTTTCTTTGAGACTTTACAGTCTTTAAGACAAAACAGATTACTCTTGGCTAACTGCTAGCTGATCAGACTAGCTCTTAAGACACTGTCTTATCATGAAGGCTAAGTTTATGCAACTGGCCCATGGTTTTCTATTTTTTTCTCCGATTTTAGTCTGCCTTTGAGTCCTAAGCTATAATGCTTTGTGTCTCAATGTAGGCAGTTGGATGTTTCATCATACCCAGTTGAAAAAGTCAAAGTCAACCTCAGAGCTTCACCAAACCTTCCAAAAATACCACTGTTAGTAAACCCTTTTAGTGCAAAAATAAATCTAAAAAAAGAAATATCTGTAACTTTTAGACTTTGATTTGCAGGACTTTCGAAAGCAACACTTTAAATGTAATTGGCCACAAGAATTTTATTCAAACAAAACACTTTAGTGACAGAAAAGGGAAGCTCAGCTGCACTGGAATGTAGTGTATTGTTTGCACAATTTTGTAGACAGGTTTCTGGAGAAGAACGCTTGACACTGGCCCCTACAGTCAAAACCCCAATTCTGACCATGTTCTGGTTGAAATGTAAAAGGGATAAACCAAAATCAAAGTCTGAAAGTGTTGAAGTGTTTTCTTAAAATAAAAAGATCATTAATAGGGAGTGCTGAGATGAGCACAGTTCACAAGGAGTTGAATTATTCATTTGATCAATTAAATGAACAGGATGCTTATTTAATGCTGTCAAATGATTAATTACAATTAATCACTGTTACGTTCCACATATGTTTTATTGTTTATTTTGCATTTGTCTTGTATTGTATTTGTTCTGCTCTTCCACCCTTCTGTCATTGGTCGCAATTCTAGGTCCCTGATTGGCCGAGGTTGCTGTCAATCACCATCCTAACTCCGGACACCTGGCAAATTAGGGAGGTGTATAAAGAGGGATCTTGCAGACTGTGATGTGTGCGTCTCTGACGGCGTACCAAATTGCTGGCTACTTGAGTTCAACTGCTTTGCTTCGTTTGTAGGACTTGATTGTTTGTTTCTAACTCGATTGTTAAGTGCTGCATTGGCAGTACTTTAGTGATAGAGCACCTACCACGCTCAAGCTCACTGGTGGTGCACGGCTTGTGCTGAAGATAGGTGTTTTGTTTTGTTTAGTTCCTTTATTATGCTAGTAACCAATAAATGTTAGCATGTGAGTGTCTTACCACCAATGTATTTTTATTTATGTAAATAGGTTAGTTATTTAGGGCGTCGGATACGCTGAAGAACTCGTGTTTTTTGTTTAACATTTTTATTTGTGTAAGTCAGTCTAGGGATAAGTCATAGGGGGTTGTTTTGTTTTGATGATTTCTTTATTTTGGGATGACACTCCCTTTTACTTTTCTTTCACTTGTAAATACTATATATTTGACCTTATTATTATTATTAAATCATTGAAATGTCCATCTTGGCAGCGTTTTTAATTGATTCACCCCACACACGGCATATCCAAAGTCTTTAAGTGTTACGATATCACAGTTTTTACCATCTTCTAACTTCTAAACACGTAACAGACCACCTTGATGGTTAATGTACGCAACGGTCACTGTTGTCAATACGGACTAGTATGTGACTGCCCTGTAAGCGTTTCTTGAGATGACCCAGAGCTATACGTACTGCCAGCAGCTCAAGGCAATTGATATGCCAATGCAGATGAGGTTCTGTCCAAACCCCTGATACTGCATGTCCGTTGTACGTGGCCCCCTGCCCAGTGGAGGAGGCATCTGTGAACACAACAGCATGCTTGGAAACCTGCTCCAGAGGCACTCCTGCCCAGAAAAAAAAGAGGTCTGACCACAGGAAGAAGGTTTGGCAGCAGGCCGGTGTTATCAGAACCTGGAAGGTGCTGCGTCGTCACACCCACCTTGGGACTCGATCGTTGAGCCAGTGCTGGAGCGGTCCCATATGGAGCAACCCCAGCGGTGTCACTGTTGTGGCTGCTGCCGTATGCCCCAGGAGCCTCTGAAAAAGTTCAGTGGAACCACTGTCCTGCCTTTGAACGTATTCAAGCAGTCCAACCCCGACTGAGCGCATTCCTGCATGAGGTGCGCTGAGTCCAACTCCATCCCAGATGAAGATCCTCTGCACCGGACAGAGTTTGCTCTTCTCCCGGTTGACCCGAAGCCCCAACAGGTCGTAACACCAAGTCCCTGTGTTCGCACAACTGAGCCCGACTCTGTGCTAGTATCAGCCAGTCATCCAGGTAGTTGATAATGCAAACCCCTTGCTCCTTGAGCGGAGTCAGGGCAGCCTCTGCTACTTTGGTACACACACGGGGCAACAGGGAGAGCCCGAAGGGTAGGACATTGTACTGATATGCTTGGCCTTCGAACGCGAACCTCAGGAATGGCCTGGAAGGATCGAAACATGAAAGCACGCATCCTTCAGGTCTATTGCTGCAACCCAATCCTGGGGACGGATGAACTCGAAAATGCATTTCTTTGGGGAAGGAGAGCTCATGTCCCAAGTTCGCTTCATCCTGGGTCGCCCGTCATCAGACCGCTTGCATTCTTCGCTTGCCGTCGGCTTGGATGGGCTGGTCGGTTGGCCGGCGGCCAGCTCCACGGTGCTGCCTGTTTTTGTGGCTGCTGCGTTGGCTGCGCTCCACAGCGTAGCCTATTTTTGTGGCTGCTGCGTTGACTGCACTCCACAGCACGATGAGCAGTCTGAGGCACTTCCTTGGTGGCCGGGTGGAGGCAGCAACTGCACACCGAGGCAGTACAGCGCCAGTCTGCTACTGAGCAGCAGAGAACTCCTGGGCGAAGTTTCTCACTGCGTCGCCGAAGAGGCCGGTCAGGGATGCGGGAGCATCAAGGAGCTTGTCTTGTCTCACTCACATAATCAACACAACCTCGGATGGTGCTCCTGGATCACCACAGTGGACATTGCACGACCCAGAGACCGGGGCACAACCTTAGTCACTCGGGGCGCGAGGTCCGCGGCGGTGCAGAGTTCACAGAGAACTTCTGGGACATGACCACCCTCATGCAAGCGCTCAGTGCCTTGGCCTGATGGACTTGCAGCAATGCCGTAGAGTGTACTGCAGACGCAACTTCTCCACAGACCATAAAAACACTGTCAACAAGTGCCTACAGGCCCGGGAAGGAAACACAGGAAGTCCCTGCCCAGTGGTAGCGGCGCTAGCAATCGCTCCACTGGGGGGACCCCCATATACTCCCTAGCTGCACTGCTGTCAAGAGTGGTGAAGGAGGAAGAGCCACCAGACCAGTTTCCGCCAGTGAAAGGTGCCATCTACCGTTTGGTGAGCTATTTATGTACTTCCAGGTAGAAAGGTACCAGGGCGGGGCCCTGAGAACCTGCGAGAGCCACCCCTAAGTACCAATCATCCAACTTTGGAGGACCCGGGACATGGTGGGACTTTCCACTCGAGCCCGATCCCCCTCAGCGGTCCGGGCAAACATAGCTATCAATTCTGGATCTGTATCCGGCAGCGTGGAACGCCCAGTGGACGCTGCGCCAGCCAGTACTTAAAATCCAGAACCTTCTGGCTCCCCTTCCAACGCAGTAATCGACATCCAGTCACCAGGGGGAGCGCCTCAAGTAACAGCTGGTACCCCTTGCGAGGGTACAGACTGTCCCAATGACAGCTCCATTGGTAGCAGAGCGCCGGTGGAAGGAGAAGTTTTTGCTTTTTCCTCACCATCACCATTAAACCAGACCGCCCCCTGCCAGAAGACACGAGCCTACAACTAGGCAGAGAAACGGTCGCCCCACCCTTTTGCCGGCAACGCGGTTTGGTCCTCAGCTCCACGATGATCATCTTCCCTCTTAGAGAAAAAAGATGATTCATCCACGAAAGCCACTTCACGTGTTTTGCCCAGACACGTGTGATCGTGACTGTCACCCGATGCCAGGGAACGACCGTATCCAGAACTGCACGAGTGGTATGGCATCTTTAAAAAGACGTGTACCACCGGTGAGCTGCTCTTTTAGAAAAGTTCTATTAGTGTGCTGAGGCGCACAGGGGAGATGGTCGCATGCACACAACAGTGGGGTTTTGCAAACTGTTGTGGCAATCCACTCGACACTGGAACCACCGCCGCTGCAAACGCCGTGTCACCACCCACTCTTTAATCACTGTCATAGATTGGAGAGCTGAACTCATGCTTTTTTAGTCATACTTCAACAGCATTTATTAAACTTAGTTAATGCTAATTTCAGCAGTTATATGGTATTATTAAAATTACAAGTTGTGTTTGTTAACATTCGTTAATGCACTGTGAACTAACTATGAATGATTGTGTTGTTATTAACTAATGTTAACAAAGACTAATAAATACTGTAAAAAATGTGTTGTTTGTGGTTTATGTTAGTTATTATAGTTAACTAATGTTAATGAATGACACCTTATTGTAAAGTGTTACCCAAAATTCTTCCTGTATAAATGATTTCGACCCCAAAAAAAATTATTTGAATCAGGAAAAAATCTAAATTATTTTAGGCTTCTTTGATAAATGATAAATAATAAGTTATAATAGGTAAAAATTTATTAAATTAGATACAAGTCATCTGAACAAACTTTAGACATCTTGGGTAAATGATGTGAGGGAGGAAATCATCTAAAGAAGCTTAAGATTCCTTGGATAAATGATAAATAAGTATTTGTAATAAGGATTTCATTCCATAAGGTCTTAAATCTAAAATTCTTTCTATAAATGGTAAATTGTAATTGTAAAATGAATTAAATGATTGTAATGACTTCTTCTGTGCTTAAAATCTCACTGGCCTAGCAAGGGTCAGTTTTTGTAAACTCTAAATAACAAGAAAATGTACTTTTTAGGTTTTCTTCCATTTGCAACATATTGTCTTTAAATTGCTGACAGGTTGTTAGAACATAAGCTTGAAAAGCACTTGCATGCACTTTTCTATTATAAAATAACTGGGAGAGTTTTCAAGATGGCTGTGAAGTGATCTGACATAACCTGCACTGATGAATCATTTGAAATATAAGTAGAAACATTTATGATAAAGGTTAATAGAGTTCGTTTTGATTTCATGTTGCCTTTAACAAGCATTCTGCATCCGTATCGTAAAGCATACAATCCCTGTCTCTTCCCCAGCCTTGACCAGTGCTGAGGTGAGGCCATGAAAATTATTTTTCCACAGTTCTTAGCAATGTGTGAGGTTGCTGATGCCACCACAATTGTTGTCACCTACTGGGAAGCACAAAGCAATTTCTCGGAAACACAGACACGCTGTGAAGTGCGTGGTATGAGGCTTAGTGTGTTTGTGCACTGGGATTTGTCAAATAGAATTCTCAACACAAAAAGATGATGGAGAGATTTCAGCTGCAGTGTACGGGTCCCTTGCTGCCGATTCACTTTAAATATTCTTGACACAGTAAGCAGTGCTGTCAGTCAGCAGGGCCTAGATAGAAAAATGGACAAGAAGACCATATGTGGGTTTATATCATGACATTACTGAAAGATTTGCAGAGTAAAGAATTTGATAATTGCTGTAAAAAAGCCAGTTTTGCATTGAGAGACACACTGAAAATCTCCGAACTTGTGGGTTTGTGGATTTTGGTGAGCCTCAAATGATTAAAAACCACCATAAAAACAAATGCACATTTGTTAATGAGTCATTTTTTAAATTTGAATCTTTTGAGAGAATCAGTTGACCAATGATTTATTTATGAATCAAACTCTTGGTGGATGAACTGGTTCTTTAAGATCTACTTAATTTATTCTTAAAAATCTTGATTCTAATTGAGTAAATGATGAATAATATAAATTGTCTTTAAATCGCTGTCAAACTACTGATTACAATTAATTCCAACTAAAGTAAAAGTTTTCGGTTTTTTTATAATTTGTCATTTCTAAAGATTCTTTGAACTAATGATGATAAATACAATTTGTAATTGAAATTCCTTGGATCAGTGATAAATAGCAATTTGTAAAAGGAAAGAAATGCAGTAAATGCAAAATGTTTTCTAACCAGTCTGAAGATTCTTCGAATAAATGATAACAATTTGCCATGGGAAAAGTTGCACTGAATTAGAAAAAAAAAAATTCTAAACATTTGAAAAATGACTTTTCTAGTAGTCTCAGAGTTTTTGATCCCCTAATGTCTTCATAAAGACCTTGAAATGAATCTGCGGAATAGGAATGAGTCATTGTCACAGACTTAAACAGTCATTGCTAAGGTGCATGAGGTGAATACTAAAATATATAAAGGTGTCTCTGAGCCAGAGATAGACAGATGATGTTAGTCCCCACAGTCCTCCTCATCAGACATCTGGACCCACAGGTGGATAAACAAGCCTGGGATTCAGCTGCAGGAAGCCTTGGTCCAAATCCCCGAAGCTTCCTTCCACCTCCAACCCAACCTGCGTGCCAATCCCATTTAAAGCACTGACATTTTTGATTACCAGCTGCAGTGTCCATTTCCCCCTCATCTATTTGGCTTTTTAAAAGGTGAATCAGAACGGTTTTGTTCAGCCACTGCTGACACTTTGGCAGGCTGCAGCGGCTTCTATAAGCTCATTGAGGGTTCAGTCATTTCCCTTCTTTGGAATGTTATCAATAGACATTTTATGAGACGTTCTTTCAGTTGCCGTTGAGAGTAATCTACGTCTGTGTTTAAAGAGACAGTTGCCTGAAAAAGAAAATTGTCATCATTTGCTCTTTTTCATGTCATTCCAAACCTGTTTGCCTTCCTTTCTTCTGTGAAACACAAAGGGCACGTTCAGAGAACCATTTTAGTTTTAAAACTGATCCGGTTCATTAAATCATGACAGGGTTGTTATTTTAAAGATCTGCTTAATTTCTTCTAAACCGTCTTAAAGGATGTTAACCCAAAAATAAAATTAAAATTTTAAAAAAATAAAAAAATAAAAAAAAGTAATTCTAAACTTCTCCAAATCTGTTTTGATGAAGAAACAAACTTGGTTGGCCTGAAGGAGAGATTTCTTGGATAAATTATGTTCATGACAAATCGTCAAAATGTGAATTTGGATCCCACTGTAAAACAGAATGTGGATGAGACTTCAGTGCTAGAAGCTGTTGTTGTAAATCAGTAAAAGAGCCCACCTGTGTCTCAGTTTCACTGTCATTTCTCAGAGGGAAAATCTCAAAACAAAACTAACGAGTAATCCATCATGCCTCTGGGGCTCCAGACATTGGTTTTGTAAGTGTGTCACCCCTGATGTTGATCTCTAAAAAAGAGTGCTGACAATTCAAGTAAGGCACACAGCTTTCATCGCTAGTCTTACATCTTGCTTAACACAGCTCTTGCGTTAAATGTTTATGTCAGGATCTGTTCCTGAACTAGTTTTCCCGATAAAGCTGCTGTGATGATTGTTAGACACAATCCGCACACTTTCTTGCAATTTCATCGATTAACAAATATAATTCAGGCACAACCATTATATAACATTTTTACAGCAACTTTCAACTGTTGCTCTTTGTGAAATAAACAGTTTGACATATAATATAATCTCCTTGCAACTTTTTAAACTATAAAAGCAGAAACGTACAGTATTTTCATCTGTTATGTCTTATTTTTACATAAATAGCTTGTTCGTCTTAGCTTCTTCTTAAATATTAATGTTATAAATTATTATAAATAAGTATCATAAATTAATTACATATATTAACATTAATATTAAGCTTAATTTAGTTTCAAGTGACTTTTTCTCAGCAAAAATATAGTATTTATAGATTGATATACAGTATGTGATTAACTGATTGTCACAATAACTTATTGTTTGATAACAATAATACAATAATACTGCTAAATGTAGATCCCTTTTAATATTTAAATAATAGGATGTTCAAAATCAGCTATGCAGTCCAATCATAGTTTTATTTTTTTATTTTTTTAATGTAGGTACAGTACTTTTTTTACATTAATAGCTTGTTCGTCTTATAGCTTCTTCTTAAATATCAAATCTAATTTTATCTCTTCCTTTAGGCAATCATTAAGGGCATCTCAGGTATCTGAAATGAATAATAATCCGCTACTAAATAAAAAAAAACTCAGGCAAGTATAACAAAGGTACTTTATTAATATTTAAATAATAGGATTTTCAAAATCAGCTATGCAGTTCAATCATAGTTTTATTTTTTTAATTTTTTAATGTAGGTACAGTATTTTTTTCATCTGAGGCTCATATGGTATTATCCATTCCTCTGAGCTCACATTGCACTGACGAGACGCTATATGAGCAACATCTCCAGAGAGAATTAACATTTCTGTGCCATACGAAACACATTTTTCCCTTTCTCTTTCTGATTGTGGGAGTCGTGAAAATTGGCCACATCTTAAATCCCTCTGTAAGTTTGTTCTCTATGTCTGGTGATGGCATTTGATTTTCAGCTTAATTCATGAAGATGATTGCCTTTGTAGATGTGCTCAAGTTACCTGTCAATTCAGGTATAAAAATTGCATGGTTCAGGCATGCTGTGCGAAACAAGCTGTTGTTCAACAAAAGCGGAGGTGGGTCAGGCCGTGAGGTTCTTTTGTCTGTTCCAGATGTGACCTAATTTAAAATCCCCATATTAATCATGTAGGATCCAATCTACAGGGAAAAAAAGGTAGGCTCAGTATTGAATTTTGTCAGTGAAGAGTGTAAACTCAATGCTTGTTACATGGATTGCCTTACAGATTAAACTGAATTTGTTAAAGTTGAAATGAGAACCTGGATGTAATTCTTTGTCAGTTTTAAAATATAGATATAAAAAAAGCAACTAAATATATATGCTAATTTAATGAAGGGATCTACATTTAGCACACACTGTATTTCAATCTATAAATACTATATTTTTGCTGAGAAAAAGTCACTTGAAACTAAATTAAGCTTAATATTTATGTCAATATATGTATTTAATTTACTATACTTATTTATAATAATTTATAACATTAATATTTTAATATAATATAACATAGATAGAATGTGCAATTACTTTTTTTTTTTTTTAGTTGTTGAAATTAAACTTGCTTTGAATGGCACCTTAGTGAATACAACATAATTAGTGGTTGCATTGACAAGTAGGTATCTAGCTATAAATAAAATTGTACATGGAGGCAGGTTGAATCTCTTTGCTGACAAAGAGAGGTAGCTGCTGGTTTTGGAGTGCATCACTCAAATAATGCCCCACGTGAGAGATGGATCCTGTCATGAGCAGGGATCATATCCACCGCTTTTAACATCTGTACGCCTCGGAGTGCTCTAAACACCTTTACAGATTCATTCAATGTTTATTGAGCTCCATTAAGCACAGTGAATTTCTGCTTTCGTACTTTAACAGTCAATTTAAGAACGGTATTTGATATTTATTATGTTTCAATAGAGCCTTGTGCTGTCTCTTAAAGACATCTCAGGGATTGGTGCTCAAAAAGCTAATTGAGAACCTAAACATGAAAGAGATGAAGAACGAAAGAATTGAAATGAATCCAGCATCTGGCTCGTCCCTCAAGAATAACGTCTCTGAAAAACCATCGTTGCATATGGTATGACTAAACGCTGTTAAATTAATGCACACTTTAATTATCGCTGACATGCTGCTAGACATCGTCTATTTTTCTCTGTCTGCCAAACAGCAAATCCATCTACATATCATTTTTGTACCATATGTAGTCTGGTTTAGTGCATAAAAGAACTACAGAATTGATCATCTGGAAGGCTCGTTTTACACTGCATGTTTAGCACTTGTATTAACATTATTCATTAGCAGTGAAGGTTTTAAACCATTTATGAAAATTAACTGTATTTGCAAAGAGGCAAAATGGTTGTGTGATATTGCTTGTACAACACTATTCAACATTCAAGAAGCTAATATCGAGTGACATATTTTAGACACAATATTTAAAGTTACTTTAGAACTGTTTTTGGTAAACAAAACTAAACAAATGACACTCATGGTTGAAATGGGTACTTTTCAGTGCTTTGCTACAATCTGTAAGCGCTGTATAAATAAGAGTGACTTGACTTGACCCCTTCTTTCTTAAACTCAGCACTCACACAGAAAACGTCTATAGGTTACTATCGTAACCCACGTTCCCTGAAGGAGGGAGCGGAGACGTTACATATGGGAACTCGCCAGAGAGACCGATTTGCCTTTGAGCTTTTACTAAAGGCCAATGAATATTGG
>JAUCMU010000030.1:9538205-9551635 GCA_032275025.1 Enteromius treurensis | reverse complement strand
TCTCTTATACTCACGCAGTGACGAGCTGCACCTGAGCGCAATCAGTACACGCCAATATTCATTGGCCTTTAGTAAAAACTCAAAGGCAAATCGGTCTCTCTGGCGCGTTCCCATATGTAACGTCGAAGTGATTCGACTGAAAGGGTAACTACATTTTTTACAGGATTTCATTGTTATGATGTATTCATCTATTTTTCATGCTTTTCTTTTATACTTTTAAGTTAATTTGTTAGGTTCTTTTTTTGTATCTTAAACCCTTATGTTATTTTTGCTATTCAGAGTTAACCACAGTTAAATGTCAACTGTGCAAACACTAAAGGTTGCTGAAATAAATACCTTTCTTTGGTCTGCATACTGGAAGTGTTCTGCTTACTGTGCCAAACTATAACTACTAAAACTGAAACTAAATATATAAAAATAAAATATAAATGTTTTCACAAAATAAAAACTAAACGAAAAATAAGAAAACCATTAATGAAACAAACTAAAACTAAACTAAAATTCATAGCAAATTTGAAAGCCATATTAAAATAAAAACTAATTTAAAAATGCAAAACTATAATAACCTTGGTTTTGAGTTGATAAGCTGATTGGCATGTCACCATATTCTAATTTGCATAACATATTAAGGGTTTTTGTTGAATGTCAGCCTAAATCATCACAATTAAAAGAACTAAAGACTTAAAGTACTTCAGTCTGAGAGAACTGTTTCACAATTTGATTTGAATTACTGAAATATATTAACTTTTCCACGACATTCTTATTTATTGCAATGCACCTGTCCTGTACTATAATAATCAGCTTCTCTTTACTGTCCCGCATTGTTGCTGTAAAATCAATGGTACTCATACATTTTCAGTTGCAGCTATTAAACTTTGAAATAATTTGCCTTTAAATGTTAGACTTGCTCCATTACTAGCCAGTTTTAAGTCTGTTTCCAAATCTTATTTGTTTTCTCTGAATTTTGACAGTTTGTCAGTTTAAGGGTTTCTTGTCATTGTGCTCTGATTCTCTTTTAAAGCTTACTTTTTATATGATGCATCATGCATGTGTCCTTTTATCCTTTTTAATAGGCTAGTCTACTGTGTTTTGTTGTAGATCTTAGGATTTAAATGTGCTGTAGAAATACATTTTGAAAGACATTTAGTTGTCTGCAAGACTTGGACTGGATGTGGCCTATGAGGGAGAGGAAGAGCTGTTGACCTTCCCCAGGACAGGTTTGACAACCACTTACTTGAACAATAGAAAGTGGGATTTTCACAAGCGAAGACAGCTTATGACAGTTTGGTTCCTGGTTTTCCTTTCTTTTCTTCTTTGGTTACCAAGGGTAAAACACGTCCACAGCCAATGAAAGTTCATACATGAAGAGGGCGCTCGACACAACAGCTTCGTTGTCATACAGTTTTTAATACAGTGGAGGTAATTATGATCAATAATAGTCTATTGAATTCATCTAATTTTTCTTTTGTGTGTGTGTGTGTGTGTGTATTTCTTATAAAGAAAAATGTGCTAATATATAGTTACTCTAACAAGTAAATGACTGGTTACAGAAATTTTTAAGAGCCAGAACTATGAAATCCCCATGATATTTAGATTGATATTTTGGCATTGTATGTATGTAAAACTTCTCTCCATGAATCGACTCAGAGAAGGTTTATCCATCTTGTTATATATATATATATATATATATATATATAAACTTAAGATGAAACAAAGAAAATATGGGAATATGCATGTAGCCTATGTATGGGTATCTTCCTTTGTGTTCGGCAGAAGTAACAAAAATAAAATAATTTTCAATAACAGGGTTAACCGTTTTTTATGCAATAAATCACCCCCAAATAAAACAGTGCATGTGTTTATGAGTGTGTGGGTATAATTCAACTGCATTTTACACAGTCAGTCACTAGAGGGCGCCGTACATCTGCTGAAATCAGAGCGGGAGGATGTAGGTTACATGCCAAGTTTGTTAGTGCAAAGTATTTATAACCTGCTAGGGCAAGAGTCCAAGGGATAGTAGGTAGAGAGGAAATACAGAGCTACCCGGACGAAGTAACAGGTTAAGACGAGGAAGTTTAACAGGTGCATGATCATAGTTACCTACTCCTGTTTCTCTGTGCACGGTAACCAAATGTATTACACCGAGCAAACTACCACTCTCTATAGACGGGTTACGTAAACAACAGAAAATGAGGACTGCTTAGAAAGGAAGACAAAGAAACAAAGACGAGCAGGAACATGGCAACACCTGTAAGTATTTTCATTGCCGTATATATATTTTTATATATTTAAAGTTTAGTTACTATCGGTTTCATCCTCTGTCGTGCTATATTAGGTTCACGTTTGTTGTAAACTGGAGCTAACCACTAACCAAACAAACCCAGTTTTTGACATTCACAGCTTTCGAAATGAATAGTTCGAGAGCAGATAAAGGAGCTTGCAAACTTAAAGACAAACCCTCATATCTGTGTGCATTAGCAAACTCAAGCACTGTTTCAATGTCAAAGCAAAATTGAGTTTATTTTTGCATGTGCGCTCGTATTAACCTAACGTTATTCAGTTTTATATACCACAGCATTGTCCTGTCCCACCCAGGTCAATGAGTTTTACTTTCCATTTAGCTATTGTTGCAACATCATGTGAAAACCCAGCATGTGACTCTTTGCACATAATACACTCTCTCTGCTTTTGACAGCTCAGTTCAGCTCAGATCTTCATCTACAGTTTCTCATTGACCTTTGGTCTGTTTGTATTTTAATCAAACATGGAGGTGGACTTGCACGGACTGTTTTTGGATAACGAAACCATCGACTATGACAATTATGAGTACAACGAGGATACCTGTCCGTCCAGCAGAGTCTCTTTGGCTATCTTCATGCCTCTGCTTTACTCTGTGGGCTTCTTATGCGGTCTGCTGGGAAACGGACTGTTGCTGACAATACTGTGTTTGAAGAGACGGAATCTAAGTATTATGGACATCTTCATTCTTTTTCTGAGCATAACAGACTGTATGTTGCTGCTTACACTGCCTTTCTGGGCTGCAGACGCAGTTAAAGGGTGGATCCTGGGCACACCGATGTGCAAAGTGTCTGGAGTTCTGTTCGAGGTGAGTTACTGTTGCCTTGTTTATGTATCGGTTTGATAAGTTTGTAAATGTCATCGGCCTTTTAAACCTTCAGGCATGATTGAAAGTTAATAAAAAGACAAACTGGTGAAGTCGAGGAATGACATGTTTCGGATCTTCTGGTGGCTTTCATTAAAGAGAGTTTTTTTCTCTTCCTTAAAATCAAAGCTTTTAGGGAAACTGGGGTGTTTTATGGTCATATTTTGGACATCCATACCTAGACAAGAGTCTTTTTGTCTAAATCAAATCGTTTAATTGTAAATACATTAAATAAATATAAATTATTTTATAATTGGGGGGGCATCAAGTAAAACTATCACTGTAAACACTGTAAAATGTAATGGTGAAGGAAGTGCCTTAATATTTTAAGCAATGTGAAAAACTATTTATTATAATTTACTGTATAATTAATTATTATTATTATTTACTATTTATTGAACATTGTCTGATGAATCTAAGTCACTTGGTGCAACTAAAATATAATATAAAAGCATAAAACAAGAAATCATATGCATCAAATATCAGACAATTTGACCTTTATATTACAAGACAAGATTAGTTCATGTTTTAACATGTAATGTATTTTTAAACGATACCTATAAATTAATAATTAGATTTTTTCTTAATTCTATAATACTGTAAGATGTTTAATATGATAAGAGATTTAAAATATTGGTAAAATATGTTTTATCGTTATTAGAGTTTTCTTTAAATAAATGTGTAATACTGTATATTTGATGGACATAGCACATGACATTTTTTCCTTTTCATTATCTCTTCAGATCAATTTCTACTGTGGCGTCTTCACCTTGGCCTGCCTCAGTGTTGATTACTCTCTGTCCGCCACCCATGGAGTACAGCTGTTATCTCATAAAAAGCCTGTGGTGGTTTACTGCGTGATCATCTGTGTCATCTGCCTCCTCCTGTCTATCCCTGATTGGATCTTTCTCAGTGTGAGCTCAGATCGTGGTAAACAGGAATGCACGTATCACTATCTGCCTGAATCCTGGCGTCTTGCCTCTCGTCTTCCACATCTTTTTGTTTTACTGGTGCTTGTGCTGCTGTTATTCTGTTCCATCGTCATGCTACATTTACCGCACAGCTCAAAGTGTCAGCAGAAGAAGAAGGGCCGAAGCAAAGCTATTATTGCAGCTCTGGTACTGATTTTCTTTATCTGCTGGGCACCTTACAGCATTACCTTCACTGTGAACACTTTTCAGCCGATGGATGGCGTCACAGCAGTGGCAGGAGACTGTAAAGAGAGGCAGTGGACACCTAGCAAAATAACATCAACTTTTGGGCTTCTCCATTGCGTTGTTAATCCCTTTATTTACCTGTGTTTCTCCAAAGAGTTCCGGCGTCGCGTCCTGACTGTGATAATGTTCAGTGCTTGTAAAATGGAGAATAATGATGTTTCACTTTGGGACTCTACTGGAGGAAATGGTAATGCTACTGTGCAGGAGGAACAAGGTTCACTTCAACCTATGCATGAAATTAAACAAACAAATGGAAGCCCAATATAATATACGAAGGCTTGGATTATAAAACATTCACTGATAGACTTTCTGTAGCTCATAATTCCTAAATATTGTATGCATTATTTATTGTGTGCATTAAATAGATATTACGGCGTATGCAATAACCCAGTGATGGGTGATGTAGCATCCTTTTAAAGGTTTCTGTTTCTGTTTTCTGGAAAATTCTCCCATTATGGATAATAACGGATGAAATGGAAAAAGGTGGACATTAAATGAAAGAAGGACATGAAATGCTGGTCAACTCACTTGCACTTTAATTCTGTTGATGCTCATCAGTAAAATAATCATACTGGGAGTTATTTAATTAAAATTTTTTCCTTGTACTGTGTAAATGTTGTGGAATATTTTAGAAAAACGGCCTTAAGCGTATTATGTATTATCAGCCAATATTTGGCCATTAACCGGTTATGTGCCTGCTTGCTTGATCAACATGTTTTAATTCCCACTCAATTACAAAATCATTGTCAAAAAATGTGCCTATTTAAATTGTGTAATTTAAATTGTACTTGAAATTAAATATTTTATTTACGTGACAATTATTGTAATTTCAGTCATATTTTACAAACATTTAAACATTGTATGTGTTACATTCATGTACCATAAATTTATTTACTAAATCTGTAGTAGGTGAGAAATAGTTTTAGAAAATTTGTGACAAAATGTAATCGGTAACATCACCGGATCTGCTCATGATTAATGTTTTATTTTAAAATTTTGGCTCCAGTGACAGGAAGTCATGTCATTTGCTTCACAGTTTTTTTTACGTTTTTATGTAAATGATAAAACATCTCTGTGGTCTCTGTAAGGGTGACTTCCTGTTACTTGTATACTATATGTATTATAAGCATACAAAAAAGCCCACCCAGGTTCCTCCCTTCACACTTTTCAAATTTCCTTAGTAGAGCTTATGTTCTATTTTTAGTGAAGCTTAGAATAGCAATGGTTATGAAAGAAAATATATTGAAAATGAATGTAGTAATTCCTCATTAAATCACGATGAGAGAATAATGATTTGGCATTTGTGTAATTTTTTGTGAGATGGGGTCATAAAGGATTCTTTTCCCATGTTACATAACCAAGTTTCCTTCTGAAACCTTTTGGAGGAAGTACTTTCTTCCTGTGCGATATTCTCAATACTTTCTGTACAGGGTAAATTAGTAATTATGAAAGACGGTTGGGATTTTCAGACAAAAATGTTTTGGTGTTGTCATAAGTGGAATAACCCCATGGACAGAGAAGACAGCATGTCCTCCAATACACCCGTATAGGTCGTTTGTTCCAAAGCGAGGAAATACTACCCATCAGAGCATATACTACACTTATCCCCTTCAGCCAACAGGACATTTGCATATTAATGTTTTGTACTATTTTATCTCCCATGTGACTCGGGATTGGTGTAGTTCAGGTTGTGGAAGGATGCGTTCAAGACGAGCCATGATCATGTGGTCGTAGGTTTGAACCCAGAGAATGCATGTGCTGGCGACGCCCTATTAAACATAATTTTGCATTCTTTTTGTAAAGGGTAGGTTTAGGGGTGGGTTAGTGTGGTCATTCATACAAATTACACCTACTAAAATATGTTTTAATCACAGTTTTTGTTGGAGGATAGTCTATGTGCTGTACAGAGAGAAAATGGTTGCATTTTGTAAATGCTGTAGTCTTTGTAGTGTACTGCAGTGTAGTTTCCTTACGAAATACTTTAAGGATTCCATCATTCTGAACAACAGAAGGGCCTTTGTGTAGTAGTGACAGAAACTGACTGTTAAGTACATAGATATCTCTAAACATTTGAACAGACATAATCTACTCTAATTTCCATTTTAAATAGGGGTTCGTTTTAAAATTACTTTTAAACTAGTTTCTTTGAAAGTTTTTTGCATTGCATTTTGATGCCATGCACACAAAAATAACCCTGTGATACGCTTCAGTTCCTCTTCTGAAAAAGAACATGTGGTAAGTATTCATTTTAAAAGAAAAGCATGATTGCATTGTCATGCGACAATAAGATCATCAATATTCCATCATATTTTCCCCATGAGTCATTATTACAGAAAAGAAAATAAACAAAATGAGAGTAGACGTAGTTGGATTTTCAGAATTTCAGCTATATATTCACAGCACTCGTGGTATGAGGAAATTGTATATGTGCTAAGTGTTAATTTCCTGTTTTGTTGTGCATTTGCATTACTATGTCAGCTTTTTTTGTATGTGTTGGAAGTGTGATAAGTAGATCTTATATTTGTTTAATATTTTTCTCTCTTCATGCATGATTTGCTTCCAGTGTTTTGAAATATGTTTTTGTAGGTCTTTTTTGGCTGGTCCTGTAGCTTAAAAATCAGCATGTGTGCTGTAGTACCCCTGGTAGATGACGGTTGAGAGCACTAGAATAACTTGTTTGATTCTTATAGCATGCATCTACACAAACATGTTTTGGCATGTCTCGACTGGTTTGTGAACTTTTGAGAACTGGGTCATGTTGGTTTGGGAGGAGCCTAATCATTTAGTCCTGTCAATCATCACTACTACTGCTAAGGTTAGCTACAGTACCCCTTGCAGAATGTGAAAAAGTTTAATAAATGAAACATAATAAGAGGGATCATAAAAAATCACATGTTGTTTTTTTTAGTACTGTCCTGAATAAGCTATTTCACACAATGGATGTTTACATATACTTCAAGACAAAATAATAACTCAATTTATAAAAATGACCCTATTGAAAAATGTACATACCCTTTTCCACAAACAGGGGTGGTGAACGTTTTTCACAACTGTTTTTATATTTTAAGTTGTTCATGAACCCTCTTGTTGGTCCATCTGCCTGCTGTTCTTAAGACAAATCATCCAGCTCTTTGGTTTTCCAACATCCTTCTGCTTATTTGAATCCTTTCCAAAACTGACAGTATGGTTTTGAGATCCATACTTTCACTCCGAGGACAATTGAGGGACTACACAACTATTACAAATAATGAAAACATGCTCTAGAAGGCAACACAATGCATTAAAAGCTGGGGGGTGAAAACATTTGAACAGGATGATGATGATGATGATGTGCAAATTCATCCAATTTTGTTCGAGAATCATATTTTTTCAAGACAAAATAACAATTGTAAAAAATACAATTGTAAAATTACAATTTACTGTGATCATCCAATTAAAATGGTTCACACCCGTCTCTTAATGTATTGTGTGGTCTTCTTGAGCATTAGCACACATCCTCACCTTTTGTAATGGATATGTCTGAGTCCCACAGTTGTCCTCAGGGTTAAACTTTTAATTTCAAATCAGTCATTGTTGGAAAGGGTTCAAATATGCAGAAGATGCTGGAAAGCCAAAGATTGTGCCAGAGCTGGAGGATTTTTCTGAAGAACAGAACAGGAGGCACTTGAACTGCTCAGAACCAACAAGGCACTCATGAACAACTTTCATATGACATAACAAATTGTTTTGGATCATCGAGGAAACTACACACAATATTAAGTTTCAAAGATAGTCTAAGGTAATCTTTTAAATGGGCCATTTTTATAAATTCTGTTGTTTTGTCTTGTGGAGTATATATAAACATCTGTTATGTGAAGTTGCACAGTATTCAGCACAGTAAAAAAATGAATAAATAAATAAAATAACAATGCAATTTTCATGATCTCTCTTATTTTGTTAAAATCATTACTTTCATAATCGGCAAGGGTTAATCAAGGTAAATTTCTGAGCACAACTATATAAGCAGCAATCATTTAAATCAAAGCCTTGGGTTTGAGACTCCTTTTCAAAAGATACATTTATGTCAGTATTCATTTGTCAGCTAACAATGAAATATATCCATGATGTGAAGGCTCTGTACTATGTGCAATTATATATGCCTTTTTAAATTATGTCCAGTCCAGTCTCCACAGACTTCAAACAAAGTGTAGAAACTTCTCAAATATTATCAATAAAAATGGGGCTCATCAGAGCTAAATTTCTCAATGTCAGAAATGTCAGCTTTATCGTTTTGTTTGATCATTTTTATATCTTAAAAGTTATAAATCTCTTTTGCCTTGTCATTGGGTAGGAAGTGTGCAATTACTCTAAGGCAGGGGTGGTGAACTCCGGTCCTGGAGAGCCCTGCAGAGTTCAGCTCCAATCCTAACTAAAACGTATCTGCCTGTAGCTTCCAAGTAACCCTTCAGACCTTAATTAGCCTGTTCAGGTGTGTTTGATTAGGGTTGAAGCAAAACTCTGCAGGGCTGCGGCTCTCCAGAACTGACGTTCGTCACCCCTGCTCTAATGCATTTAAGCAAAATCTTAGTGCATTGTGAAATAGTTGTTGCAGCAGTGACATCTTGTGGTTATTTTTATTTATTTATTTATTTTTACGTGTGGTAGGCTACAGTTAATCTGTGCTTTGCATTTTTAGGAGTACTTTTAGGGCCTAAAGTATGAGTGCCTTGCAGGGAGCCCTACACATTACATGCTAAAAAATAGATATAGTAGCCTCTATTTTTTTCCCCCATTCATTCCCTCATTATATAAGACCTCTTTTTATCCCCCATACTTTTAAAACAAAAACGCCTTGTGTTGACATGGTTCATCTTAGTACAGACAACATATATAATTATATTACTGTATATACAGCAGTTTTTTATGTGATTTCAAAGGGTTTTCTTTAAAATGGCACCAAGATATTGCATTTATTCCACTGTATATGTTGGTATGGGGAAACTAGGAGACTTGGGGAGAAATTTATGTAGACGGAAATTGTATGAATTTTTTTTATTCTTTCCTACAGTTGAAATAGAATAACTCTTGCATAGATTATGATAGAAATAATTTCCTTTTTCCTGTGCTTGCTGGCATGTGTTGGAAACAAATAAAATTGTTTGCAGGGAGCTGAGGCACTCAGGGCCTGAACTATACAATTTCAAATTTCCGTTTACAACAACAACAACAAAAAAAACGCCTCTTTTTTTTTGTCTTTATTATAACACAGACAATATAAACAATAATTTTAATCAATTTCAACAGTGTTTTATGCAATTTCAAAATGTTTCCTTTAAAATGATACCAATCATTTGTATATACACCTCTGCATGTGAGTAAAAGTAAAAGCTTTTTAATTTTGGTTGGCCAAATGCAGGGGGAATTCCCAAAAATAGCCGCAGAGTGTAAGAGGTTAAGGTTAATCATGGGGATGTTGTAGCCTGCTAATTTGTTTCTTAAATCTTTTTTAAATGGTTAATAGTAAAATTCTGTAAAAATTAATTGGAAAAAAACGTAAACTCTTTTTATAAATATGTATATATTACATGTAATGTTGTTAAATTAATGTTTATTGCAAAATGAGTCTTTTATGAGTCTCACCTTGATGGTGTTTAGTGCTTGTGTGAATGACACTGAGCACCTATATATTTTTTTAATATTTAAAAACTGCTTGTGAACTTTGGTTCATCTAAGTCTTTCTCATAACCCATCAGTGTATTTCAAAAGTACAAAATTGTACTTGGTAATTGGTTACAAAATTGGTAGGTATATTAACATTATATCAGTTAATGAAATAACAGTATTTATCTGTAAGTTTAACTTAAATCCGTAAAACCTGAAATATTGTTACCTCTTTTTAAAGTCGAATTCCGGCAACCACAGCTGACGTTTTTCTTACTGTAAATTTTATTGATTTCTTTTTTTACAGTGTGAAGCCTCTCCTCCATTGACATCCGTTCAAAAAAAAAAAAAGGTATCTGGTCTCCTGCCCATAAAAATGATTCATTACACTTTTTCAGCTAATGGTTGCAGTCTTGCCTTTTGGAGCTTCTAATGGCTGCTGCAGTGATGCACTGACTTTACCAATCAGTTATCTGCCTGTTTTATTCAGAAGGTGGGACTATTCCACCATATTGTGTTCTGCAATTTCTCCCGTTCATTAGGAATAGAAGTGAACCATCTTTGTATCAAAAATTAGGCCTAGCAGACAGGATGAAGTGTGCATACATATAACAAAAAATCTAATCCAAAAGTTGCATGGTGCTTCACAGAGCATTAGGCTTGAAGGGAAGGTATACTGGTTGTTAGGTAAGTTTGGCCGTCGCCATGGAGTGTCGGTAAGGACACGGATTCCGAAGCTCAATTAAATACCTTTATTGTCACCGGTTGTTTATGGATGTGTGTGTGTGTGTGTGGTTTTTTGTTTTTTTATTACTTCTTTAATGCTGTGTTTTCGGCTATATTAAGTATTTTGGGACCTATTTACAATGAAATTCCTCAACTACATTTTTAGTTTGCGTATGAAATAATAATTTTTCACTTAAATGATGGGCTAAATTTATAAAAGTTTCTGAATGTTGATCTAGGTGTCTAGGTGTATAATTCTGCCATGTGTTGGTTAGAGGTAAACCTATGGGGGATTAGAAAAATGTTCAGGAAAAAATAGGTTTTGACCAGTAGAGGGCCCATAGAGACCCATTCATTTTACTGGTAATGGACAACTGCTCATATGACAACTACTGTGAATGTATGTATATATTACAATTAGAAAAGACATAAAAAATAAATGTGTGTGTGTGTGTGTGTGTGTGTGTGTGTGTGAAAGAGAGAGAGTCTGTGTCTAAAAAGTGCTGTCTGTGGCAAACATACCTACTGTATGTAAGAGTATGTGTATTTGTGTGTTTGCAAATGTGTGTAAGTGTTTGTGTCTTTGTGAGTGTCTCTTTGTGTCTATGTCTGTGAATTAGGTCGAAATTAAAGTTGAAAATTACTTTTGACATAGGCCTATTCACACACCCATACATTTTAACAGTGGTGTAAATTCAAAGAATATTCCATGCTTAATTTAGTGCAATGATGCATGTACTCAAACATCATTTCCCAGCACAAATCAATTTTATGTGCATTCTAGAGGGAAAATATAAAGTAGTTTAAACAGCAGGTCTTTTTCGTAAATGAGCCTGTAGTCAAAATACTCGTTGAGACTAAAGTACTTCTTGTTCCACTTGATAACATTTAGGCTAAAATTTCAAGTGCTCATCTTACAGTCTCTGATGGCTCAATTCCGTCAGCTCATTTTTCAGACTTTCCTGTTTGCAATACCCCCGGTGTTTACTTCAGCAACTGTAGAGAATTCTTAACAAAACACTCCAAGGTGTTCAACCGAGAAACTACATCCAAAGCACTTACCAGAAAGCAGCATTTGTGTGCTCTTTTCAGGAACGATGTTGCCAGTCAGCTATCTGGCCACGGCTCACCCTCTCAATTAACCCCCGTCTATTGGCACTGTTTGCTGCTTCTGAAACATTCATGTGATGGGTTAATAATTGAACAGTCAGCAGCTTGAGACCCATGAGTTTTGACGGACCGAATGTTGTACACTTGTGTTTTTGTATAAACACATCAGTGCCGCAAAGTTCAGCCAAATATGAAGGCATCCTTAGCCAAATAGCTTCACAAAGGCACAATGTGTTGCTCGGGCAATGAGCTTTATAAACAAATTAGAGAATATGAAAGTTCTAAAACATTAATGAAGATGTCCCAGTTGCATAAATTTAGCATTATAAAACATAAGAATGTCAGTGGAACAAGGTCTTTGTATCTATACTATTATAGTTTTTATTATTTTATTATTATTTTTTAAGTTTGATTTTAGATCAAGTAACTTTATTTTATTTGCTTTTTTTAATGTCTAATCATTTTTATTCATTGTTTATTAATTTAATTTTTAAGTATTTAAGTTTGTCAAGTTAAACAAAATTTAAAATGTATTACATTAAAGCTAAAATACCAAAAAAATAAAATAAAAATAAAAAATGCCTGGGCAAGCAATAGAAATAAAAATTGTTGCAATTTAATTTTTTATGGTTTTAGTTTTAATTTTAGTTTTTGTTAACTATTATAACCCTAGAGTGGCGTTTTTATCATAGTTAGAAAATGACCCAAAAGTATTGAAATAAATAATGATGAATCTAATAAGGTTTGGAAAAATAAACTGAAAGGTGATTCTTTGGTCATATTAGTATATTCTAATTAAAATTTTTTGACACAGGTTATTTGGTCTTAATTGCTTTGTTTTTGAGGTCACAAATATTTTTATTCTTATTAGACGGCATCACTTTTCTCTCATCTCATTCATTCAAATATATGTATATGTTTTTTTGTACGCTGTGCAGGGTTGACTCAGTGAAATGAAGATACATTTGGAAACCATTCACGCTTGAGTGGAGAAGAGATGTGCACTTGGTTTATGTGTTTTTTAATTTGAATGCATGTGTCGCCTAATAACGAGGAAAATCTAATGCAGCCGCCAAAACAAATCCAGTACGGTTTTCTTTCCAGAGGTAATGAAAAAAGGCATAATAAATGCAAATGCATAAAAAAGCGTGATGTGTTCTGAAGGGTTGTTGCTGGGAAAGCAGGGTGGGGGGGTTTTGCATGACGCAAAGGGGACAGAATAATTATTAAGTCTATTTATGGAAGCACAACGATGGAAGCCACTCATACAGCACTTCTGAAACCTCCCTGTGGGTTCTCGTTTTCAATTAATCAATTTGGGTTTAATGTGAGAACTCTAACAGGAAGAGGGTCCTAATGAGCTTGGAGCTCAGTGTCGACATCAAGGCTGTTAAACAGTGCTGGCCTAAAAAAAGGATTGTTTACTCTCCTCAAAAAGTCATTTACTCGCCCTCATTGTGTCTCAAATAGCAGTGTCTTTTCTTGAGCAAAACAAGTCTGAAAACGTCTAGGTTACTATCGTAACCCACGTTCCCTGAAGGAGGGAACGGAGACGTTACATATGGGAACTCGCC
>JAUCMU010000030.1:9523586-9534779 GCA_032275025.1 Enteromius treurensis | reverse complement strand
GATACCTAAAAATGAAACCAGCCTTTTATGCGTTTCATAATGAGTTTGTTTTGTATACAAAAGCCCTTAAAATGAAAATTGCAATAAATCTGATTTCTATAATTTTGTATTAGCCTATAATTTACAAGAAAAATCCTAGCCCCTCGTTTTTTTTTTCGTATTTGTTTGCACCCGTTTTGAAGATTGTAACCTGATGTTATTTTGACATTGCCAAGTTGTTTGTTTATTAATTGTTCAATAAAATAAAACCAAAACACATCGTGCTTCTCGTCACATAATCAGACCAATGAGAAAGTGTGTCGTCATCAAGGCTTTCGCAGCCGATTTTGTAATATTTTATATGCCGATTCTGAAATCTGTGCAAGTAAATGTATTTGGTAGTTTAAACACTTTTATAACGACAGTTGATCTATACCGGGTGATGGGTGCTGCCATGTTAGTTCGCGCTGAATCAAAGCTGTGGGGATTTACAACACGCAAATTCATCCTCTCCTCCCAAAACACGTTAAAGTAAGTCTACAGTGAACAGGGAGAGGAGTAGAGTAAACTTTCACAATCTGTATATGCTATCAATAAAACATGTCGTCGGATTATATTTGTAACGATCAATTGTAGTATCGAGTATCCACGAGCCCTCCTGATGACGAAAATAATGTAATGAAGAAGGCCGAAGTATACTTTGGCCTTTAAGCTGGTGCAGCGTTTGCTGTAGGCAAGTTTGTTTTGGTATTCATTCGACTGTTTTCTGAAGCTTTTTTGGAAAAAGACATCGCTTATCCTGCTTTTAAAGGAATATTTGAGTTATTTGTTTTAATTTATTGATACCATTGTACATTTATTGTTAATTTATTGTTAATGACTTGCCTGTCATTTAGTGGCAAAACATTTAGCATTGTTCACATGTTGTTTATTATTGCATATAATTAAAAAAAAAAAATAGTTTAGTTTCAAAAAGTTTATAAAAATACACCTAGATTTTTCTGAATGATTTTTGTTGAATAATAAATAAAAAAAATCCCAATATATTTTATCACTGAGGATTTATATTTTAATAAAGTCTAAAAATCTTGTCTCGATTTCGTGAACCCAGTGTCTCGTCTCGTGGGATGAGTATCTCGTCACACCCCTATCAAACAGCCATGACACAAACCGTCATGAGGCAGAGCCTAGACAGAGCTTTCTTTTGTGTATGAATAAATTCTCTAACCTACCCCAAAAATATTAGTTTATCTCATAAATATTAATTTACGTCGCACATGTACTCACAAATACCAACCTTTATGAGCAGTCGTTTCTACTGAAAAAAAAAAATAATAATCTTAATTATATCATGATGCTGGCTCCACAGCTTCTGTTGGATATGCTTCAGTGCACATTTATGTAGGTTAAACATTTTAACTAAAATTGTGACTTTGATATATTGAACTGTTTATGTCTAGATTTTTATTTAAGGCAAGTAGTGATTTGAGAATGCTAAATTATTCAAACATTGGCTATGATCAATGCATGTAATGATCAAAAAATCTGATAAGTGCATACCCTTGGAAGAAATCCTGTAGGCGCCCCTGCAAACAACAATAAAACCAGAAACTGACTGTCTGCGCTACTGCTAGACCGTGGGATGGGTTCTGGGATCCTGGTTCACGCACCTCAATACAGTGAGAAGTTTTACATAATAAAAGTTTTTTTTTTATTGTTTAAAACTCACTCTGATGTGGCCTAAGGAAAATATTGTAAATAAACTGAGGCCTATGTAGCCATTTTGAGACAGAATGCAGAAGTCTACCGACACCGTAATGAGGGAATTATGATCGGGCAATATTGTTGGATTGGCAGAGAATCTCTTTCAAATATGCTAACTTCAAGGTCAAATCAGAATATTGTAAAAAAAAAATTGTTTTGTAACTGCTTTAAAAAGTTGTCTGATTGTCATATTCTAATTTATTTAATGTGAGAATTTGATATTAAAGTACAAAAGGTTAAAAATGGCTTATTGGTAGAACTGTTATTCTAGGGTTTGGATATGTTCTTATAACAAAGAGTAAAGAAGGCTTTTATACTCTTTGCTTATAACTCGAAGGAGTTCACCTTCAAATCATGACGTCAAATTAACATTTCATTAAAGCCACTCAGTCCCGTGCGAGTGGGATAATAAGATGATATACTAAGTTTGTAGAATGAACTAAGTTTGAGAGGGGCGTTTCACTCCGCCCACATTTTGTCACAATTCTTTGTGCAGAAGTAACTTGTTTTGACCAGAAGGGGGCGATGCTGAGACATGGTGGGTGGTGTGGCTTCTTGCAAAGTTGACAATTACAGACTGCTGTGTTTGATCAAGCTTGGAAGCACACCAGAAACGAAATTGGGTAGCTTGGATAATGTGGATGATAGAATGTTGTATAGGCTTCTATTTGGGAGGAAAACAAGAATTTATAAGTGCAGTTACAGCAACACTGGCACTAAATTAGGTATTTTCCTATCATTCTGCGAATCACCCGATTGAAAATAGTTGAAAAAGCACATTGGCCCAAAAGCACACTCATCACTGATATATAGCAGTCATAATGAAGTTCAGGTTCTCGTCATTAATGAGAGCAAGTTAAATGTCCTGTGCAGGGGCAGATTTAGTGAATTTGGGGCCTCGGGCACATATAGGAATTTGCCTCTATATTTACTTTGATCAAACTTGAGGTTTTTGTGTGTGTGTGTGTGTATATAGTTAGGTCCAGTGTTTCTACATTTCTCATGTAAATGTTGTAATTGATTCCTTCATTGACCTTTACATTTATTCATTTAGCAGAAGCTTTTATTCTTTCATGTTCTAGACCACAAAATACCAATTGATTTACAGTTGATATACAGCATTTAAACCATTTATTAAAAAAAAACGGATGAGTCAGAAGTATGAATTATATTAGCTACTTAGGCTACTGTACATTTTACTGTATTTTGATGCAGCTAAATTCTCAATAAATCTGTTTTCATTTGAGATGTTTTACTGCTGTCATAAAACAGGATGAATATGAAATAGTGATTGAAACGTGACTTATTAAAACTGTATAACCAGCTCTACCTTCCAAGATGTAAATCCGCACAAAATCCTGATTTATAATCGAGTCTGAAAAAATCAAATACGCTACACTTAGGATAGCGATATAATAGCTGTGCCATACTTGCATGCAAAATTAGAGAAGCAACATATCTGTATTTTAACTGAAAGCGCAGCTCCTTTCAGCCGTTCTCTGAACTGAGCAGATGCAGAGAGAGAGAGAGAAACCCGCTCAGCGGGAAACACCGAGAGACTTCACGCTCCGGTGGCTGTCAGCTTCAGATGCTATAGTTAGATGCAATCGTTAGTTTTTGCTTGTAAGTATGGTTAAATTTGATAATCAAAGGTCAGCAGCAAAGACATTGGTTAATAAAATGGGAATGGGGGAATTTTTGCAGTTTATTGAGTTCATTTGAATTCATTTTGATGAATACTAAATCTGTTTTTTGAGAATGAGATGAATTACGCAAATTCACATTAACTATCCACACACTGGACACACTGCCTGTATTTCTGATTTCTCCAGAGACTAGAGACTCTTCAGGAGACTTGTCAGTGAATAAATAAGGAAACAAAGTTACTGGCGTTACTTTTTTGAAAAGGTAACTCCGTTATATTACTCTAAAATTAAAAAGTAATGCGTTACTTTACTAGATACTAGTAATATTATTACATAACTTGTGTTACTTGTAATGCTTTACCCCCAACGCTTTTTAAGTCCTGTAATCATTCATCATAGGCTAATTGAAAGTGAAGCTCCTATGAAATTATTTTAAATTGCAAACCATTCAAATATAATTTCTGTTCCCATGTCAGTTTTTTAAGATGTCTTCAAGTCACTGGTCTACGGAAGCGTAAGTCTTGTTGTAAGTTACACAGTGCTTTTTAATATCTCACCCATAATTCATTTTCAATTAATAAAGTAATTAAACATTTTGGAATAGTAAAGGCTGTTGAATTCTCTTTTCCTCCTATTTCTTAAGTGTAAAAAAAAACATTCACACTGTATAAGCTGTTATTTAATTAAAAAGAACACTCATAACCAGTTAATTTCACTTCAAGGAGTGATCTCGTTAAGCACAAAACAAAATGTGCAGATGTGAATGGTGTTTGTGTGTGTGGTTGGTCCAGTTGATAGTGTATGGATGAATGTTATGTGAGGGTGCAGCGTTGAGGCACTGACCAAGTTCAGTAGAATGGAAGGTAACTGAAGAGAGCAGTCTTCAGTGGACTTCACTTGCCTTTTAGACAGCTCAACAAAGCAGTTTTTCTTGAAAGCGTGATGCTCCAATTCCTGATCTCTCAGATGCACCAGACAGCCTTCCCAAAAGTGCCAAGTCAACTGGACGACACGATTTGCACTCTCACATGGTAACCCTTAATACTAACTCCTCACTGTAAACCTTCTTATTAACTTTTCATGTAGACTACACTCTTTCTAATTTACTCACTTCTCCCATTCCAACAAATTAAAAGTAAAACAGTTTGGTCGCATAAAATTTTCGGCACTCTCACTTCTTTTTTTAAAAATGGAGGCTGCATTCTGGGAAATGGCATAGATTGGGGGGGCCCAATGGGAATAATAAGCAAAACAAGCAGGTGCACATTATGTTTTATGTGATTAAATTTACACTCAGTAATGCCACTAATTATTTGTCATACTTTATTCACTTCCACTGCTTTAGTGTGTCCAGACTTTACCCTGGAAGGCCACTGTTCTGCAGAGTTTAGTTTCAGCTTGCCTCAACACACCTGCCTGGAGGTTTAGTATAAGAGTTTGATTAGGGGGTTCAGGTGTGTTTAATTGGGGTTGGAGCTAAAATTTACAGGACACTGACTTTCCAGGAGCAGTACTGGACACCACTGCTATAGTCTAGTTTTGTACTGCAGTGTAGTCTGCTTCTAAATACAACAGAAGTTTGTGGCATAGAGTGAGAGAGAACTTTTTTTTTTTGTAAATGACCAATGCACATTTTAATACAAGCGATACAGTGACTAAATGGTGCTTGACAGTGACATTTAAAGCTGTGGTAAGGCTTTTACCTTGTTATTGTTTCAAGCACACAGAAAGCCCCAGTTCCTCTTCTGAAAAAGAAATTTAGAGGGTTTTTTTAATGTCTGACACATGCACTGCACACGTCTGTGCAGTGTTTCTGTCTGACATGGTCATCAGAGCTGATTGCGGTCAAAGCGTCCTGGAAGAGGCTCTCTGTGCTGCTTCGCTAAACATAGGACAACTATTTCCCATCAGCAACAATAGCCGACAGAAGGTCTACTGTGGCACAAGTCATACAAAAATGTAATAATAGTTATGGGAGGAATGTGTCATAATGTAATGCATGACTTTAGAGGCAGTGTGGCCCCAGACCATTCAGAGTGCCTACAATGACCCACGTCTGGGATCGAAAGTGCCTAGGGTGGGCAATAAAGCATCTGACCTGGATCTTGTAGTAGTAGAAGGTACAGTCATGATACATACATATTTTACACCTGCTTATGGTCTAATGGTATGATCTGCAGCATAGATTCTAGAAATAAGTTGCAGAAATATTTAGCAAAAAATATTTATAAAAAATAAAAATAAAAAAAATATATATTAATGCGGCCTTCACGTGCTATTGGAATTATGTAAATACTAATTTCTTAATCGGAAATTGGACGTTGTTAGATTTCTCTGTATTTGATTGACCAGTGATTTAGATGGCACGCCATATGTATTAGATTTCTTTAACTGATTACTTTCTTGAATGGACTGACATGGAAACGAGCACAATGTGTGGTCATTACATCTGCCACATCAAGAAGGACCAACAGTGAGTGAAGTGTTTTCTCTAATACATTAAATAAGTAAGCGTGATCAAAGTTCAGGGGAAAAGAGTTTATTCAAGAAAGTTGTGTAGCATAGCCGTCTTCTGTATCTTAACCCGAGGTACTGTTTGTGTGACCAGATCTTATACCTGAAAACAAATGGCGATCAAACAAAGACTAGTCTCAGTCTCAGCCTCAGACGTCACGCCCATGGAATGTTGGCTAAACGTCTGATGCATATGGTACACTTAACTGGAAACCCTTCAGGAATGTCGAATGATCCACAGCCGTAATGGTTTTTACACTGTACAAACCAAGAGGCTTACTTCAAGATGGCTTTACCTCGCAATCTATAGTCAGGGCCTTTGATAGTGTGTGAAACGTGGGGACGATTCTAAGAGAAAAGAAAGTGATTTTAAGAGCTATGGCCCTGCCTACATACAGGATCTACTTGTAAAGGTTTGCTGCCAGATACCACAGCACACCTTCAAGGGTCTTGAAGAGTCCATGCCTTGACCTTGATATGGTAGCTACGAGTTAATTACTGTTAAGAATGAATTTATACAATTAATTGTATTTATTTATGTAGTTTTCTTTATTCATTCTTTTGTTTAAGTTCTATGAATTTTTTCCTTTTTCTAAGCAAGCAAGCTCATTTGCTACTTCATTTTAATTTGGATAAATTGTGATCATGATTTTCATTTAAACATATATATACATCATTTCACTTTTATTTTATTATATCTCAGTTTACAGAATTAAAGAAGGCTTCTTACATTGTAGAAACAGGTTTTATGCATGCAGAAAAAAAATATATATATAAAAAAAAATGAGATAAAAAGAGATATATATATATATATATACACAATGCATAATCGTAAAATAGATACATTTTCTGGCAAAAGTATGATTTACTGGGGAAAATGCCATTATGACAAAAAATATTTATAAACGTTTTATATCTCTCTAAAATGTGTAAGCTGCTTCAGAAATGCAAAACAGTTGAGAAACTACAGGAGCTGCCACATATGCAATATCTGAAAGTAAGATTAAACTTCTCTATATTCATGTTTATCATGAGTTTATATAGAGTTTATTTATAAAGAATATAGTTTATCAAGCTCTGTCATTAGACTTAAGACCTGTTCACCTCAAGAACGATAGCTATAAAGATCACTATAAAGATAAATAGTGTCCACAACAAACAAAGTTTGTTTGTTATAAATGTACAGTATTATTGTCTGCAGCTGTAAATGCTCTAGCTCTTTAAAGTTGGATAAATTCTGATTGGCTGCCAATTTTTTTTTATCATTCATCAACTTGAAAATCATTTTGAAAGTGATCCCAATGATATTGTTCCTTTATATGTCATTATCGTTATAGCTGTGGTCTGGACTTCCTTCCTCTCATTCAATTATGATGATTAAGACTAGTTATCATTATAGTTATAGTCCTTGGTGTGAATGGCAACACTTGCGTACTTAAAGCCACAAGCCTCCTTTGACTGATACAAATATTAAAGATTGCTCAAATAGATGACATGCTGACTGATTATGCATATATCATTTTGATGACATATGATATTTCAGAAAGCAGACGTGTGTGAGGTGTCCACTGACTCTGACCATAAAGAGCTCCTCCGTGACACCAGGCCCGCTGGGACTTTCAGCTTGAAGCCCAGTGGTCTCAGCAAGTCCAGCAGGTGCTGGCGGAATTTTACCCCAACAAAAGCATAAAGCACTGGATTGACACAGCAGTGTAAGTACGCCAGTGTGGAAGTAGCTGTGAGAGCTACATCCAAAGATGTAAGGTTTGCGCAGGATGTTTGGTTACTGATGGTCTCATTTGTTGTGTGGCTGTTGGTTTGTATGGTGTCAACCATGAGGGTGATGTTGAAGGGTGTCCAGTGGATGAAGAAGGCCACTACCAGAGCTATGATGACACGGATGGCCCTCTTCTTCTGCTTGCACTGGGAGCCACGCTGCAGACGCAGCAGTATGCAAGAGTAACAGAACACCATTACCACCGCTGGAAGAAGAAAACCCAACAAATGGTAGAGCAGACGAGAAGCAAGACGGAAAGAATCGGGTGGATTCAGTACACATTGTATTTTATCCTGACGTCTGGAGTCCTTACTGGCCTCAAGGAAAATCCAGTCAGGAATGGAGAGCAGAAGGCAGAAGAGCCAGACCATCAGACAGCAACAGTGAGTTAACATTGGCTTTTTACGAGAATACATCTGCACCGCGTGAACGATGGACAGGTAACGGTCAAGACTGATGCAGGACAACATGAAAATCCCACAGTAGAAATTGATCTGATGGAGAAAGAAGAGACAGTGAGAGATTGCAAACCCAAAGTTGATTCTTAAAGGGACAGTTCCATATTATCATTTGTTTTTTGAGGACTATACTTTTAATTCTTCCTACATAATGTATTTGTTGTATACATTTGTAGTTCATGGAAATCATTCTCTAAAGATATAGATGAAACAATAAAAAGGAGAGTGCTGTAAATTTACTGTTCATGTAAAAATCAGTACAAAACCATAAACACTGCACCCTAAACATTATTTTACCCACCTGGAACAGAGCTCCGGTCAGCTTGCAGAGCACTGTGCCGAAGATCCACTGATCCGCTGCCTCTACAGCCCAGAAGGGCAGTGTTAGCAGCAGCAGAATGTCAGCTAGGCAAAGATGGAGAATGAAGATGTCGGTAACATTCAAGCCCATCCTCTTCTTCCACAGTACAACCAGAACCAGCCCATTTCCCACCAGCCCCACTACCAGAGCCAGAGAGTACAGGACCGGAATAAAAATGGAATCAAAGTACATGCTAGAATCCTGAGTACACAAACGTCCAGCATTCATGTCATAATCAGTGTAGTTGTAATCAGAGATGTTTGAAGCTTCCCAGTTGTAGTTGGCCATCTTCTGTAAAGAAACATACTTCAGATGTCATATACAGTATATATATATCCATCATCCATTTACACAATACATATACAGTGTTTATGAGTCTGAGCATTTTAGGTATGAGATTTGTGTATAGCAGCATTCTGTGAACATGCCGTTTAAAGTCTGAAGGTGATGTTTCAAATTAGTCTTATGTTTACTCTAATTTATAGCTTATGTCCAAGCAGTTTTTTCTGAAGTAACTGCTCTTTTTTTACCAGAAGGGGGCATCATACACGGTGGCAGGCATACGGGATTCAAGCTGAAGTTGAAGAGATGAATCACCCAAATATAAAAATTTGTCTTTCATAATTTCATGGCTGTCATGTTGTTTCGATTAGTTTTTTGGTTTTTAGGATTCCACTTTAATTTTACGGATGAACCAGTTTAAAATTTCATTAAAATATCCTCTTTTGTGCTCTACCGATGTAAAAAACAAACAAACAAAAAAACGAAAACAAACAAAAAAAACAGTTTGAAACAACAAGTAAATGATGGTAGAATGTTGTATTGCTATATATATTAGTATTCATCCGTACCTTATTCAGAAGTATATCAATTTATATTCTGAATCCATGATTTTGCAGTTACAGCAGCTATGGCATTGTCAATTTTCAAAATCAAAAATTTGCTCAATTTAGTAGATAAGCGAAAATGTAAACCCACAGTTGCCACAAAACACATTTGTTACTCATCCCAATCAGTAATAATGCAGTTTATTGTCTCATTATTGATGTGATCAAGTTAAATCTCCTGTGACATTCACAGCAGAGGTTGGAGTCTGTCACCTTCTTGAGTGGTCATTCCTGGTAAAAGTACCATTTCGTTGAAGATGAAGATGATGCTTGTGGTTAGTTTTGGATAGTGTAATACCTTGATTGTCATGAACTTTATGTTTATCGGAAACCATGAGTTTTACAATAAAGCTCTGAATGTCTATGATTGAAACCTGAAATCTGTGGAGGTGATATTTGTAACCCCCTGGTATTTCCCTTGTATCATGCTGCAGTAGAAACAGAGCCAGTCTGTTTGTATTGGAAATATGTTAACTTCATTTAAAATTAACTATAGTATTATAATAACTAATCAGAATTAGAAAGTGAAACACCTTTAAAACTCTTTTATATTGCGTATTATTGTGTATCCAAAGAAAAAATGTGCTGAACATTATAGCAAAACATCAGATGCACACTGAATATATTCGTATTTTAATTATGACAACATAAAACATTCATTTGAGCGATAATAAATAGATGAAGTAGATGTTTGGATACACGATGGATGGAGATGTATAATAGTCGGGTTTGAAAGGAAGAAAACTTACCTATATGATTGTGGGGTCTCACAGTGGTTGAAATCTGCTGAAATGATTGGCACATAGAGAGTTACTCATTAATAAAGCTCACAGCATGCATATGCAGAACACAGACAGAGGAGGAGGAGGAGGAGACAGCAGCAGGGAGCACTAGAGTATGAAATAGGAAATAAGATAAAGATCAGTTGTCATTCATTCATAATTCTTTCTTCAAATGTTTTCATTTTGCTTTCTCAATGAGAGGTCATGCTCTGAGAAATGTAAACATGTGATGCATGTCACAGTCATTGTTCAGAAGTTAATTGTTTATTAATCTTATGGATCTAGCAAAACACCAGACAAAAACAGAGACGCAGAGCAGTAGCTGTAGTTCTGTAAGATAACTTATAATTTGCCAGTCCAGTTTATTTGCCCTTTACAAGCTTTTTTCCCCCACAGAATATCTTTTAGAAAACGAATAAATCCTGCTAAATGTGTCATCTGTTTAGCCAATTGTATCTATGTATCTGTTTTAGTTTTACAGATATTTCAAGTGTGTCTGCTTTCTGTGAGCTTTAAACTCTCCATTGCTGACTTTGTAAAAGTTAGTCATTGCAAAGAAGAACATCTTTTGTTCTGTTAGCTTGTTTCATCCTTATGTCACAGATGCTCATAGAGCGGGATGTTTTTTTCACACCTTTACACCACGTCCTGTTCTTCAGTTTTTCTTGTCATTCTCACTTGCACACACCACTGCTCAAAATTATTCATGTGTACTTTTTGTTGACTGATTTGGTTTCCACATTCCCTGCAGAGATTTTGTTATGGAGTCAAAACCTGTCACTATTAAAGGCTTAGCGAAAGCTACAAAGAAAAAACTTTTAAATAAGAATAGAGAAGAGAAATCTGGAGGTGTACTTTTCAAAGTAAAGAAAAGGGAACCGGGAGAGGATGAGCATTTTCAAGATAGCTGTTATAACTAAAGATGTACCAGCAGATCAGATGCTCGGTTTAAAGGTGCCATAGAATGTAAAACTGAATTGACCTTGGCATGGTTGAATAATAACAGTTCAGTACATGGACATAAC
>JAUCMU010000030.1:9500640-9510798 GCA_032275025.1 Enteromius treurensis | reverse complement strand
ACAAAGATAAAAGCTGCAGTCTTTAGAGTTTATCATTTATTTCAATCATCTATTTTTCATAAAATTCTACAAATTTACACTTTAGTGACTAACTGAAAGATAAAACAAATAAACAGAAATGAACAGTTATATACATTTTGATTACCAATAAACTGAATTAAAGTTTAATGAATTAACGTTTAAAATGTGGGTATTTTATAAAGTGAATTTTACATAAAAAGCTGTTTTTGCATATAAACCTATGATTTTTCAATATTTATTTAATAATTTATATAAATAAATAAAAATAGCATAAATCCTACGAAAACTGCAGAAATGTGGAGTAAAATATTTTACTATTATTTTGTTAAAAATTTGAAGTTTTGTTTTGTTTTAGGATTCTAAAAAGAGGACCACATAAGTGATAATCAAGATGAGACTGTATGTTAATTGCTCAAATGAGAACAAGCAATGTATTATTATTATTATTACTATCATTTTAGAGGTTTTAAATTACATTTTAGTGTGAGAATAATTAAACACTTCTGCTTTATCTTTTTTAATTTTTTTTATTTTACATTATCAATATTTTCAGCTGCTGTTTTCTCAAATAAAGAAATACAAAATAAACAAATAAAAAAAATATTTACAAATGCAAAAGAGCATTCAAAAGATAAGGAGGTAAGCAAGTAAGCAGGAGCGGATAAAAATATCACAACAATATAAAGAGGCAAGTTGGGCAGTTGTAATAAAAAAGTACAGATATGACTGTGTATGATTACAATAGCCATTATGATCCTGTTAACACATTTATCCTCCAGACAAATAATATCATGTAATATACAACGAAAGAGATACAGTAGAGTTGCATATAACATAGCTTGTAATCAACCATGTTCATGTATACATAAAGTGGCTATGAGAGTATTTGTACAGAAATTCCAGCATCATCTGCACAATGAAGACAGCCATTTCTAGCATGGGAGGATTTGTTCAGGCAACTGTATATTAATATGGTTATAAAAATGAAAGTCTGAGGATCCTCACGTCTTGTAGAATCCCTTTTGATTCTTCTGGGGACTGAGACAGAGATAGACAAACATGATTTTAAGAATGATGAATGTACATAATATTCAGTAACAACAAAATGTATTAAAAATATGATTACAAAATAATATAATTTATATATATATATATATATATATATATATTATTTTTTTTATTTTTTTTACTAATAAGAAGTCAGTTCAAATAAATGAATGTGTTCAAATATTTGATAGTATATGTATTTTTAATGACATTCACATTTAGGGTTTAAGTGCTTAAATAAATATTAGGGCATCTATACATCTTGTACATGTAACAACCATCAAACTCACTTTTTGCAGCAGCAGAATTTGGTTTTGCGTCGTCTGTACATCATCATCTGTTAAGAGGAATGAAGAAAATCTATAAGGCATTTGAGTTTCACCTTTCACCTTCACAAAAGACATGCTGGTGTGCTGAACCAGATAAAACCACTCTGAGTATACAAAAGGGAAAATTAACCTGTCTGCGTTTGCGAATGAATATAATGATGATCACAACAAGCAAGATGAAGCCCACGACTCCACCGCTGATGGCTACATAAAGCCAGATGTCAACTGGAACTTTCTCTGTGAAACATTTTATTGACAGCAGAAGTTTTACACACGTTTTATTTCACATGTATCACCCTTTCCCTCTTTCTTTCACTTCTCTTACCAGTCTTTAAAAAAAGCATGGCAGATGTCAGCTTCTGTCCGTTTTTCCAGAGTTCACATGTATATTTTCCCTTGTCCTTTAATTTCACTTCAGGGATGTACAGAACAGATGGATGTGGAGGCTTGAGACTGGAAACATAGGAGCAAGACGAGCAGTTCCACTTTACCTCGAGGTCGGAGGTATGTGGATATCCTAATGTGCACGTCAGATTCACTTTTTTGCCTTCATATACTGGAAATCTTTCAGAAGAGGAAACTAATAGAAGAAATTTAGAGAGTTTAGATTAAATGAGGCAAGATATGTTTGCATTGTAAGTGCAGTAAAAAAAAAATCAACCCAGGCTCTTTGGAAATACGTGCCTTTACATACATTTCTTCAACCCCCATAACCCCATGTCCCTCACTGCACATTTCAAAGGAGTTTCAAAGTGAAATGTCCAGAGAGTGGCGCTAAAACACACATTTAATACATGACTGTGGCACGTTTGTATCAGGTTTTTATAATGCTGCTTGAGGTACGTTTTGCAGAGGTTCAGAATTCAAATATCCAGTAGGTGTCGCTAAAGATTAATGCTCTATTATGTAGAAAATATACCATACACCAAATCCAAACCTAAACCTAAAAAGATTTGCTGATGCAGCCATGCTGTTATAACTTCCTTTCCCTGATTTAAGCTGTTTTGTTGAACCATAGTTTTTTTTTGTTTCAAACCTGAGCTTTTCAGCACCTAAGTGCAACGCTGTGTCAGTAAACCTACTGTACTAGAAAACAACAACATTTAAAAAAGTTTGTTTTTAAAAGTCGTGCAAGGTGAATTGTATTCTGCAATTAACTGGGAAAAAATTACCCTTTATTAATCAAAAATATACATGTAAAAGTTGTGGGAGTTTTACTGCCTCTAGTGTTCATTTCAACTGCAAACTGCAGCAATTAGTATGTATAGGTACACAAATTTTATTTTAGTTTTGCAGAGGTACGTATTTTTCAATGAGCCTAGGTTGAAGAAAAGTGTCAAAAACAAACAAGCCACAGTTAATGCACAGTAATCCTGTAATCCAGTGTATATAATATCCAGTAATATAATAATATCTTTATTATTTTATATTATATCAAATGACCAAACTAATACCATTAAAGCCCTTTTATTTTAATTTTTTGTTAGATGTTCTATTGCACTCGACGGAGAGCAATCTTCAAAAGAGGACGCTATATGGCCGTCTCTGCCGTTAGGTAAATATAGCTTGTTTTAAAAGCCACGGCAGGAGCAATAAGGTAACAAAGAGCAAAGTTTTATTTTTTTAGGATGTTAAAAAGCTTGTATTCCAAAAAAACTACATTATTCTGGAAGTGCTGTCACACTACTGGAAGTAGCTAAGTTAATTTGTTGGTTACTAGACTCCCAAAACTTGTCATTTTACTTACGGTTCAGAACCTCCACCTTGATTTTTCTGCTGAGGGTCTTCGTGCTGAGCTTCAGGTTACAGGAGTAATCCCCCCTGATCTTCTCTGATACATCCAGATCATAAATAGATAGATCCTTGTCCTTCAGCTCTCTTCCCTTCACAGTAAGCATATAATCTGTGCTCTTTACAGTGTCCCATCTCACCACCTGTTCAATGCTGAGGTTGAGGAGAGATTGTCTTGACTTCTGGTTACTGAGAGGAGTAAAGCTCCAGTCACCACCAATGAGGCCATATTTACTTAAGTTTGACCAGGGAATGTTATCAGACAAAAAACAAGGAATGCTGACTGTAGGGGACGAGGATGGGTATGCGGTATAAATGGTATCTGGAGAAGTGGAGAGGTCTAAAGGAAAAAGGAATGAAATGTGAAACATTATTGAAACATTATTATTATTATTATTATTATTAAACCTTAAAATGAGAAACATTATTATTACTATTATTTTTGTTGCTTTTGTTGTGCCGAACAATAATAATAAAATGGCATAACGTAGTCTTTTTTTTTATTTATCCCTTTCTTTCGGTTAATAATTTATTAGAAGGGATATCTAAATGAAATAATTTAGTCTTTCTTAGTTTTTAAAGAAAAAAAAATGAATTTGAACTATTATTAGCCTATATAGTTTTCAACAATTATATTATTATTTTTATATTATATATTTAGTAAAAATATAAAAAGTATTTTTGATCAGTACTCTCTTCTTAATTCACTACATATTTTTCTTTCCCTTGTAGATCCTGACTGTAATTACTGCGTATGTTTTTTGTGTAATGTAGCCATACTGTTGTGCTCAAAATTAGTCATAACCTTGGTGAATATGATCAAAGATGGCTGTGACAGCAAGTCTGCATTGTTTATGCATTTGATCTATTAATCAAAAATGTAAATAAAATCTAACCTTTAATTGAACTAGCCCATGTGTACAATGAAATATTATATATTTCTACTGTATAATAAATACTGCTGGAACTTTAATGTTGGGGACTATTCTTCTGCCAGAAACCCTGGCCATATTGCATCAAATCAAGACATCAAAAAAGTCATTAAAAAAAGACAGTCCATACTAGAAATCTTATAATAAGCCATTGTTGAATCTTCCAAAGCGAAAATGATCCACTAACAAGGATCTATTCAAATGAAAACAAAAATGGGTCACTAAGCACAAAATTAAGCTTTTGCCATTGCCAACTCAGTTTCATGAACTTGAATCCTATAGGAAATTGGTGGGGTAAACTGAAAAGAAAAAGTGTCAGCATGGTGCTAAAAATCTGAGGGTTCAGGAGAGTGAAGGAATGGTCTCTGATCTCTTGTCAGATGTTCTCCAATCTCTTCTGGCATTAAAGGTTAGATGTAGCTGTTATCTTGACAAATAGAGGTTGCAATGAGTACTGAATAAAATTATATGATTAATTATGGTCAATGTGTCTTAGAGAAAAACATTTTTTTCACAATGAGATTTCCCTCCCATTTTGAATTCTCCAAATAAATGGTTAGATTTTTGTAAATTTCTAAAATAGAAAATCAGCAGGATTAATGATATCGATTTATTTTCAGAGCCTTCTTTGATCATATTTACCAGAGACAGAAACAGAGAGTTTAATAGCACAATAGCCTCACCTATTACAGAAACTGTTGTGGTTGCTTCAGTTGTCTTATTATCATACCCCAACTTGCATGTCCAAACACCATTATGACACCTAGACACATCTGTGATGGTAACTGTCTTTCTGTTTTGATATTGTTTTAAATCACAATCTGAGTTTTTAGGTGGAATCCATGTTATTCTGGGGTTAACTGGACTAGAATCCGCTTTACATTCCAGAGACAGAGAGCCGCCAGCCATCACAGTTGGGACTTTAGGTATAGTGACTGAAACAGAGAAGAACAAAGTGTTGACGGTGGAATACAACAATGTTGAAGGAATCTTATCATGTAATGTATGCATACTAAATATAGCCTACATTAGAAATGATCAATGATGTCGAAATGTGTGTGAGTGGAGCAACCAATTAAATCCTGTTCATTCTGCCAATTATGCAGGTTAATATAATTCTAGAAGTCATTTATGTAATATGGAAATAGATGATTGCTGTTAAAAGATTACAGACAAAAACAATGCTTCACAATATATTCTTTTTTTGTTTTGCAGAAGAAAGAGTGACATTAGGGTGGCAGATGATGTGACTAAATAATTTGGATCTTTTTTCTACTTGTTGTTTCTCAAACATACATACTCTCTCTGTGTACATTCTCTTACCATGGTACAGTTTGTAGGTATTTTTAAATTCCTCTGATAATACATGTTGTATACAGCACCAAATTACAAAATCTGAATCCTGTACTGGTGAGATTTTTAGAGAGAAATCCGTCAACAGCTCAGCCTGTGTTTTAATTTCTTTCTCTAGAAAAAATAAATAAATGTGCAGTTATGTCAAATATGAAAACCTTATTATAATACAGTAGAGTGAAAATGCATGAACTCAAAAACTTGCATCTCACCTTTTTGAATCCCACTCTGAGGATTCCTCATGATAGCTGGGTCTGAATCTGACCCACGATACCAGTTCACATAAAGACTCTCTGCTTCCTTGTGTACCTTTCTCGGTAGGATAACAGTCCCTCCTACCTGTGCGTAAATTACTTCTGGGTTTTCCGATTATAGAAGAAAAGATTCAACAGAAAAAGAATACTTATACAGACTGCATTTAACACTCTTCATCATATAACTACTATAAAGATATTTGCAACTTACCTTGCGCTTTAAGAGATCCAACAAACAGTGATATTAGTATCCAACACAACATCATTCTGTCAGAGCAGAACCAGAGAGGATGGAGGGTGATCTGTAAGACATGGCCACAAAGAAATTCAACACAAAGAGTATAAACATATATAGGAAGGAAGGGGCTTGTGGTGGGCTTTTTTTCTGATTGAGAGAAACAGTGGCGGATAGTGAGGGGGAGACAGAAGCTTTGTGGTGGGCTATGGGTTACAGACATAAAGGAAGACGAGTGTCAGTGAAGAAACATGAAAGAAGAAGAGCTAGAAAGACGGCGAGAAAAAGACGGCGAGAGGTGTGTCTGTGGTGGGCTGAGATTGTACAGGGAGTAGATTCTTATCCCTCTCGTTTTCACCTCTTCACCTCCTCCTCCATAACACCCCCTCTCTTCCTCCCTTGTTCCACGAAAGGCGGATCTCTCCACGCTTAGACATAGAAAAAAACACCACATGGCGCTGCTGGTGGTGTCGCTGTGCTTGGAGTGCGGTGTGTGTTATGCCTGTTATATCTGATCTTTTCTCTTTCTCTTTTTGTGCATGTGATTTGTTCACACAAATCTGTATTTGGATTCCTTTTGAAGAGATTGACACTCCAAACTAGAAAAATGCAGACACCTAATTTATTTGTTGCAATGTTTTATACTGTATTCCTTTATACGCAGTATCTTTGTGACTTTGTGATATTTAATTTTTTATATAATGTTTAGTTATTTGTTTTTTTATGTAAAAAATAAAAAATAAAAACTTTTAATTTTATTATTATTTAATTTTTTTATGTTAATTATTGAGAAAAATATCCTAAACCAACAATAACAAGTTCTTGGTTTAATTCCCAAGTAATGCATAAAATGTTAAAATATACGCAGCGCAAGTGGTTTTGGATAAAACATAAACATACTGTAAGTTTAGTGATGTTGGTTCTAAAATTATGTATTATTAAAATGGATAGATTTTTTAAAAATGTATTAGTTTTACTTTTGCCTGTCCATCACTGAGAATTACCAAAAAGAAAAAAAGAAAAAAAGTGGCCCAAGATTTATAGGATAATTTAATTTATATATCAAAATAAAACAAGCTATTTGTTGTGCTGCATGAACTTTATTGATAAAGGAAGTAGCGCAAATGTGCTTTCCTATAATAAATATGTTTAGTAAACAACTTCTGCAGAATAATTTGGAGCAATAGCGCGCAAAAGTATACTGCTTTTAACAGTTTGTGACTTTCTGTTAATGGTAGTTACATTTTTATTACAAGTACTAAACATCCAACAACATATAATCCACAATAATGCGCAATATAGGGAATACATTTTTTTGCTTTTTGCTCTAGATATTTACATGGGCCTAGTGGTACAAGCTATTTATGCGTTTATGATTGACTGAATTGAAAGTGGGGAATTTGGGTATGAAAAAGTGCCATTTTCAGATACATTCTGTTTTCAACAACTAAATTATATCAGCATCACTCAGTTAGCAGTCGGTGAATCCTGGGAATGTAAGCAACTTTGGATAAAAACGCCAGCTAAATGAATAAAAGTAAATGTTAAAACATTAGTTGAGACATAAAATTAAGTTTCAGTCATGCTTTTATTGCTCTGTTTCAGAATACAAATGTGCCTTGATTCTCCTGCCATTTATTACAAAAATGTCTGAAGGAGAAATTGTAATATTATGATTTTTAAGTTTCAAGTCTCCAGTTGAGCAGAAATGTGTAAGAAATGCGGGAAAAGTTTGTGAAGAATGAGAAACAGAAACAGAGGAAGAAGAAGCACAAAAAGAGACACGATAGATGTAGAGATAAAGACAGCCAGAGACTGCACCTGAACAAGTAACCCAGAAAGACAGATGATCAGGGCTGTGGTCAGGATGGAGGTTAAACAGCAAACAGACAGAGATGAAGCAGAAGGGAGGGGAACTTTAGTAAAGCTAAGAACTTCAATTTCTAAATGCATGACAAAACATTAAGAGCAGTATTAGACTTGATGCATTAAGCACCTCCATTTTCGTTCATGTTAGTTTTTTTAATGAATCTTAGAGATTAAGATACATTTTTCTCCGATGGAATTCCGAGCTATTTTAAATGCTCTGTTTAGTTTAACAAAACTGTATAAAATATATACTTACTCTAATATCCTGTATGTGATTAATTGTTTCTTTTATAATTGAGCCGAGAACAGTCCTTCTGTACGTTTTTACAGATAATCTCAGCATCACATACACAGTGTCTGTTTTATGTCCCGTATATTTGATGTCTAGTGTTATACTGTGTATTGGAAGGTTTTCGTGTTTCTGTTTTAAACTTTAGCATGATCAAGTTTTTGTTAATGTGCAAAATAGGTCTTCAGAATAATTTAACCAAAAATATATAGGTTGTTGATTCATTTCTACTGTTTTCCAGACTTCATTCATAGTAAATACTGCAGACTCATTTAGTTTTTTATACACTGTAAAAAAAAAAAAATTAAATAATCCATAATAAAAAATAAATTAAAAAAAAACAAGATTTGCCATGTGTAGATAACAGGGTATATTTAAAAGTACATTTATATGTAAATATACTCACCTTACGAGCAAAATTCTTTATCGTTCCTCTTGAAAGTCATGCAGCGGATGTGTTCACTTACAGGCCAAAATATTTCTATTTATCCTTCATTGACGCCTCCCCTCCGTCTGATTGGCCTGAGAGGTAAAAAAAAAAGACGTCCGGTTATTGACATGAGCCTGTTGAACTAAGATTTCTAATTAAAAAAAAAAAAAAAGTTTTAAATTTTTTCCACTAAATATCTTGAGTTGTCAAATGTTTATGACAATTACTTTTTTAACCGTATTGTCTCTATCTCCAAAACATTATTGTTTGACCAGTATAACATTTTATAATAAATTTATAACAATAGATGATAGTAATGTACAGTCAGGTCCATGTACGAAAAGTCTCAATGGCAATCATGAAATTAAATTAATTGAAATGTTTTCTAAGGTTTTCAATAATACGTTGAAAAAATTGGACGTCGCTGTGTCACACTAAGTAAGTGTTTTCTGAGTAGGATTTTCTAGTCTGCTTTACGGAGTTGTTTCTTTATCATGTAAAGAGTAACGTCCTTTTATTTGACTTATTTTGACCTTTTATTTTATGTCTAGTTTTTATGTAGTTTCAAGTTTAGTTTGTCTTTTTTGTTTTGTTTTGTTTCGTTTTGTTTTGTTTGTTTCCCAAATTATTGTATGACTGACTTTATCTTGTCTATATACCTTTTTTAAATGTCAGCGTCCTATTAGTAACCATGAGAATTGCTACAGAGCTATTGATAAATTCTAATAATAATCTAATGTACTTCATTTAAAAACACTTTTTGTTACAAATGAACTTCATTAGTGCTGACCCTCCGAGCACCAACGGCATAAACATTTATTTCTATTCCCCTTGGGTTTTGTTTGTTTGTTTTGTTTATTTTTTGTATTTGTTCCACTGTCCTTAAATTTACACTTTCTTTTAATCAGTTTTTTTCTTTAAAGAGATCTTTTATCATAATTTCCACCTTCATCCGAATCCCTGAGTGCGTATACATCTTGTGTAAATATGAGTGCAATGTCATACAACGTATAACGACTATGTTATGAACAGATAATCCGGTGCAATTTGTATAAGAACTTGAATCATTGCAAACTTTACAAAACTTTTCGGTTTAGCTAAATAGCATAAAACACCACATCCAGACTATAAACAACCAGAGATAAATTTGATTTGATAGAGAAATTAAAACTATTAAAATAACTATTTTCTTGATCTATTTTATTTTCCAAGCATGTTTTAAAAATGTATGGAAAACAGAAACAAGATACAGTAATGTAAATGTGACCAGTGAACTTGTTCAGTGCAAATTCTTTGAATCCGTTCATCCTTTTCATGCATGATTATGCAATAAGCAATTTTCAGACAAATTGCGATGAAATGCATAGATTTATACAGAGAAACCTTTTAAAGAAGTGATGTCATATAAACTGTTTAATATTGTTTCTAAAGTTATTAAAATGCTGCAATTTATCACGGCTTAGCTTCCTCTAAAAATGGACAAACCCCACATTTTAACTGGAAGAAAGTTTCTGTAATGCAGGGGTGCCCAACCATGCACCTGGCGATCGACTGTCCTGCAAAGTTTAGCTCCAACTCTAATCCAACACACCTGAAGCAACTCAATAC
>JAUCMU010000030.1:9382627-9467131 GCA_032275025.1 Enteromius treurensis | reverse complement strand
TGGACCTGTAAAACCGTTTCTGGGCATTTTTTCCCCTTACCTAAGCTACATACCTTCTATGTACATATCAGAGAACAGTTTAAAATATTCTCTCAATGCATTCTATGGCACCTTTAAATAGATTGTTTCTCCTTTAATGGCATACTTTGGCATCTAAATAACAGCTCAGTGAATTCAGTCTTTCTCTGTTTCTTCAGACCTCTCTCTCTCCTTGCTGTCATGCAAACAGATGTGTGTGACCTTAGTGTCAACACGACCTGGAAGGGTTTCTGCTTTGGAGGACTTCCTGCCCTTACAATTCGAGCACCTACATATTGCACAGTTCAAAGGTCAGATGTCCAAAATTATTTGCAATATTTTAAAATAATTTATTATTACTTTTATTCTTTAATTCTTTGTTTTCCAGTGTTTCTTTTGGGAAATATTTGTTTTGGTTCTTTTCTAAAAACATAATTCCACTGGGCTGAATAAAGTTTATGTAAAGGCACCAATGTAATACATCAACACACTTGTACATGATACAAATTCAGCTTGCAATTTTATTGTATTGTATTATTGTTATCTTTCTATGTTTTATTTTGGTTATACTTTATTTTAATGTGTCTTTGTTACAGTGTAATTCTTTATTAGTTTTAAAAAATATGTATTTGTATTTATCATTAATCAATTTATTAAAATATTTGTATTTTAGCATTTTTTTAAAGAACTTAATTAATTTTTTCATATTTTGTTTCCAAGGTAACATTTTTGATTTACATACATACATGCATATATATATATATATAACATTTTTTTATTTCTATTTTTTTTCATTATTTTATTTATTTATTTTAGTTAACAAAAACTATTTCTAATAGTTACTTCTCTTTGGTGTCCTGCAGCTGGCGACCTGAAGGGGGCGGTAGAGACTCTGCGCACTTTGCTGCTCTTCTATCCCACAGATTCAGACTTTCTTAATAATCTGGAGCTCTACACTCAGACTCTGGAGGGCGACACAGAGGCTCAGGAGACAGGCCCCATACAGGTACTGTAGGATGCATTGACTGGTAGAGTAACTGTGACACGTGGGAGATGGGTTAGAAAGAATAATGTTTGCATTTATAGATGGGTCTGTCTGTGAGATGGATGGATGAATAGATGAGTCAATGGTCCAGATCAATACAGACTTTAAATGACCACTTTATCTTTTTTTCTTAAAGGAAATTGCCAAGTATATCAGCAGAGCTTTACATGAGAAGAGACTGCTGTACTTGGGGATGGTAAACTTGGACTTTAAATTCAGTGACCCGGTATATACCCCTATGCTATTCTTGAGTTTTTTTTTGTCTTTGACCTCTCACCTTTTGTTCCTCTTTCTGAAACTTGCCAAAAAAGGTCTTAGTCTCACTCTCTGTCCCCATCAGGATCTGTGGACTCCTGAAGACATTGTACCCGAATCCCTGCGAGAAACCTGGAGGTGAGATGGGATAATAGAAAAGAAATATATAAAGGGATTGGTGAAATAAATGTCCGGGAAGATTCTAACTTTTCTTCTTTTCAGAGCAGAGAAAGAGACACTTCATAAGAAACTGAAGCAGGGTGAAAAGGTGGAAGAAGTGGATGAGAGTGGATTTTATGCAGGTGTGAGCACTGTTTCTGTCTATCCTGTAATGAGTGTTGATATACCAGTACAGTGTATACATACACTACCAGTCAAAAGTTTTTGAACAGTAATATTTTTAATGTCTCTTCTGTTTACCAAGCTTGCATTTATTCGATCCAAAGTACAGCAAAAACAGTAAAACGTTTTTATTAATTAAAACAACCGTTTAATATTTGAATATTTAATTCATTACTGTGGTTTCAAAGTAAAATTTTCCCCATTATTAGTCACACGATCCCTTAGGAATCATTCTAATATTCTGATTTGCTGTTTAAAAACGTATTATTGTCATCATCATTATTTTTTCAGGTGTTCAGAAGAACAGCATTTATCTGAAACATAAATATTTTGTAATATTAGAAATGTATTTGGCTTCACTTTTGATCAATTTAAAGCATTGTTGCTAAATAACAATTCCTTGCTATATTAGTCTGTATATATATCTATCTTATGCACGTCCTGATGTTTCCAGGTACTATGTGTCCCTAAGTCAACATATATTGTTGATCCTGGAATTCAAAAATATAGTCTTAACCGTATCTCTACATCTAAACCTACCCATACCCCCTAAAATTAGAGAAAGTGATAGATGACTGACACTGATGTACAAGCACCAAACACTGATTGTAAGCCTAAACTTTACAAAAAATATAAACTCTTTCTTCAAATCTGATTGGTTAATCAACAAAGAGGGTAAAATCAGGTTAGCGTATATCCTTTACTGTATGTATGATCATATTCTCTTACACATCCTGCATGTATGCCTTTTCCACTGACTCCTCCACTCTCTTTGACTCAGGTGGCCCTGTTCCTGTGGTTGGTGTAACAGTCACGATGGATGATCAGGAGCTGAATGGCACCAACCGTGTGCTTCTGGATGGAGTTTTATCCCAGTCTGAATGTGATCGCGTGATGCAGCTTGCTACTGTGAGCTTCTCAATCCAGAAATCAGTCATTTGAATCACTGTTGCAATCAGTGCAATGCCCATCAGCCTACTAACAAAGAGCAGCTGCCAGAATCTCACATCACACTCTGCATGTGTTGATGATAGGTTGCTGCATCAGTGGGCGACGGTTATCGGGGGCGGCGCTCTCCTCACACGCCCCATGAGAAGTTTGAGGGTTTGACTGTTCTCAGAGCACTTAAGGTAAAATATTACTCATTCTAGAATGATTCATTTAATTTTCACCACATGTACCCCAGATAACTAACTAGAAAATGTCTGTTTTCCAGTTGGCTCAAGATGGGCTGGTTAACCAATCAGATGCCAGGCTGTTACATGAGATCGGGGAGACGGTTAAAGTTCTGATGGACTCGTACTTCAGAAGTCACTCTGTTCTTCACTTTGCTTACACACACTTAGTGTGCCGCTCCGCAATCCCAGGTATAAATTTCTATAGTGCCCTACTGGAACAGTCAAACACACATAAACACACGTTATTAACAGGGTTCGGTGCATGTATGACTTGTGTGTGTGAAGGACATCAGGAGGGGCGTTCGGATCTTTCTCACCCAGTTCATGTGGATAACTGCATCCTGGAGCCAGAAACCAGGCAGTGCTGGAGAGAAGCTCCTGCTTTCACTCATCGAGATCTCAGGTGCACACATGTATATGAAAGACAAATCACAAGGAATAAATAGGCTTCCTGATATTAGTACCTTTATTTGTTTATGTTGTTTTACTCACTAAACTTAGAAGATCAAATGATTTATGGTAAAAATTTTAGAATAGGACTTAAAGCTTCTTACACAGAGAATTAGTGAACATTTCCCACAGGTTAATGATTGGCTGCAGTCACTGCTGGAAATGTTCAGGATAAAGTGTGAACAAATACTGCTTTTAAAAATGAATTCTGTTGGGAATAACGATGCAACATATGTATGAGGTGCTGATTTTTATAAATCCAGCATATTCTACAGTGAGCCTCATTTGAATAAAAAGGAGACATGTTTATCTGTAAAATCATACAAATGACATGAATTTATTTTCCTTTTTTTTTATACTGTTATGTGATTTTCTTTTTCCTGTTGCCTCTGCAGTGCAGTACTTTACCTGAATGATGATTTTGAAGGAGGTGAATTCTTTTTTGCTGATCGAGATGCCAAAACAGTCACTGTAAGATTAATTTCTCACTCTCTAGCATATGAAAATTCTCCTGTATAGCAATACATTAGTATACAATATCCGCGAGTAACTGAATGGATTTTTTTTCTTATTTTAAGAGAGCTTTTTTTGTTTAATTCGCAACATTCTAATAAAAATGAATTTGGAGTATTACATATAAAACATTATATTAATAAATCTGGAGTAAAATTGATGAATATTCTAAACTATGCCAGAAGACATTTCTGCACAACCTATATCCCTTTATTGCCTTTAAAAACATGAAATATCTATATATAAAATTTCATCTGATCACCCAGGCCACCCAGAGTATGGTTTTTGCATACGTTAAATTAAAATTAAGTTATTGTTTGCCCACAATTTGCTGCACTGCAAATGCATTAGTAAAAAAGCGACCCAATCTCTCAGTATCTCTTTTTATCTCTCCCAGGCAAGGGTTAAGCCAAAATGTGGGCGACTGGTTGGATTTTCATCAGGACCTGTCAATCCTCATGGTGTTACTGCAGTAACAGAGGGTAGACGATGTGCTCTGGCGCTCTGGTTCACCACTGAGAAGCACAACAGAGATATGGTGGGAAACTATCGTGGAAACTTTAAAACTAAAAGCGGTGTGTGTGCTCTAATTCATCTGTTTAACTTCATCTTAGGAACGTGAGAAAGCTGAAGAATTATGGGCTGCGGATGGAAAGAGTGTAGTAAAAGAGGAGAAGGGTGATGGTGAGAGCGCCTTAAAAACTGCCCGCAGCGGAAGAAGCCAAGGCAAAGAGAGGAGCAAAGAGAGAGAAGGAGTGACAAGCAGGCGGGATGAACTGTGAGAAAGACAGATGGATGAGCCAATCAGCAAAGAGGTTTCCATGGACATCAAATGCCTCACTGCTTATTTCCTCTTCCTGGACACAAGTTTATATATTTATCACAGACTGTTTGACATGGTTATGTCTCTTGGAGTATGAGAGTGTGTGCATGTTTTTGTGCTATTGTCTCAGTATGTCTGTTTTGATTTTGCTTAAAAATAATAAAAAAATAAAATAAAATAAAGAAACAGTGAATGGGTGAGTTTTGTAGTTCAAGGAATTTTTTTTTACTTTATAATTAGTATTTAATTTTTTATTAATACTGCATCCACACCACTAGGTGTCAATATAAATCCAAGACCACAGTCAAAGCGATCAACGCAACTGTGCGCACCTTTAATTTATCGTTAATTTATTATTGTTTCTCAGAATCAAAACTGAGACAAAAAGACAGAAGGTTCAAGTGTTTAATACATCTAGACGACAGTACATTAAAACAAGTGAGCCGAGAGAGAGAGGGAGGAGGGGAGGTGTTGACGTCCTGCGGTACATTAGCACTGATGGAATGAGAGAGGGAAAAAAGAGGGCGGGGGAGAGCGAGATTACAGATAATCCCTCATAAATGAGTGCATTTGTTTATGAAGCTTACAAATCTCCCATTTAGAGTATGGAAAAATAATCCAAGCAAGAAATCATGTAATCATTCATACCCCGTCTCCCCGTCTCAACACGACACCCCTTACATTAAACCAAAACCCTAATACCCCTAACTCTCCTCTAATGCACCAAAAATCTGACTCTTGCGCAGACCATTGATCCTCTGTACTTGAATTAATCTACATAGAGTCTAGGATAGAATGGTTAATGGTTGATAAGGTGTTAATATCATCCTATGCATTTGATACTCAGCAGGCCTGGAAAACCGTTAAGACCAGAGCAGATGTATGGATGTACCTCTTAGGTAAATGACTAAGACCCCTCTGACCTGTTTCCATTGATGTTTGACTTTTACAGAGATGCATTCATAATCTCTTTCTCCCTCATGGTAACACAACATTACACAACATGCTGGTGTTATGTGTAGGATTTTATCCAGTGCTAAAGAGTGTGTACACTAATAGTGATAATGGAGCAGTCGATGGTCCATTCTCATACATTTTATTGGGGCTTTTTTCGAGTGAAACATTTGTTTAACCTGTATTTCTGAGTGTAATCACATAGATGGTTTTTCACAGTGTGTCCATTTTTTGCCAAGGATTGCTCTAATATTTTTTTTATAACTGTTGTACAAAATTCAATAAAATAAATACTTGAACATAAAGAAAATCTTAACTAACATTCATGTAAAACTTAAGTTCATTGTGGAGACATTTGCTCCCCATAACTGAGACTGTAAAAAGAATTCAGTAAAATTCATGGTAAAAAACGGCAGCTGTGGTTGCCAGAATTTTACTATAAAAAATACAGTAGCAACATTTTAGATTCAATTTACAGTTAAATACCGTAATTTCATAATGTTAAACAGTTAGTTCGTTATGATACTCATGTGTAAGACGTAACTCGGGGGAACAGATTGGTGAAGTAAAAAGTCGCATAACTGAAGTTGAGCCATTGGTCACATGGACAGTTTTACCAATGTATTTATTACGTTTCTCAAAAATTCACACAAACACTAAACACCATTATGGTAACATACTTGAAACTGAAATAATGCAAAAAAATAATTAATTTAATAACATTTAGATGTATGTACAAAACTAAGGAACATAGTTTAACAATAAAACATCAATCCAGGAAATTCTGGGAATGTCAATATACGGTTATTAACTGTAAATCTTTTCATTTCCAAAAACGGTATACAACTGTAAAATTACATGCAATTTCCAAAACAGTTTTTCACTGTATGCGCTTTTTTAGCTTTGCATTTTACAGCCTTTTACTGTTAAATTCACTGTCATGTTTTACAGTGTTTGCAAAACCTGATCCACCCTCACACACATACAGTCCTACATGCATGCACACATCTTCACTATACAGTACAATTAAGGGCTTTTTACATGATGCTGAACGTAATGCTGCAAATAACCTTTCCTCAATGTTCATCCATGCAAAAGTAAACCACTCCCTTTTGTCCTAATAGAATATAATCCTTTTCACCCATGGGTCGCGCTGTCCCCCCTCCTTGCTAAATCGGGTGATGATTTTATCCACCATGCTGTGATGTTTTGTCTGGTTCAGCGAGGTGGGGGAGGGCGGGTTATATTTATGATAATGATAGTTTGTCAGTTCTAAATCAGGACACTAAAACTGATTTAAGCAAAGCCTTAAATGTTCACGTGCTTTAAAGCGCTTTTGTTGCACAAAAATCTCTCATAGTCCTCACGCATTTCTGTTCCTGAAACTATGTTATTTATATTTCATTATGACTGTGTTCACACTCTTAAGAATAAAACTTAAGGTACTTAGTGTACCTTGTGCATGCTGTAGTTGAATCACAAAGCCTTCCGCTCATCTCAAAAGTATAAATATTGATCATTTTGAAAGTTTCCAAGGTACGCAACACCAGTGATCTGAAACATCTCATCAGTCCATACATAGAAATGTCTCTCCAGTCTATTATTTACTGTTTTCAGCTTTCTCCCATCACACTGACATGTGAGAAGGTTGTGGATGTTCTGCCTGCTCATTCATGACTAATATGCCATGACCTTCATCTGATGGCTTTTCACAAAAGTTTTGGTTTTCGAGGACATATATAGTTCAGTGCAGATCTTTAGGATCAGTTTCAGGAACTTTAGTTTTCAGTCCATTACAGACCCTTACAAACCATCCACTTTCCCTTGTTTATTATTTCAATGGAAAATGGATGGATAAGAAAATTTAAATATAAAATCAAATCTGTCCTGTCTTCTCCCTCACCTGGCCCTTCACACCTGCTTTTCTGTCATGTGACCCCATGACCTGGTTCTCTCTTGTCTTTTACTCTGTTCTCTCCTTTCCTAGCAGATTTCCCTCCCTCTCGCTCTCTCTCCATCCCAGGCTTTATCCTTTCAGCCCTGATCTCACTTCATCCCCTCCAATCCTCATCTGCCCATCACAAAAGCATCAGAGTTTACAGAGAGAGAGAAGAGAGAGAGGGATCAGAAAGTGCGTAAAGCAGAAAACCTGAATGAACATTGTCCCGAGAAAAAGGCAAGTGGATAGAGAGTTGAAAAGGAGTAAGAGATACAAATAGAGTGGAGAAACATCCCAGAGGAACAGGTGAGTGATGACATTTTTAAGTTTTATTCTTTTATATGTTGGTATTGATTTATTTCTTACTAACAAAAATGGCAAAGTAAAGATTTTGATAATGAACTACATTGGAAAATGTTCCTTTTAAATCAGACTCGAAGCATGCATGTCAATCAGTTTTATGATTTAAATCTGTAAAACAAACATTTAAACATTTTTCAAGATATCAGAAGATGCAAGACATTGGATAAAAAAAGACTGTGTAGTGTAATGAATAATTTCTCTACAACGTGCACATATAAAGAAATATTTTTATTATTACAAATTTCCTAACGATTAATCATAGTATAATGACTGTTACATAATGAATCATTTTTAGGTTCTAAATAAATAGTTACAGGACTCTTTAACCATAAAATGTTCGGAAATGACTCTATAGCAGACTGTTCTTTAAACAAAGTAATTTGGCGAAACCTCAAATTCAAACAATGGCTAGGCCACACTTTCACACCCATTCCCAGCTCTCTCTCTTTCTCCGTTTCTATTCATCTATCCCCCTCCCATCTCTTATGCAGATGCAAAGAGCAGTCAATAATCGGATGAGAGCAGATTTGATTCAAAAGGCCTCCTTTAAAATCTCAGCAGTGTGGATTTAAACTCACTCTCTCTTGCCTGCCTCTCTCTCTCTCGCTCATTAGTCTTGTTCTGGTTATGGTGCTCACAGTCTTGCTGATAATAATAACAAATCTTGCCCTTTAATTCACACTGACGACAAGTAAAAAAATTCCAGGTATGGTGTTCACCTTTAGTTCCAGTAAAGGGCTATTTATTGATGTCCATTACAAGACAGCTCCACCTCTCCCATCCACACCCTTTGCTCTCTCGCTTTCCCCTCTCAAACAAATTTTAGGCAAAAGTCATTTGGTCATGAGAGCTCGGGAGAGACACAAAGATTCAATAAACAATTCGACAAACAGAAATAGCCTACATTAATCTTCCTTCGTAAGGTAAGTCATGATATTCAAACTTAAGAACAACTCAATAGTTACTTAAAAAAAAAAATTTCGTTAAACAAATTGTAGGAGCAAACCGGGCTTAATCATCCAAAATGAAGGGGGGGAGGTTATTTTGGACAGTATTGCGAAAGCAAAGCCTCATCGATAATGTCTAATATGGATTTCAGGAAGGTTTTAACAGAAATTGTATTTATTGTTTTGCTCACTGTTTCTGTGAAAGTTGCTGTATACGAGAGTCACATGAATCACTCTTATGCTGTTAAGACCTTTAAAGGTAACAGTATGCAAAAACGAATGCGCTGCAGATGTATATAAAGTATATTTATAAGGATATAAAGCAAGTGTATGGCCTTCGATGAAGTAATTTCTCGTTAGACTCTGACTCATTATGCGCTTGTATGTTTTTTGGTGGGGGTATGAGTGAAATTTTGCATGCATCCTCATTTGTGAGGATTTGCATACCAGGTCGAAGCAAGTTTGAATTGCAAATAGATGTTGATCGAGGGATCTGAAGATATATTACAGTGAAAGCAACAACAATGAGCTCTTGCCACAAGCAGTAAACTAAATTGCTTTGTCATGATTGGTGTAATAATGAAATGTATATTCACTTTCAGGTGTTTTCCCCCAGCATTCTCTTGGCTCTACTGACCTCACTTCCTGTCTGTATCTGTGGGTGACCGTGCCTGACTACCGTTGCCATGGGTGAAATGGAGCAACTGCGAAAGGAGGCGGAAAGCCTGAAGGATGAGATTACTGTTAGTGTCGAGAATACATCTTCACAAACATCTGTGTAACTTTACAGAACATCAACAATCGATTCTCTAGGTCTGCTGTTATATCAGTTGTGTGTATGTTTTGTGCTCTACAGGCGGCTCGTAAAGCAGTGCAGGACCTCACGCTGCAGGATCACGTGGCGGGGACAGCTGTGGTGGGACGTGTCCAGCTGAAAACCAGGAAGACATTGAGAGGACATCTGTCCAAAATCTATGCCGTGCACTGGGGGGACTCAAAGTAAACATCCGCATGCAAATAAATGCAATATATTCTGTTCCACATGTACTACAGTAGTCAACATTTCAAATGGATCAAAAAAGTTGATCAAGTTGTCCTAGGACAAGAACGCAGTAGTCCGAAGACAAGATCTTTGACAAAAGGTTTTGATCCACTTTAAATATTGACTACTGCAGGCATTTCCAAATACACATATTACACTGTATTAGGGCAGAAATAAGTCAAATAATTATTATGTAAACAGATATTTGTACATAGATTTAATATTAATGATGCAGGTCCGAATGTGATTAAGAAATTTGACTATGACACCAAAACCAGATTCTGTTTAATGAAAGGAGGTTGGAAAAGGATCAGATCTTTTGCATATACTTTTTTTGGCATGTTTGGGTTATATTCACTTGAGAAAAACACTGAATTATGTCTTTTCATACATTTATTTTTACATTTGGTCCAGGTCATAAGTGTTAATTAGTGTAATAAGTATTAAGTATTTAATGTATAGCTTGTAAAAAAGGTTTTAGTATTCATATATCTTATTAGAATCAAACCTGTAACCTTGGTGATGTTAAAGACGTTCTTCACTTGTTGTGGTTTTAGGTATTAAAATATTATTTTAATTTTAAAAACTTGTTATAAACAAGCAATAAAATTTTTTAAACTGAAATACAAATATAATGGTAAAAAAAAAAAAAAAAACGAATAAAAATCACAGACGCGCATAAAAATACTGAAACAAACTAAAATCTAAACGGGAAATATAAAATAAATTCTAATTCAAAATGTTAAGGAATACTATAATAGTGTATAAAATATACTAAAATAATCCAGAACATTTCTTTTCTAACCTGATGTTTCTTTTTGGATATTTCTCTTAGACTGTGTGTCAGTGCATCTCAGGATGGTAAACTGATTGTATGGGACAGCTACACCACCAACAAGGTACTGAAAAATGTTCAGTGTTACATGTATTTGTTGTTACAGATGTTATGTCATAAGCTGATGCTTTTACTTGGAGCTGCTGTCACGCACATTTAAATGCAAATCATTTCTGGTGAAGGCTATTAAGAAAATCAGTACCTGCCAGTGGTCACATTGTGTGCAAGAGGCAGGAGACATATTTAAATGAGGCTCGAAAGCAGGACTGAGACTGTTTCAGTTCTTCTAGTTTATATAGCTGGTTTATGACACATTTTTTCTCATAAACCAAGGTCAGATTGATTTTATTTATTGTTTTTGCGACCATATCTCAACAACATCTTATTTGTGACTTCATATCTCACAGATTAAGGTAAATAATTACGCAATTAATACAATGATGAATTATTTATTAATTAGTGAAAAACAAGCAGAATTAATTTGATTGTAAAACAATTATGTTCTGGTGTTAATTTTCATTCATTACTTCACACCTGCTCTGAAAAAAAAGTGTATGACATACATTTTGTGTTTTTTCAGCCAAGTGGATGATACTGCATCCTGATAATAACAGAATTAATTAGTCAAATTAATTAATTTCATTTATAAACAAGTATGATTAAAACAGACACTTTCCTTTTTATTAAAGACAAAGGGAAAGGTCCATTTTACACACCAATTACTCATATTAATAACAGTTTCAGGAATATGGCCCAGTGTAGGGACATATATTACCATTGGCCAATAATCTGTAGAATATTGATTACCCATCATCCCTGTTTGTGATCTAGGTGCACGCAATCCCACTGAAGTCCTCGTGGGTGATGACATGTGCGTACGCACCTTCAGGAAACATGGTGGCGTGTGGAGGACTGGACAACATGTGCTCTATCTATAACCTGAAGGGCAAAGATGGCAACGTGAAGGTCATGCGTGAGCTCGCAGCACACACAGGTAAGCATATGTAAACCGGTTTGCCACATCCCGGAGTGATATCTAACCTGGGAAGTATTTAACATCAGCTAACGGCGTCTTGAAGTCTCTGTTCTGGGTTTTGTGTTGAACAGGTTACCTATCCTGCTGCCGCTTCCTGAATGACAATGAGATCATCACCAGCTCTGGAGACTGTACCTGGTACATTCACTTCAGACTCCTTATAGCTACAAGAAAATTTAGGAGAAATAACATGACATTAAATGATGTGACCTCTGACCTGTTTCTAGTGTTCTGTGGGACATTGAGACGGGGTCGCAAAAGACGGTGTTCGCAGGTCATCTGGGTGACTGTATGTCTCTGGGTGTGGCCCCTGACTTCAACACTTTCATCTCAGGAGCCTGTGACTTCACAGCCAAACTGTGGGACATCCGTGACGGCCAGTGTAGACAGACCTTTGGAGGCCATGAGAGTGACATTAACGCCATAGGGGTAAAAATGATCAGAAAGCTAGTAATTCTTTCATAACCACAGATATATTGATTACTTACATTTTAATGAATGGGTCTTGTTAAGGCTTTAATATACTATTATTTATTAATTGGGATGTGAACCCCTAGGCACGTGCTTCTTACCTTTTTTTTGGACTTTTTTTACCCCCTCAACACACCTCCTTGTTGTCTGCAATACTATTTTAATGTCACATAATACATTTTTTATTTACTTTTTAATTTTAAAACATTTTTACATCTAAAGTATTTTCCAATTTGGCAAAACTAGAGGGATATATATATACATTATAGAAACTTATATTTATACTAATATTGTTATCTGCTTTTGTCATTTTTACTAGATATATTTTAATTTATTTTCCTATTTGAATTCATTGTTTTAATTTATTAAAATAAAAAAAATTGCTTTTGTTTTTTTTGTAATTAGTAGGTTTTTTAGCTTATGAAGGGCGGTACTAAATGAAAAAAAAAAGTTCAAAATTCCCCCCCCCCCCCCCCCATATAGTTGCATATGAGTCCCTCAGTTGTCACCAGTGTGAAAAGATGGTTGGAAAGGGTTTGATTTTCCACAATGATTCTGGAAAATCTAAGAATTAGTGGGACCTCAAGGATTTTTCTGAAAAACCGCAGCCAGTTGTTCCTGTAGCAAATAAAAGAAGGGACTTTTGAATAAGTATCATTACACACAAAAACCACAGCTTTGGATCAATCAGGTAACAATACTGTATCAAGAATGTAAACTTTTGAATTAAATTTTAAATTTTGCAGATTCTGCAAGGTGTATGTAAACTTTCGACATCAGCTGAATTATAACAAATGCACCCATTTTCGTTTCTGTGTCTCAGTTTTTCCCCAACGGCAATGCAGTGATCACAGGATCAGATGACGCTTCCTGCAAGCTGTATGACCTGCGTTCAGACCAGGAGCTCATCACCTACCAGGACTCCGGCATCATGTGTGGCGTGACCTCCCTTTCTCCCTCCCTCTCCGGAAGACTCATCCTCGCTGGGTACGACGACTTCAACTGCAACATCTGGGACTCGCTGAAGGCGGAGAGAGTCGGTACGTCTCCGGGAAGACATATCCTCTTCAAAAGAACAACAGAGCATTTTAGATGCAAAAATATCGGTATATAAACTATAGTAAAATAGTGCTTGTCTCTTACAGGTGTGTTGTCCGGTCATGACAACAGAGTGAGCTGTATCGGCGTGACACCTGACGGGATGGCCTGCTGCACAGGATCATGGGATAGCTTTCTGAAGATCTGGAACTAAGGCCCTGTCTCAAACGGAGGCAAACATAGAATATGTCAAGGACAGGGTAAAATGTAAAGGGGACAACTGAAACAGGACTATGGGATATAGTTGTATAAGTAGGGAGGGAGAGTGATATGTTTGTTGTGCCGTCACAACGAGAAAGATTGTGAATAAGAAAACCTCATTTAGAGATGGGCTGACCTGTAGAATAATCTTGTCAAAGAAATCACACTATACCAGAAAACCTGTTTTTCAGAGACTGCTAACTGCAAAAGTGGGCATTAACAAAGCCATTACCTATTTGGTGATTTTTGGATAGGGTCTTTTACACATGGGTGTCACAGCATATTATCAATAATAGCATATGAAATAAGACTTTCAACACTAGTTGAATTAAGCTTACTGATATCTTAACGCATCCTGTGCTATCAAACCTATATGGCTGAGGATGCCAAAATAGTTGAGCAAGATCGAATGTTATGACTTAAGTCTACACAGAATGATATTTTCACTTTTATAAAATGTGGTTTACAAATTATAGATAGATTAAACAAGTTTTAGTGAGACTGTCTGATTGAAGCTTCTTTTTGAGTTTAGCGTTAGATATTTTTTTTGTGCACTGACAGTGTATCTGTTTTTTTCTGCTTATTCAGGCCAATAAAAAAAAAAAAAGATGACAAGCGTGCCTGATTTTTATCTGATTTTGAGCATTGTTTGAAGCAGTTGTGTATTAATCCATAAAAAAACTTTGTTGTAACCACAACTTTAGAGTTGTTTGAACTCAATTTTTTTGTTTTTTATTAATATCACTACATTTGCCATTTTATTTAGTGAAACATTGCTATATGTGGTAAAACGATTTTATAAATGCAGTAAGCTCTGTAAAACCATAGTTAACAAGAAATGTACAACACTGCTTCACGTTGTGCCTAACAACCCATCTTAGCTGTTAGAAATAGAAATGTATGGGGGTTAATGGTTTTTTGGAGAACTGTTATGATTTTACAGAATAGCTCAGATAAAATAATTAATGCTTTGATCATCAGAGTTAAACACAACCAATGCCTACAGAATACCCAAACCATGTCACTCGTATTGTTTTGAATTTTGAAAAATGCACCACTCAATATTGAAGGAAGCCCCGCCTTCTTAACAAAAGAGCCAATCCCTAATCTGTGTAGTCGCTGCAGATTAGTGACTCTTAAATACTTTGACTATTTAATTACTGAATTATTCAGCGTTTTTGAACAAATCTTGAATCAATTTCAAATAAAAGTTTTAAAAGTTAATTGTTGCCACCTAGTGGTAAAACAACACCTAGTGCTCCCTCTGTGCATCAACAACAGCACGAACACAGATTAGAATTTGTTCCAGTAAGACTGTTTCAAAGGTATATTAACACAGGAATCATTGACAGTAAGAAATGAGAGTGCCATCTTTTAACGATTAATTGAGCAGCTCTACTGCAGACATTATTAGTTAGAAGCATAGACATGGGTTTGAAGTCCCGTAGAAACAGCCAGGATTTCAAAGACGCCTGCCAAGTGACATGACTTGCCTTATTACTTGTTGATTGGCTGGCAGTTTAAAAGTAGTGCATATTGCCTCATTTTCGTCATTAGACAAGCTTTGTTGACCATGTTATCCAGTACATTCAGATCAGAAAAAACTAAAACAATATCTAAAATCAAATGATATTTTATTTACATTAAAACATTTACAAAACACACAAAGAGGCAGTAAAGGATAGGAAGAAAGAAAGATCATGTAGTTTAAGGTTTAAAACTGTAGTATATACACATAGTGTTGGCTAGATTTTTCCTGGTCTGCTCAGTTGGTCTCGTTCTCCTTGTTGAGTGACAGAATCAGAGCTCTCCTGTCCATCTGGCTGAATCTCTGTTTTTCAGGCGTGGACACTTTCAACTTCATCTGAACACAGACATAAAGTTCCATTTAGTAAGTGACTAACAAGTTTACAGTTAAATAAGCATTGAGGTTTAATATAACCAGTGACTAATAACAGTGTATTTACCTGGGAGTTGCGGCCTCTGGGTGAATTAGCCTCCTTCAGGATCTGCAGAGGTGATCTGCCCTCACCAATCAGTACTTTATCTGTAAAATTAAATGAGCAAATACCGTAATTTGCTAGTTTATAACAACTGACACTGCATACTTTTCATACAGGAAAAAACAACAACACACACTAGAGACTGATTTTGTCAGCCTTCCATACAACTTACTTTTAACATAAGATGTTTATAAACCTGAAATGCTTTTGGTGTAATTCTGTTTCAACTTGTTTTAGCTGTACAATATGTTAATGCTCATTTACCTCTTGGTCTCTGTTTGGCGCGCACAACCATGTTGTTATTTTCATTTGTGGCTGTGTTTTTGGTGGAGAGTGGTGAGGACACAGATGTTTTTCCGCGCGCCTGCACCCCTCTCGCTCTGACTCCAGTGGTCCCGAAGCCCACGCCCAACCACTGGGGCTTAAAGATAGCCTGACTTGGGCTGCGGGTGTCAAACTTCAGACAACGGATGCCGGACTGGACCGTCTCAACCTGGGTGCCTGTCACTGTGCTGGAGACGACCGCAGGCTGAGGAGTGGGTGGTTTACTCTCCTCCTGCTGCTCATGGCTCGACTCTGGAAGTGCAGAAATCACCTGATGGAGGAAGGACAAATCAGTTAGTTCCTCACAGCATTCAACAGTATGCTTTTTTTCTTTTCTAACGGTCCCAAAACAAAGAAAAAACATTTTTTAGCAACTTTGTAACTAACAACTCAAGTTTGTAATATTTCTTTTTTCTTATTCAAATTATGAACATAAAATCGTAAAAACTTAGAAATTAATATAATTGTTCAGGATATCTAGAAAAATTATAAATATAAAACTGTGTATAATAGGTATAAAACTTTTTTTAATTTTGTTTTTTTTTTAATAAAAACACCACCACATTTCACAAAAATAGAATTATAGCAATTCAACATTTGTTTGTAATTTAACTGATTTAAAAGAAGCCACTAATACTCACAAAGCCTGTATTAAATTAGGTAGGGGACATGAAATATTACTACTTCGAACAGTTTATTTACACCAAAATCTTTGACAATATATAAAATATCAACATTATATATATATTCACAGAATGTACTTTAATTTGAAGGATAATTTTATGTAGAACACCAAAAAATGACTTAAGCTTGGATTTTATAAAAGTTAAGAAAGAAGTGACCCAAAATTACAGCCTATCAATAATACAAAAAACAAACCTGTTCCTCAGAGGTCTGTGGTGGGACCTCATCTTCCCTTGAGGTCACGACATCTTCAACAGCAGGCGTGGAAGTCTTCTGCTCTGTGGACTGTGGTGGGATTGAGAAGACCGCATAGGAGTGATCTTCATTCGCATGCCTCTCAGCAGGAGGAAGTGGAGTCAGAGGACGTTCCTCCAGAGAGGATGAGTAAACACCATCACGACAGGCAAGAAGACTCAGACTGAGCTCTTTCCTCAATGGTGAAGCACCGAGCAGCAGAGCCTCCTCCGCCTCTTCCAGCGAGGCCTCAGCATCCACCTCCACCTCCACCTCCACCTGTGTGTCTCCGATCAACACAAACGGACTGCTGCATATGGAGCCATAGCCCTCTGAAGGAGAAGTCGGAGAAGGGGTGGACACAGCATCTGTGTGTCCGTTGAGGGTGGATGAATTCTGAGCTTTTACCAGAGGGAGCAGAGGATCATTGGGGCCTGCTTCATTTCTCTGATTCACATTAGGCAGGCTGGGGTGTTTGGTGAAGGAGACCGGAGGAAGCGGAGAAATAGTCTCGCTACCGGACTTGACGTCACTGAGAAAGAAGGTGCTCAGCCGCCGAGCGAGAGACGTGACGCTCACTGTAAAAGAGAGAAAAAGAGTTATGATGGATAACGATTCATCTAAAATAAAATATTAAAAAAACACTAATATATAAATCAATAAACCCAACCTAAATTCTCAAAAACAAAAAAGTTGATTAAGCATTACTGTCAGCCGTCATCATTCACTCACCCTAATCTCGTTTCTCAACCTGCATAAATTATGAACTTATGAATATTAATTAGCTTTCAGCTTCAGCTCTTTTAGCCATGTTTAAATATTTTGAATTAAAAACGCATAAACAAGTTCAGATGTGATGCGCTTACCCTTTATTGGTGTCCGAGTGACGCCAGGTGTGGGTGAGCGGGGATCAACAAACACTGGCCCGACTGACTCCACCACAGGAAGAGGAGTGTAAGCCACGCCCACCTTACAGGAAAATACATTCAAACTCTTATCTTGCCCATAATTGCTCACAACACAAGTGCTCTGAAAATAGCATGATTCAGCTCACAGTCTGGCTAACCAATAAGCGGCCAAATCAATCGTTTATTAGAGACTCATAAGCAGAGGTGTTGCTTGTACCTGTATAGGTGTGCGGTCGATGGCGCAGGACGGTGACCGCGGGTCTGAGAGCATCGCTACTCGCGCTGCTCTCGGTTTCTGGCTCGACTCTGGTTTTGGAGTTGATGCCACAGACAGCTTGCTTTCACTGGCACCCATTTTTACACTGTTTGCTACTAAACACAGCACGGATTATGAAAATATGCATTGGAAGAAGCGGAAAGAGTTAACTTAACGTTAGTTAAAATCTTAATAACTTATACGGAACTCATGCAGATTAGCCAGAACATTACTAACATGTGTGTACGTAAAATACTCAACTCGTTAAACGTTAAACAAACAAGTAACGTTAACGTTAGCAATTCTTGACGAGTTTTTAGCAACAAAGAAACAAGTTATTGTCCAATAAATACATTTAAACTCACCTTAAAGCTCAAGATGTTCCACGTGCAGTCGGCTTTTGTTCCTTTTAATCTCTCTTGTTGTATCAAATCAACTTTATGTTAGGTTTTATGCAGCTATATGTGCACAAAGCAGATATCAACAAAGAAATGCTTCCGTCGTCTAAACTCTGAGTAAACTCTACTCCAGCAAGAGCATTTAAATGGCTAGTTCTGTGTTTGCGGCGATTTTTAAACAGACCAATAGCTGAGCGCTAAGTTCCTCCCTCGGCGCTTCTGATTGGCTCAGACTGCAAATACATTTTTTGGGGGCGTCTACCAGCCATTTGAATTACAGCCGCGTGTTGCTGACGTCTTCCTTTAATTATTTTGAGTTAAACAGTCAAAACCATATACCGTAAAAAAAACACACACACACACACACACACACACACAAGCTCACTTTTCTTCAACTGATACAAAAATACGTTGTAGTTTACGAGTAAGTTAAGGAATACAGAGCATGTTGCACATTTTATAAAGTTGTACTATTTTGATAAATAGTATTTTGCTAACAGCAAGCTGAATACATTTCAAAAAGTAGTATTTTTGTCATTTTAAATATTTTATTATATTATTATGGTATACAATAAGAATTATAAAGGCAAATAGAAATAAATACATAAACTTAAAAAAATGGCACTGTCTCTCCTAACCATTGCAGTTCGTCTCTCCATAGGCAATATTCTGAAGATTTAAAAAAAACAAGTTTAAAAAAACCAAGGATCCTTATTAGGGTTTATTTTGAAAATAACACAAATCTCCCAATTTCACTCATTTATTTAATAATGGAGAATGATTACTATTCATTACATATCATCTTATTTGTGGGGTTATATAAAGTCAATATTTTGTGTTGCATTTTAACCAGCCTATCGCAAGTAGATTTAGCTGTATAAAACCAGTTGTCATCGATATACTTGGTACTGAGATCTTTCTCCCAGTACACCAAATATGATCAATACCGCTGTGATCCACTGAAAAGAAAAGAAGGTGTGTATCGTCAACTTCAACAAAAAAACTTGCGACTTGAGGTTACCAGAGTTAATAAAATGACAAATCTGAAGGTACCCCCATAACACTTTCAAGCTCACATTTATCCTTTAGTAGGTTAAAAGACATTGAAGTGTCATCTAAAATTAAATCACCAGCCACTCTCATACCCTTAATGTCATCTATGGAATAAGGATTTTTAAATACCAGGAACAAAATCTTTATTGCCAGTCAAATGGGTCAGAGCTGACAAAAAGCCCCTTCTCCCAGTGCATTTCATAATGTCCTGCAGACTTGGTAACAAGTATTGGCATCACTGTCCACTCATCAATGCAGGGCTGGGATTTCAAATAAGAATGTAGCCAATTCAAAATTGTACGAGTATGGCAGGCCCAATTGTAAAACTTTAAATTAGGTAACGCCCGTCCACCACTATCTACAGGTAGTTATAAGATCCTTTTTCCCTTGCCAGATAAATTTTGAAAAACTTCTTTGCAGATCGAAGATATTCTTTTTTAGCAAACCAGAGTGGTAAAATTTGCATTAGATATAATATTCAAGGAAGAACGTTTTTTCTAATTAGATTAATTCTCCCCATCCAAGATATGCGGAGGTTAAACAGCACTCTAAATCATCTTATATACTTTTAATAAGTGGGGCTTAATTTAGTTTCCGTAGTTCTGATAAATAAGGCGAAAGTCAAATTGAATATGTGAGGCCTGTTCTAGACCCCTAAAAAGTAGCTTGTAGAGATATTTCCCCCTAAGGCAAAACTTAAGATTTATCATAATTTATCTTATAACCCGATATCAAAATAAAAGAATCAATAGTCTTGAAAACTGAGGAAAGAGAAGTTTCAGCAGGAAATAGGAATATTTCATTAGCATATAATGCTATTTCATGAACTGACTGGACAATCTCAACCCCCTGGATATCATTGTGAATTCTTATTGTCACTGCAAGGGGTTCGAGAATTAAGACAAAAAGGTGAGGGGAGAGAGGGCAGCCTTGCCTTGTACCTCTCCCCAATGGAAAAGAAAGAGAGCGAAGGCCATTAGTAATGACACAAGCAGTCGGTGCACAGAAGAGTCCGCATCCAGTTAAAGTCTGCACCTAAATTAAACTTGCCCACCACTTCAAACCCCTTCCACGAGATCCAACGCCTTTTCTGCGTCTAAGGAAATGGCAAGCACTTGAGTTTTGTACGTTTGTTAGTACTGTCTCCTGACACTGGAATAAGACAGTCTTGTTGAACAAAACCTGTCTGGTCCAGGTTTATTAGCAGAGGGAGGAGTGATTCAAGTCTTCTTGAAATCCACATTTATCAAGCTCATAGGTCTGTAAGAAACACATTCATCTGGTGTTTTTTTGTTTTTCTGGATCAATTAAATATAAGCCATGTTTAATGTAGTCGGTAAACCCCTTTTTAGATAATAAATATTTTTAATTAGTTACCAAGCATTTTTGTCAAAGCTTTATTGCTTGAATTACATAGATCATAGTAGCAATTTGAATTGGCTATATGCAAAACATTAATAATTATGATACAATACACAAAATGGCAAGTAGAATTTACAATTAAGCAAATTAATTTACAGCAAAGCAAATATCTGATAAGAAAGAGACATGTCTTTCAGTTTTACAACCCTTCAGTCACTCACGAAAAGTTGCCAATATAACTTAAAGGCTTGCAAATCACCTTCGTTACTTCGTATGGGATCCGTAGTGATGTAGTTATTTCTCCACATCCTCATCTGTGTCAAACAGAAGCAAGAACGTGAGCTCACAGTGCAGGGACATTATTTGTCCCCATTTGAGTAATTCTGATAAGGACAAGGGGGGAAAACAAAGTAATCTTCAAGATTAACAAAACTAGAAAATTAAAAACAGATTCTCTGTAAGCGTAAACTTGTGACAAAAACCGTAGCAAGTTTGTACCATGAACTTTTAAACAGTCACCAGTTCATATGTCTGTCTGTTAACATAGTTCTGGAGCTAAATAGTTGTTTCACACTTGTTTTTTTTTTTCCTCACATTTTAGCACCATCAAAAGTCATGGCCTCTGTTGAAAATGTACACCTCCAACCATCTTGCTTTCTCTCCAGGACATGCTTTTCCACACTCGCATTCTATCTTCCTGTGCCCCTTCATCTCCTCCATCCTTCAGTCTGTCTCTCCATCTCTTTGGCAGAAGTGCGCCAGCAGTGTGTCCAGATCTCGCCGGTCGGCAGCCGAGTAAAGCGAGCTTTCTCCCATCATGCTCAGTGCCATGCGTAATGTGGACCAGATGTTGTCTGACATCACAGTGGCTGCTGCACCTGGTCCTCGACCCGCACCTCCCTCTCCATCACCTGCGGCCTGTCGCTGCAGAGAAAGGGCCTCTAGAAAGTGCTCTACCGCCTCCCTGATAGAGACACAAAAGGATGGGATTTATTGTGGTGTTTTAGCTCTTTCTGGCATGCGTGCTGTGCTTAAAACTTCTTTAACTAACCTGTGCGCACCCAGATTGACACAGCTGATGCCCAGGTTATATCGGCTACGTACAAATCCAGGCTGTAACTCCAGCGCACGTCTGTAAGCAGCAACCGCCTCCTCTGATCGGTTCCCGTTAGCAAGAGTCGCTCCCAGCTTGTTCCACAGCAGATAGTCCTTCACGTAGAGTTAAGAGAAAGAAGACTGTAACTGTTATACTGATTAACAATATGTAGAATATAATAGTGCTCTGTTTGAAAAACTGTTAAAAAGTCATATACACCTAAGATTGACTTGGGGGAGAGCAGGTTATGGGGTCATTTTAATTTTTTGGGGGAACTATACCTTATTAAGTGTGAAAGAACTAACCTGTGGCATCACTGACAGGGCGGCAGAGAAGCAGTCCACAGCCTTGTCATACTCTCCGCTCAGGTTGAAGAGAACGCCCAGGCCACACTGCAGCTCAGGGTCTACCTGTGTGGGGTCAGCGGCCGCTGAACTCAAAAACAATGTCTGCACTTCATTAAACAGTGCCCTAAGAGGAGGAACAACACGTGAAAAATGGATTAGCCTATTACTTGAAAGAGATGGGAACAATTTTAGGACGCTTTTTTTTATCTTGAGGGACCACATCCTTATTCACTTAAATCAACTGGAGAAGAGCAGCAAGAATATTCTTCAAATATCTTTCTTTTGAGGTCCACAGAGAGAAAAAAATCAATATAATGTTTTTGAACTAAAATGTTGAGTAGAATTTATTTTGGAAAGTAATCTTGCAGCGCATAATCAAAAAGTGTTTTAATATCTGCACTCTGATTAAATAACTGATTAAAACCGAGCCTATGCAGCTACTTACAATGCAATGCTGTCTGCAGATTGAGCTCCACACCTGTGTTTGTGTAAGACTGTGTATTTTTAGAGCACTGCCCGCGTTATGATTGGTGGAAAATGTAAATCTGTTGCTTGGTTACAACGCCCTGTCCAGTCACTTATGCATGTCTCACATTAAATGTACAAAAAGCCATTAAAAACAGGCTGCAGCTGCTTCAAATTCTGACCAGTTCTCAGTGTTACACAATTATGAACATGGTTTAAAAAAAGTAATTCTGGTTTTTAAGCCTTTGATAAAATAATTCAGACTCATCCCTCAATGTTACAGTAACATTTACACTGTGTCCTAACCCTTTGTCCTTTGAAATGCAAAAATGTTGCCTTTTTTTTCCAAGTTTCACGTAAATACTTTGAGGAATAAACAAAAATGTAATCCTGTGATGGACTAGTCTTTAGTGTCACATGAGTGTTCAGAAATTATTCTAAAATGCAGACTGGTTAATCAAGAAACATTTCTAACTAATGTCAATGTTAAAAACAGTTGCTGCTCAAAATATTTTGATTCCTTATAATGAATGGAAAGCAAAGCAGTTACTTGAAACAAATCTTTATGTAACTTCATAAATGTCTTTTCAGTCTTTTTATGTAGTTAAATGCAACCTTACTGGAAAAAAAAGTTTTAATGTCTTCAAATTTGAGGCGCCATAACTTAAAGTGTCACTCATCAAGTAGTGTACTTGTTTAAAACCCAGAACGTTTTTTCACAGGATAAAAGAACCTCTTACTCTGGCAGAAGGGATCCAAATCTCTCCTTCCCTTTCTCCCTCTCCCTCACACTTCCCCGCTCCTTCTCTCGTTCATGCTGCTCAAGGATAGGCCGGTATTTAGGATTGTGCCTCAACCAATCACGGAGCGTCTCGCAGGCCTGTCTGTGCAGTGACTCATTGGTGAAGCTCACAGCTAAAGCCATGAGAGCCGTCAGATTGTCCTTTTTCAGCTCAATACATCTAAAAGCAATTGAGACTTGACTTTAAAAAAATGATGGAAGCAGCATTTTACTAAATCAGTTAATTAAAAAAAGTTAATTGCTGTGCACTGTAAGTTTGCAGTTATATTTCTCACCTGCGGAGAGCGCTGATAGCAGCAAACTCTTGCTCGTTCTCTGCCTGGCAGGTGCCCAGATATTGCCAAGCCTGCAGCAGCAGTATCACACACAGTCAGCATTTGACAAAGACAAACAAGGAAGCAGAGCACCGTTAGAATCCCTTGAGACAAAATGTATCATCAGTTTTTGGATGCTGGGATTATATGTATGAAGCCCTCACCAGCTGGTTTTCTGGCTCTCTCTGAACCGCGCTCTCAAAGAGACGGACAGCTCCAGGAATGTCCCCCGCCTCCATCCTCTTCACACCCTCAGCAAACGGATCATCATGGGAAAGGTAGGGGTTGTCTTCTTCAAACTGATATCCCTAGGAGTTTTTAGAAGAAAAAATAAATAAAATGACACAAAGGACTGGACTAACTACTGATGTAAATTCAGAGTTGACACGTCACAGGAAATGTTCAAATATAATAAAATAGAAAACAGTTATTTTAATTTTTAATAATATTTCACAATATAACATTTTTACTTTATTTTTGATCAAATAAATGTAAGCAAAAAAAAAAAGTAAAAAATTAAACTGGTGTTTTTAGATTCTGAATGAAAAAAAACATACATTTAAGAAAAAAAATAAATAAATTGTGCATAAAATTTAAAAAAGAGCTATAAATATGAAAAGTGTGGATATATTGTTGTATTGTCAAATTGTGATTAATCCAATCCAAAATAAGTTTATTAACATAATATAGTACTGTGTATATTTATTATGTATATATAAATACACATGCATGTATATATTTCAAAAAATATGTAAAAAATACGTAAACGCATGCAAATATTTTCTAAGTACATACTGTATGTGTGTACATAATAAATATGTACAGAACACACAAATATTATGCAAACAAAAACCTTTATTATGTATGCAATTAATCACGATTCTTATTTTGACAGCACTAATATAGAGCATGCAACATTTAACATGTTCTTCTCAATATCGTCCACAGGTAACATCATGATTTGCAAGTGTGACATCGCTTTTAAACAGTTTAATTGTATTTTGTTGTTGTATAAACTGGAATAAGCGGAAGTGTCCGTGTTGTTAGTGGGCATAGATGTACAGCATCCAGATACCTTGTCATAAGAGCTGCTGAGCATCTGGTCGAAATCAGAAAGCCAAGGGTGAGCTTCAGCATCCCTCTTTGCCATTTCCTCCCACTCCTGCTGGAGCTTCTCCCAGAAGTCAACATCACTCTGAACTCACACACAGCACACGAGCAACAGTGAATGTGACATCATACTGAAGTTCGTGTAAACACGTGCAAGTGTTTAGTCTGTCTCACCTCGACCGCTGCTTTGGCCTGCTGGAAGTCTGGCCCGTATGCAGCGAATTCATCTACCCAAGATTCTGCAGAGTCTGCCGAAACCTAACGAGCACAGCGACATGCCAGGCTGTTAGCAGCCTCGAGAACACAACACAGAGCCTGCAAATGCTTAAACACTTCTCAGCTGAAGGGGAAAAAGAACACATACTGTGATGAATGAGAGTGGAGGAATAAAGAAAGGATGTAATGGAAAACGAAAAAGAGGGTTTGGGAGACCGACAGAAGGACAATAATAACAACACAAAATCTCACCCTCATTCATCCATCTTTCCTTTCCTCTCTACTTTAAAAATAGCAAGCAATGTTTAGTGTACCTTCACTACTGCAGGAAGTCAAAGTGGTTTCAGTAGCTGGGCACAAACGAAAAGCAGTGTGAGCAGGGCATTAGCTCAACAGGCCTGGTGTCTTGCAGCGATAATTAGCTTAAAAGCGCTATTAAATTAATGCAACAGTTTGCTCTCTTTAAGGTAAAAAAGGTTTGGTCAGCAGGGGCTAGTTAATGTAATGAAAATGACAAGCCTAAATCAGAGACAAAACAGAAATCACAGGACTACTGCATCACTGTTGCCAGGTGATCAGGGTCCTACCTGCCTGACGTTAGTAGCCCATTGCTTTGCCTGTTTAGCTTTAATTTTGTCATTCCTCTCTTTGCCCGCTTGAGTTTCCACTTGCACAGTCTCTTCCCCTGATTCCAGGAACTGGGCAGCCAGTATGGGACAGAGGTGTGAGGTGCGTTTGGTGTGAGATTGTTAAGGATAGTAGGGAAATTTAGGTATGGATGGAGGTTAAAAGGCACCAAAATAGGATCAAAGGGATTAAAATACGTCATGATGACCGACCATGACAAAAGGAAGAAGGAAATATCACAATTAAACTATTGCTTGTTCAAACCATAGGATCATTTTTTTTGTTTTTATAGTGGAGGCCATTTTTCAAGCATAGTGTAGACCTAGTCCTGGACGATTGTGATTTTTCCTTAAAAAAAAATCTTGGCTTGAGCTACAGTGGACTCTAAAAGTCTGAGACCACCAACAAATTTATATGAACAGGGTGACCGTTGAGACAACTCAATGACTTATTTTTATATATGAAATATTTTAGAATCTACAATATTTTTCATAATTTTACATCATAATGCTTTGTAATGAACTTTAGTAAAACTGTAATATTTGTATTTTATTTTAATTGTCTATTTAAAATGTTTATAAAAATACTAAACATATTCAAACAAAATGGAATGATGTTTTTCACAGTTAACTCCAGTTCAAAAGTTTGAGGTCAGTAAGTTTTTTATACTTTTTTTAAGTCTTATATGCTCAACAATGCTAAAATTATTTAGTCACAAATACACTAAAACTGTTATATTCTTAAATATTATTATAAGTTAAAATAACACTTATAAATACATTTATAATAAATAAATACACTTAAAATTGTAATTTATTCCTGCGACGACAAAGCTGAATTATCAGCAGACATTACTAAGGACTTCAGTGTCACATGATCATTCAGAAATTATTTATTTCTAATATACTGCTTTGCTGCTCAGGAAACATTTCCTATTGTTAGTTATGATAAATGTTGTTAAAATGTTGTTTTTATTCATCTTTTGGTGGAGATTGTGATTTTTACAGAATTCTTCGATGAACTGAAAGATTTCTTTTACGAAAATCTTTTAAAACATAACAAATATTTTGTTGTAACATTTAAAAAAAATGTACTGAATCTTTTATAAATAAGAGTATTAATTTAATATATATACAAATAACTGACCCCAAACCAAATGTAATTTAATCCCAATTTTAAAATGTGGTCTCTGACCCCACTATATATATATATATATATATATACACAGAAACCAGTTGCTACAACAAATAAATCTATTCAAGACTGTATTCCTCATGAGTAATTATTTTAAACCCAACAGCGCACAGTGCAAGGATTTACAGTCTGCTGTATATTACAGTTATAGCTTGAGAAGAGCCAAGATGGCCGCTCAGGGGCAGCAGTGTCACCCTTCACAGTATTTCCTCTATGGCAGGAGCTGGGAAGGGCTCGTACCTGGTTAATGCTGGAGGCCCAGTGCTGTGCCTCCTTGGCCTGTGCTTTATCAGTGTTCTCTTTTCCTGCTCTGTCCTCCACAGTCACACTGCCCTCGCCAATCTGCCTAATGAACCGCAGGAACTACACAATAACAACAACAACAACAGCTATTACACATCTACTGCTAACAGGAAACACATTGGCGTTGAACACACACACACACACACACACACACACACACAAGTCTGCTAGTGGTTTCTTCTTGACAGTTATGGTCAGACACAAGTAGACCACAAGGAGGAAGGTATAACTGCCAAAGGCATAACGTATCCCAAATTATATGATGAAGCATGAGCAGAGTTAAATGAAAGAGAGAAAAATATGAGCAAGTAAGGAAATGCCCATGAAAACAAGACCAATGTCACATCACTTTATTATCTCCCACTAGTCAAAAATGAACCTAAACATGTATTACTTTAACCTTTCTAAAAAAAAATAACACAGAGGTGCATACTGGGACGTAAAAAGATCCCTTGAGTTTGTTTCTCGATCAGTACAGATTTGAAGAAATTTAGCATTGCTTCACTTGCTCACAAATGAATCATCTGCAGTGAATAGTTGCCGTCAGAATGAGAGTCCAATCAGCTGATAAAAAGATTGATGACTCAAATCCATCTATTAACAAAAATCTGATCATTAGATGGTTTCAAACCTTCAAACCCCTGTTTTTGTCTACAATACGTTAATAGTTCTTCAGTCTTAATATTGCTTTCTTCAGTGAAAAAGTAATCTTTGTCTGAATCATAAAGAAATGCGCATAGATCAAAAACTGTTTACATACATAATCAGTTCAAAACAGTTCTAAACAAATTTGACAGTGGATATCAATGAGAAGACAAGAGGACTCGGCAAGTCCTTGTTAAATACACACAGTTCTTCACTTCACAAGACAGTAATTAAAAGACTAGAGTCACATGGAAGTATCTGATGCTAAAAATCTCCAAACCTGTTCCGACGAAGAAACAAACTCAGCTACATCTCAGATGGCATGAGGGTGACGATACACAGGGCAACTTTTGGAGCAACATTGCTTGGGCACTTTCCCATTGAAAATGGGCAACATATTTCTATCTGGATATTTAAGATCAGTCGTGGGCCCTGGGTCTCATCTGGTTGCCCGTTGACAGCAACATTTCCCGTAGTTGCCCGGCAACATTGCTCAAAAAGTTACCCTTTGCATCATCAGCCTAGGGTGAGTAAATTGTCAGCAAACTTTCAAATTTAAGTTTAAGTGATCCCTTGTGACCGATCAATTCTGTGACGTGACATTGGTGAAAGCAGAGCGAACTTTAGTCAAATGTCCTTCCAAAAGGGAATATTTTCATCAAATTACATTAAAGTCTCTGTGTTGCTGCATTTAATACAGCAATACGTCATGAGAGGCCAAGTTTAACAGTGATTTTAGCAATGTGGACTGTCAAAAACACTGTTACTGCAACTCTTAGATTTAGGTTGCTTGCTATATACAGTATATAATTCATTATACCTGTTTGCCGGTGGAAAAGCAACATAGTAAATTAGCACAAAACTCAGTATCTTTTAAATACGGAGTATTCATTTAGAAGCTGAACTATCGGTTTACAATTTGTGTTTTAGGTGCAATATCTATATGACTTTTACTAAGGTGTTTCAGCTGCAGCTCAAAGAACAGGTAAACCCTTAGACCTTCCTCTTCCTCTCACCTCTGTGTTCTGTAGTTTAGGGTCATCCACTTTGGCAAGGAGTTCATTCGCTGTTTGCCGTAGTTCTTCACCTGACTGGTATTCTTGTGTCCTGGTAGAGTAATAATAATAATAATAATAATAATAATAATAAATAAATAAAAAATATTAAAGCAAGGATAAAGTGACAAATCTTTTACTGCATCTTAAAATTATGGAACAAAACAAATACAACAAAAACACTCCAGTCTTTGTCAATTTAGTTCTAGGTTTTCCCATTACTGCCATTTTAAATCAAATAAATGCACAAGAGACTATAAAAGCATTAAAAATATCAAGTTACTGACTTATGATGAGTCTCTCGTCATACTTTTAAGATACATAAATACCATTCTTTGTCCTGTTCTCTTTCTCCTAAATCTCCCAGCCATAACTTCTCCTCTGATTGCTCCAGGTACTCCTCTGCCCAGCGGCCAGGGTCTATGAGACAACAGGAAGGGAACTGAATAGTGGAGGTTTAACAGAAGACGACAGAAATAGTGAAGCAGCTGAGAATGAAAAGATGGCTGGACAAAGACAAGTGAAGAATCGTCAGCTCTACCTGATGACACCCAATGGCTTCTAACGGCAGTTTAATAAACCTAATGGCAGCCAAAATGAAAAAGCAGATCAAATCTGCTAAAATAGCACATTAAATATATATTTACCTGCCACTTCATTAATGAATTCTCTGGTCCAGTCAGCATCAGCTGGATCCAGGCCAGCTTGTCCAGAAGAAGCGGCGGAGTCAGCACTAGACAGAAACTCTGACGCCCAATCTCCAGACAGAGCCAGAGCAGCCACGTCAGGAGCTGAGAAACGGAAACGTATAGTTACAGCACATCAGGAAAGTGTTCAAATCAGGCTCTTATGTGTGTTTTTGAGCAGGCTACCTCTCTGTGGAGCCTGTCTGTAGCTCTGTTGATCTATCTGCTGCATTTCCTCAAGCAGTTGGCCCATATCAAAACTGTGAGGAGGTCGTTGTGGGGCCTGTAAAAACTCATTGACCAGCTGCATTTCAAAACAACAAGACGTCAGTCAGATTACAGTAAGAACAGAGAATACGATCACAGACTACTGACTCATCAGGTCTTTGAAATATTAAAATATCCAAAACAACACATACCTCCTCTTCAGTGGCTATTTCAATTGGAGTAGGAGGAATCTATGGAGGAAAATGAGGGAAAGAAGCTTTTTTAATACTCATTTAATTTAATTTAATTTATTTTCATTTATTCTTTTTTTTTGTTGTTGGTGAAACTAATAACTATTTGTCAATCTATTACTTAATTAACTTTCTTTTTTGGGATGATTTAACTACTTTATTCCAAATAATAATTAAAATGTTCTGTGTTGCCAACTAATCATTTAGTTGACTTACCAATAAATGATAACCATAGCTTTGAAAAATGGATTCCATGCAAATCACTGTATTAGCATTACAGACAATGACGTGCGAGTCCGGCCCTAAATATTTTTATCATGGTTACAAGAAAGAAAATGTTCTGTAACTTACAGTGGGTGTCGATCTGTGTCTCCAAGCCCCTCCTTCTTGGGTCATGTGACCAGTCAGTTTCATGAGGGGATTGGCTCCCCCACATTCCGCCTCCACTAACTCCCGCATTGCCATGGCCAAACACCGTCAAGCTGGATCAAACTAACACCTTGAGATATCTACAAGTGGATATAACATCGTCATTGAAAGGTATGTTTTTATAAAAGTGACAGAAGTGAAGTGGTTTGGGGTTTCTTTCGAGGCCCCCCACTGTCTAAATCAACATGTGAAGGCCCCCAAGCCCTAGTTGTAGTTACTAAAACTAGTTATTTCTTCGTTTCTATAGGCTGGAATACACTACATGACCAATACAATCTGAACCGATTTTAAAATACTAGTCATACAAGTGCTTACTTTGTAAACAGTTACAGAATAAAACTGGGCATCACACACTAAACGACTGAGGATGATACACTACCAGACTTTAAAATCAATCACAACTAATGCAAAAAAATACATACTAGGAGATGCGTGACAAAGCTTGACTCATATTCTACATGATTTATGAAATCTCTCAAACAAATCTGCCAACAATGATTCTTCCAGCTGTTCATGATTTTCGGTTTAAAAACTATGGAAATGTATTGTAAAAACAAACAAACAAACTGCAATTTCTACCCAATAAAACTGTATATTCATTATAAAAGACCTACTTTACTAATTTACATGACTTTTCTGGTCTAGAAACGAGACTCCGATTTTCTTATTTAATCATTCTTTTGTCCTAATACATTTTTTAAAAGTCATTTTAAAGGTATAGTTCACCCTAAAATAAACAAAACGTCATTATTTACTCACCCTGTAGTTGCTCCAAACCTGTAAGAGTTTTTAAATTCTGTTGAACACAAAAGAAGGTGCTACCATAAACTGCCTACCATAAACTTTTTGGTTACAAACATTGTTCAAAATGCCTTCTATTGTGTTCAACAAAAGAAAGAACAACCTGAGTGAGAGTAAATAACAAAAATCATTTTTGGATAAGTTATCCAGTTGAGAGGACCCCTATTGAGTCCCTGACCTCCAGGCGACCCCAATTTGCAGCCATAGTGCACCATAGTTTCCCCGAGAGCGATATCCATGGCTTCTTTTACACATCTTAGTGTATTTATACCGATAAAATCATCACATATAAACAACCTATAACAATTAATGTAAACAATTTAACCTCTAGAAGTAGAGTCCTATGTTTCCATACCTGCCACAAACAAAAGCGCCTCCAACCTGAACAGGGAATGATAGACAATGAATCATCGGCTTGAAATAAATCCGGCGTGCTGAGCTACCTTTCCACTGGCATAAACATATGTTCCATCAGCTTATCCAGACTAGAAGGATTACACAGATTTCATTGTTCCTAAAAACAGCTATTAACAATTAACCAAGATTGCATTTGAACAGGCAGCCCTGGTTTACCTTGCTGTCGTTTTGCATTAACCCCAAAACAACCTGCTTTATTTGTATATGTATTTGTCACACTTGATAAAAGAAATGTATTATACAAATAAGAGTGTTTGAGCTGTGCATGACCACCGGTTGAACTGGTCATCAGATAACTCAAATTCTAGCTTAAAACTGCATGTCAGACACACTGTACAGTTCTGCTCCGAGTCTGACTCTATTTATATATTCAGTTTGGCTTCAACACAGGGACATTAGGTGCATGTGTGACTGTAAATGGCATCGTATCAATAAAGCTAGCGGAGTCAAATATGCTGCAGACAGTTAGCTTACAAGCTAAATAAACTCATCTCACCTGCACAGGCGACGTTGTCACCCCTCTTCTCCTCTCTTCCCCCCTTTTATCCCGAGAGTAATGGAGTTTGAACAAAGACAAAACACGACCGAGCGTATCAGGCTCTAAAGAGACAGCTGAGGTTAACGGCCCGGTGGTTGTCGGTACCTGACGGGTAAATGTGGCGCTGGTGACCGTCCCGTCTTTATTTACCTTCCCCGTGTGGCCCACTGAAACGGGAGCGAACCAGCCACACAAACCCTACACGCTACGCTCCGGCTATTCACAAACGCGATTTGCGCAGAGGACGACCGTGAGCAGCGCTTTGAACTGTGCTGAGCATCACGACGGAAGGAGCGAGATTTACGCTGAAATTACGTAAACTTCCTAAAGTGACAGCGCATGCTTCGAGTGACAGGTTGATAAGCTATTGTTTTAAGATTCAAGAAAAGGATTTTGTAGAATGTGCAGTCATTTAAAAAAAAAATTCCGTTATGTTATATATTACTTTAACACTGTCACGTTAACTTTTTTAAAATGAATATGCATTTGTAATTTAGGGGCGCATTGCTATAAACGTGCATACCGAAACAGAAATGCTCTGGTGACCAGAAACGCTCAAGGACCTTAACTTTATTCATTTATAGCATACATGAATGCAATAAACATGATGCCCAACAGGATGGAAATAAACCGGTTAGCTGTCATTTTAGCAGCTAATCTAACATAAAATTACATAACATTTAATTCAATGGATAGAAATAGATGAGATAATCTACTGGATTTTGCATTGCACTTGTTGTTATAAATTGTCATTTTCTGTTAAATGATGTAAGTTACATCCAGATAATATGTTTTGTTTTATTTGATTAATAACGTCATACTGTTACTTGTTATATTTCGTCATTAGGCCAATATTATAATGAAAAAATGTACAGATGCCTTAAATAAAGATAGATTAGTTGTATGCGCTCCACTTTTCCGTGGAGTGTAAGTGTCTTGACTGTTTATGTTATTCTGCTGTATTCATGTTTTAATAAAAAGGATGTAAAGTAGTAAACCCGTAAAATTAGCAATAGCTATAATAAAATATTTATTGATTGGTTGATTATATAAATTATTTATAATAGTTTCAAGACAGTTTTGTCGTCGAAAATGTTATTCCAAAGCATGGCAGACAAGGCAAAAATGGTGACATCTGCAAATACTACATTTGGTTTATTTATACAGACTTCACTGTATATTGTTATTAATGAATAATTTAAGTCTTTCAAAATTGTGTGTTGAATAATTCATCCAATATATTAAGACATGGAGGACACGTCCTGCCAAACAGAAAGGATACATAGGGAATTCATTGTATAAATATTCTAAAACATTTCCTATATTTGCTTGTTTTAAAATATTGTTGTTTGCAGTTTTTCAAGACTACGACAATAAAAAAAAACACTGACCATCTGTTAACCTCATCCGTGTGTTTTTATTATGAATTTTTTGAACAGATTATTTCTTCAGACGGTTATCAATAACAATCAATCCATATAGTCCATGTCATTGTGTCTATAAGTATAGTTAATTGTCCCAATGGTAACCACTGTGATAATATAGCTCATTAATGCAAATTTATCCATTCTTAATATCACACTGCAAAAAACAACAGGCCTTTATTTACTGACAGGTTTCCACTGTACACCAACACAGACAGAGAAATAGTCACGGGAGAAAGAGAAGAGGAGTGCGAGCTGGAAGGAGGAAGGGGTGGCACAGTTGTACATTCAGAAACCAAAAAAAGCAGTGGCAGTATCTAAAGAGTGTACGGTTAGAGAAAAGACAGGGGAAGAAAAGAGAAAGGGAGGATGATGGCCGAGGTGAGAAGTGTTCTAGGCATAACAATATTGTGCCTTTCTGCTCCACTGTAAATCAGATATTAACAAGTTTTTAAATTACACAATTGAACACACAAATAAATAGACATTCATCAAGCCAATCATTACCGCTCTTATTACTAATACTATTTTTGTCATTATCACTGGATATTACCAATAGAGATATTAGAAAAAGATACCTAGCCTATCTGAAAGTGCAAAGACTGAAAATGAACGAAAATAATGGAAACGACAACAAAAAATGAGAATAATAGTAGTAGTCATTTGTATTTACATACATTTAAGTACAATCAAAACTGCCCAGGTTGAGCTAACATTCTGATACAGCAGAGGGCATTGCACTGTACTGTGTTTTTCGTGAGGTTGTGAGAAGAGGTGCACAGATTTGTGTGTGTGTGAGCATTGTGATGCTTATTAAAAGAAAGCACTTGCATACCTAGCTGGAGTCTATCACTATTACGAAACAACTTTACTGACAAGTCCTCTATATCTGTACATGTGAATTTGTTCAAGGAATGTATCAAGAGACAGATTGTGCAGAGGAAATACAGCTTCTGAAGTGGTTTTGTACTCTGTGTACTGGGCACAAGACGTTATATTAATTACAAAATCTGAAACATTCGAGTCAATTAGTTGATATGAGTTGACAATTAGTGTTTTTATTATGTTTGATACAGTGTTAATAGCTCATCAATTGGAACGGCTGTAGGATGAATGAACATAATTATGCCATTAATAAATATCGGGATCTGGGTTGAGAGTGGCAAAGCGCGAGTGCGTTGTGCATTGTGGGAGTGTACATTCCAGAGAGAAGCATTGCATTCACAGAGGCTGAGATCCTATAATGTTGTGACTGGTGTGTTAGACACTTTGCATTTTCTTTGACGGTGCATCTGTGTGTGTGTGTGTGTGTTTGTATATTCCTGCGTTTTAAATCAGTAAGCGGTGTTTTATAGTATGTGGGTGTGGCTAATTGGCTCAGTAGCGTCTGGGGGTGGAGTCTCTTCCCTCTTTCTTGATGATGATTCGTTGGTCATCACTGGTATCGTCGGGCGAATCCACTACTTCTTCCTCGTCGTCACACTCTCCGTCCATATCTGCTGCAATTCCCATGCGGTTCTCATACGTCTAACAGAGAGAATATAAAGAGAGATGTGTAAGATACCACACACATCAGTAAAAATGCAGATACACTACCGTTCAAAACTTTGAGGTCTGCGGGTTTTTTATTTATTTTGTATAAATTAATACCTTAATTCAGCAAGGATGCATTAAAATTGTGATAGTTCAGACGTTTTTCAAATAAATACTGTTCTTTTGGATTTTCTATTGATTCAAGATTCTTGGAAAAAATTGTATCATAAAAATATTAGGCAGCACAACTTTTCTAATAATAATAAGAAATGAGCACCAAATTGGCATATACTTTTAGAGACTTTTATATTTATATTAAGACTTTTATGTTACGTTTAAAAAAATATTCCAATAGAAAACAGTTATGTAAAATTATATATAATATAATTGTTATAAAAATTGTATATTTCTCATTTTCCCAGTGTTTTTTCGGCAAATAAATGCAGCCCTGGCGAGTATAAAAGACTTTGTACATTAAAAAACCTGATACCAAGCTTTTGAACAGTTGTGTATGTATTTACTTTTGCATTTATACCTCCATTGGGTTCACGATGATGGTGAGGGCCGAATCGTCCCATTGGTTGCTGCCTTCTTTGCCTCCGCCTCTTGCTCCTTCACCACGGCGATGGATGGAACGGATGCGAAAGACACCAAGAATCACCATGACAACCAAGAAACCCACGCACACCATGATGATGACAGTTGCGGCTCCTGGAACAACTGTACACACCAGGGAGAGAGACATTATGTTTATTCTTTATATTTCTTAAGGTTATATAATGAGAAATATGTTTCAGAACTTAAAGCCTTCTCTGCAGTAAAAAAAGACCATTTACTAAACATTATAAATAGGAGAACAATTTTATATACCAATAAATGCCCCCCAAAAATGTCGGACTTTGTACCTGAGTTGCGATGTGGGTTGGGGAGTGTGTGTCCACTCAGTTCCCCGGTGTGATGGGACGGGTGGAGGAACTGCTGCTGGGACGCCAGCAGGTGAGACGGATGGTACAGACTGTCCAGAGAGTGCAGGAAGTTCACCTGAGCAAGTGTAGGAAAAAAACAGACAGACGGAGAGAGAGTGTGTTAATTAAGTGTTGTGTGTATATCCACATCAGTGTCATGTGTTCAGAGGTGTTCATTACCTCCAGCGTGAGCTCGTTGCTGGTGTACCGGCCGTTCATCTCTGAGCACGACAGACGAAACCTCCTCTCAAAACGAGCAGAGCCCTTTGCTAAGCGATAGCGAATGGAGCGCAACACATCCTCGTACACGGAGATAGACTCCGCTCCTGAAAGAGAAGGATTAAAGTGATGCAGTTTTTCTTTGTCCTGTTAAATAAATGAGAATGTATTCACAATGTATTTCTGCTAAAACATTTCATTAATACGTATTGCATTAACTGCTGTTCAAAAGTGTGGAGGTCAGTAAGATTTTTTTTTTTATACTATTTTATTCAGCAAGGACGCATGAAGTTTATCAAAAGTGACAGTACACCATTAAAATAGTAATGAACGTAAAATATATATATATTTTAAGCACCACAAATGTTTTAATATCGACAATAATAAATGTTTCAAATCAGCATACTGAAATGATTTCTGAAGAATCATGTGACACTGACGACTGGAGCAATGGCTGATAAAAATTCAGCTTCACCATCACAAGAATGAATTACATTTTTAAATATATTCAACGAGAAAATAGTTCTTTTCGCCATATTTTCTACTCTAATTTTTTACTGTATTTTTAGTTAAATACATGATTACACCTGGTGTCTGAATACACACACCTGTGTGTGTATATACCTGTGTGTGGTATAGAGTAAATATATACATATAGTGAAGGTAATTTAGACTATAAAATAATATTTAAGAAAAATTACCAGTGATGGCAATGTAGGCCGTTGTGTTAATGATGTCCAGGCCCCTCTCTTTTAATGCCTCCATGTCAACCAGAAGCTCCTCCCTTTCTGGGTTTAGCTCCTCCCCCAAGGGCTGGACTTCACACCCGTCCAGAGTATGAGCCACAGCATCTGACATCAGTGCTGATAAAGAGACAGAAAAAGACTGAATAATTCTTTACCCTTTGGCCACAACACTGAGGTGAGAGAAGAGCAAAGGTCTGTCCACTGCATTGCACAAGCCTAAAGTCCCAGATATCAGAGTGTGTATAGGTTAACCTGTGGACGAGTAAGTAACTCCATTGCTTGTTTTGCTCTCTCTTTCTATTGAGAGACAATACTTGCATACTAACTTGCAAATAATCTGATAATGCCCTGACCTTGACTCCTTTATTATGCTGCACCGCCTCTGGACAAAACAGAAACAAGCAGACCGCAGATATTTTGTTCATAGTTATTCATCAATTCGAGCCTCTGGGCTATTACAGGGTGTGATGTGTAGAACATTTTCCAAGAATAAATGAATAGAATCCATTTTGATTAAAAAAAGCCCTTATAGAGGTCATCCGTCAAGCGGTGAGCTCACAGATTAGTGTTTTGGGTGAGATGTTCAAAGCTTACCCCCTCCTTCCATGCCCTGAGCAGCTGTGTTCACAGCATGAGACAAGGAGCAGACGATACGGAGCTCAGGAAACAAGGGAACTCCTTGAGGGCCCTCAAACTCAGCGGCTGGCCGGGCCAGGTGGGGTCCCCCCCCAGAGAGAGAGATCTGAGGGGCGTCAGGCTGGAGCACCACCAGGTAACCCTCCAGCTGTCTGAGAGAGAGACAGCTCTCTTCACTGAAACACCTACAGACAAACAGAGAGAATAATGACGATTTAAAGAGAATACCTAGATACTCCCGAATAAAGTATATTTATATTTTTTAAGTCATTTTGCTCTAATGTTTTGTGATTATAATGTTTCACATTTGAATATTTAATAATGCTTTAGGTCAAACGGTCTTAAGATTTTAAGTGGTTTTGAAAGAAGCCTCTTATGCTTACCAAGGTTTCATTTATTTGATTAAAAATATAAAAAAAATAACATTTCTACAATATATAACTAGATTTCTAACTTAATTTCCTCTGAGGCTGTTTTACAATGATTTGTATTGTAAAAAGCACTATAAAAATAAACTTGAATTGAACTGAAAAACACATTAAAAGCAGTAGTATTGTGAAAACAACTCTTTTCTTTATCCGTGTGATGCAAAGGTGAATTTTAAGCAACCAGTATTCTTCAGTGTCACGTGATCTCATTCAAACTATGCTGATTAGCTTTTCAAGAAAACAGTGATGCTTAATATTTTAGTGAAAACAGTCATACATTTTTTCAGGAGCCTTTGATGAACAGAACATTCAAAAGAAAATCATTTGTAAAGTAGAAAACATTATTAAAAAAAAACGACCGTCACCTTTAATTTAATACACCTTTCCTAAATAAAAATATTCATATAATTTAGAAACAGACCCCATTTTTTAGTTAACTGACCTCAAACGTTTAAACTATATGATTGTTATTAATTTGATAAATTAATCAGAATATTATATTCACGTTACTGTTTGCAACTTTGCATGAATTTGTTTATGTGAATATATGACAATAAATCAGTGAGCAGCTGGTTAAATTAATCTCCATCTGATTGTTGAAAATACATCTGGTCATCACCACAATCCTTGACCTGATATCTGGTGACAGTAAAGTAAAGCCCTAATATAGAGGAATAATATATGATTTTACACCGATTTCCTTTAGTCTGCACTCATCAGTTTTATCTCCTCCTTTGTCCTTTACGTGAAAGTCTTTTCTTTACTCTTCTACAGTATGGATAATATTTTGTTATTTTAATATCAGCTTGGGTTGTTGAAACTATCTTACTGTTGGTCACTGCAGTAAATTCTGAGTTGAATTGCTGAATTAAGTTCATTATTTCAGTGTACCTGAGAGATGTGGTCAGTTTGAGCGGCCGGACACCAGGTGTGGCAAATCGTAGAGAGTTCCTATATGTCACCTGCTGAACAGCACGGTTGAAACTTTCAATGTCGTCTCCTTCTAACACCAGCACAGACTGGCTGGGGTTCACATGCACCTGGAGATGGCAAATTACAGGAGCATTTTCGGTTAAATATGACTTAAACTTAACAGAATAGAGTTAGACGAAAAACAAAGCAGAACTGTTAAAGTACAGCCCCATTTTTTTAACTGTGGGCTATAATACAGGTGAAGATTAACCCAATAAACAAACTTTCATTCATAGTGTCAATGTACCTTCATGCCTGATCCCAAAGTCTCAAGATCTCCGAAATCAAGCCCTTCTCGACAAGCATACAGACACTCCACCACACTGTGGGGCTCCACATTTCCTGGACGCACAGTAACTCCAGACAAAAGCCCTTTGTAACCACTGACAAACTTCCCTATGTGGCAAAATAAAAGGATATACATATAAAAACGAATCGATCCAGACGGATTCATACCAGGACCTAACTGATTATCTCTGTTGAGCTCAGAGAGCTCATGAATAACACACCCTCATCTGCACTCAAATATAGACAGAATCGTTGTCCTGGGGTTCACCTCACCTGGATCTTTACTCTCTGGCATAGTGTTGTTCACAATGTCTCTCAGTTTCTCTTCTGGCTCTACAGGAAAGAAAATGAAATAATAATCATAAATGCTTTAATGCATCTTTGCTGAGTCTGATGCACCAGTTCTAAGCATATTTGCCAAATGAAAGTATTGAGATCTTACCGACTACTGACTGTTTCATAAAACTTCTATACTCCGACTTTTATAGTGCTTTAATTGTGTTATTGCATTTTATGGATTCCCTGTCCAATACGAAACATATAGGGCTAAAGCTGTGTAACATTAACAAGTAAGAAAAAAAATTACAGCATAACATTTTTGATTATATGAGGGTGAGTAAATAATGGCAGTAACGTATAGCCAAACTGTCATTTTTTGACTATTATTTAAATCCTCTTCCTGGTGTCAAAACATCATTCTAGGAGGTGATTAACACAGACTAGGTGACCCAGTTAGAAGAACAGCAGGAGACGGGGAGCTTGGGCATCTTTGTACCACACACTCTCTTTTTTTACGACTGCCACAGTGTGTAAGAATGATTCTGTTTAGTTGAATAATACATGAGTCTATTAATAGCTGAAACACATATAGTCTTAGAAAAGAACATGACTACAGATTTCTGCTCCACCTACTGCTGAGATCTTCACACCAGCCTCTAAAATTTATCACATATGACTAATCGTAAAATTACCCCAGCATGCTCCGATGACCAGCCGCTGGTGTGGTGCGGGGTTGGGGATGGCTCCGTTGTCATGGATGAGTGCGGGGTCAAAGGTCACGCCATCCACGTAGAGTGTGACAGAAGGGAACTGCACACTAAGGGACAGGTGATGCCACTCGCTGTCACACACCTGTCAGAGTCAGAGGGCAAAGGTCAGCTTTGCTATACAATAACTTGTAAACATGCATTTTTATAATATTTATAGGATTAAAAACAAGGTATCAGATAGGTCCGGTGACAGACTGTGTGAAAGGATTAAATCAACCAAGATTTGCTGTCACAGATATTTTACCTGTTCCAGTTTCCAAAGGAATTTGACAGGTCTTGCGGCGGACACATCCGGCCAATAGAAGAGAGAGAGACGACAGCCATGTACCGATAAAGAGTAGTGAGAGTACGAGTCATCTGGAAATGAGACCAGAAAACAGTTTTGTAGAGCAGCTCAAATTTCACTTCTTATGCACTGACTACTGACCAGGGATGTCTGGCACTTCGTTTCTAAGTTTCATGTTCAAAAATGCTAACTATGGCAAGGTATACTTTGTCAAAATATCAGATTTGTGCATCAGAAATAAATTAGAATACATTGTTTGTATTATGTTTTACATAAATAATTATACTTTGCTTATTTCCTTGAAGACTATGTTCTATTGTTTTAATTTAATTGATTCTTATTTTAAATAATACATACACTGCTGATCAGAGGTTTGGGGTCATTAATAATTTTATACAGTAAGGATGCATTAAACTGAACAAAAGATTTATATTTCAAACACATGCATTTCGCTTTTAATTTCATATATAACAGACAATCCTTAGAAATCACAGTTCCACAAAATATTATGCAGCTTAATATTAAGCAATATTATCAACATGGGTAATAATAAGAAATGTTTTTTTGAGCACCAAATCAGCAAATTAGTTTGATTTCTGAAGGATTGCGTGACACTGAAGACTGGAGTAGTGATGCTGAAAATTCAGCTTTACCAACTCAGAAATAAATAGCAATTTAAAATGTATTATTATATAAAACAGCTACTTAAAATTGTAAAAATATTTCACAATATTATTAGTTTTACTGCATATTTATTATATGAATTATCAAAATGATTCAAATAAACTTTCTGAGCATAAGAAGCTCAAAAAATATATACCAGCCCCAAACTGTGCCAAACCTTTTTAAACAGAAGAGTGCGCAAAAACATATTTTTTGTATGGAATTTTCCTGGCATTGGTACTGAAATGTTTCTGAGATTTTAGTTTGGTGATAAAGCCAGCTCAGACTGACCGTTTTTTACAGTGCTGCAGATAATAGTCTCCTCCTCTTTACGGGTTCCCCTCGCCTGATTGGCCGGTGGCTGAGTGCTGGCCCCTCCTCTTCGCATCCACAGCTGCAGGGTGAAGTGGTCACCGGACACTGCTGAAGCAACTGAATCAGGTACTACAGCAACATGGGCGGTGCCGTTGAAGGAGAAGACCAGGGATGAATCAGAAGATGGTAGAGTCGGCAGCGCAGCAGTCCAATTGGTTGCAGGAGACGGAGGAGGAAGGAGGTCGACTTCACCCCTCACAGCACCTGAATACATTAAAAGCCTGCATGTTATCGATTTAAAAACAGGGCTGGTGTCAGCAAGATTTACAAGAGCTATAGAATTATTGAGTGCACCCTAATTCGAAGGGATTTTAATTCTGTAGCTAATCTAAAGAGAATGGACTGATTTAGGACATTTTCCCATCTGCTCTAAACGAGATAAACAGTTGGGCAACAGAGTCTGTAACAGATAAACTCCAAGTTCTCAATTTTCTGTTCACTAATCATCTCTAATCCTAATGAACGAGGATCTGCCATCATCAAATTCAAACCGTGGGCATTTTATCATAGAAATGAAAATTCAGGAAATAACTTCATCTAACATACCACAGAGTCTGCGCACAGATCGATCGGAGTAGCTGTCCCTGTCACAGCCCTTGCCAATATGACCCGTTTGAAGCTCGACAGTAGCCTGGATGTTCCAAACCGTCTCCTCACACGTTTCCAAGTGCAGGTTCGGGAAGAGAGGGATACTGCCAGAACCAGGAGTGTACTCGATGCGTTTTGTCCATCCTGTAATACACACACACACACACGATCATATAAAATAACAAGTAACTTTGCAAAATACATCAGTTTTCAACTTTGTTGAATTTAGGCAAATATTTATAAAATGAAAATAATGTTTCCCCCCCCCCGTGAGAATAAATCAGTATAATTTAATTAATCCATTAATACATTTAATAAATGAAAATAAAATAATAATATTCAATAAATTAAATAACAATAACAAAAATAAAAAGTACAAATATTTACCAATCCAGCCTGGTTTGCAGGATGGTTTTACTGTCACTATGACCTGAGCATCAGCCTGAGCTCGGTTCTTCCCACAGTCAAACGCTGTCACCCAGAAACTGTGGACACGCTGGCGTTTGAAGTCCAGTGGCTCAGTGTTCTTTATGTTTCCTAAATTTGTAATAGATAGAGAAGTTTACATACTCACATGACACTTAATTAGGTACACATTCAACTGCTTATAAATGCAAAAACTGAACCAACCAATAACATGGCAGCAACTCAATGCATTTAGGCATGTAGACGCAGTCAGTGCTAGTCACGTTCTAACTGAGCATCAGAATGATTTTTCACAGACAGCTGTCTCTGGGGTTTACGGAGAATGGTCGAAAAAAAGAGAAAATACCCAGTGAGTGGCAGCTTTGTGGGCAAAAATGGATCTCATTGATGCCAAAGGGTCAGAGGAGGATAGCCAGACTTGCTTGAGCTGAGAGAAACGCAACAATAACTAAAAGAAAAGAAAAGCATCTCTAAATACACAAGTTCAAAGCAGCAGAAGACTACCACTTCTGTGGAATAGAAGTTTGGAAAAAGGTTGCCATGTCAGATGATACAATTTCTATAGTGACATTGAGATGGTAGGGTCAGAGTGTGGTGTAAACAGCATGAAAGCAAAGAGTCATCCTTTCTTGTATTAATGGTTCAGGATGGTGTTCTCCACCATCTCCACCCCTTTATGGAGATTTGCATCTTGGATGCGCAGTGGCTTAGTGTGACGCTATCATGTCACTACAGAGCAAAATCTCTGAGGATGTTTACTGCACCTTGCTGAATCCGTGCCATAAAAAATGAAGGTGGTTCTGAAGACAAAAGAAGCAAAGAGGCCGGTGGGTGTATATCAAGTTGAATGAATACAGAAAACACTAAAAGAAGCCAGAAGCTTTGATAAAACAGACTCGCAGGTTTAATACTGCCAGGGACACTGAGAATATGATAAAGAAACCAGAAGCGTCAAAAGCAGCTCGAAATGAGAAATGTGAGCAAAAAGAAACAATGCAATAAAAGATGAGGGGGCGGGTGAAGGCCAACAGTGGACTGCAGGAGTGAGAGAGTAAAAGAACAATATTGAAGTGGCACAATAAATAAAAGGATCTTCACACAGCGGTGTCTGGTTCAGCCTGACCCAAATTACGAAAGCAAACCACACACACTACAGCAGGAAAATCTGCAAAGTCATGGCTAAAAAGCGGACCTCTCTGCCTTGTGAGCCTCGCTCATTGTATCTTTCTCCTTCGTTTTGGTTTCTTTGCATTGGCCAGTTCCTTCTTCGTCAGCATTTGTCATGTTACAAAATGTCCGTTATTGATCTGTCAATGGGTGCTCTGATCTGCACTGGATGATCAGGAGAGGTGACTATCCCTCCATCTCACTGCAGCAACTGTTCGGAGAACTCCCCTAAAAACCAGCCTAACATCAGCATGCCGCCTCATTTTTTTATTATTTGAAACAATAATTAAAGCAATGATGATCTTCACAAGAACTATTATAATAGTATGTATTACAATAATAATATTATGGGTATGAATGTTACAGGTGTTTTGGAACCTTTTCAAATCCTAAAACTAATTTATTTGAATTCACCGTGTCCTAAATAGTAGCACATTTTAAAGTAATAATATTGTCCCTTTAAATAATATTACACTTTTAATATTGCTGAAAAGTTTTCACTTTTATATGGGGACTTACATTTAGGATAGCTCACCCAAAAACATTTTATTCTGTCATCATTTAGTCATTCTGCAGAACACAAAAGAAGGTATTTTCAAGAATGTTGTTTACTAAATAGACTTCTACTGTATGGGAAAAATATATTTTGTGTGTAAGGTTTGAAAAAACATGGAGGTAAGTTATACAGATTTTTCAAACCTTTAAATCCTTTTTAATAAAACATGCTGCTAGCTGAATAAAAACATCCTTGAGCTACATACTTCAGAGAAATAGTGTTCATTATGCGCTTGAAAGATTAAATTGTTTTTAAACACTTTTAGTTAATAACTAGAGTGAAACTGAATCCAACCATAAAGTCTTCATTAAATATTTTATGAAAGCTCCTGGCAACAGAGTAGGCATAAAAACACTTTTTATATTTTTACACACACACACATATATACATATATAAATATATAAAGATGCAGAGATGGTTAGACCTGTCGGCCCCTACATGAGATAAACAGCAGAGGCAGACAGTAGTGAAGCATTTTCACTTTACTCAAGTCAATTTTCTTTGGAAAACTTAACTTCACTACATTCCAAAGCATAACGTCTAACGTTTTACTGCACTACATTTCATAAAAATATTTGTTTTTACTCAAATAAATAAAATTACTTTTACTTAAGTAAAGGCAGGATGGTAATACTTTCTAATCTAATTAAGTATTAAATTATATTTAATATGAAACATAGTGCAGTACAATATTATCCTTTGGATTGTTATGAAGTAAAGTTTTCTAAAGAAAAGCACAAAGTTTTTTTACAGCAGAGTAAAAACACTTTACTACTGTCCACCTCTGATAAAAAGTGCATCAGTATTTTATCAATGCCAGCAGTTGTAGTTCTCACCATCGTTGTCAATGGTGAAAGGGACGTTGGGTGTGATGATGTCATAGAAGCAGATCTGGCTGTACTGAGGTGAGCAGTCGGCATCGACAGCTTCCACCCGCACGATACGATCAAACAGACGACCCTCGGGCACCGATGCCTCGTACCGGCGCTCCACAAAGACAGGAGAGAACTCGTTCACATCGTTTACACGAACGTGCACCGTGGCCCTGAGAAGACAGGGTTAAGTGAGTAAGAATGCTGTGGGTGTGGTAGAACTTTAGCAAAACCAGATTTTTAGGAAAATTCCGTTAAAATAGAGGAAATGTCTTACTTGTGAGACTTCTTGCTATTGGTTCCGTCAGGACCTTCGCCGCAGTCATATGCCTGGATGGTGAAGCTGTGCTCCTTCTGGCTTTCACAGTCCAGAGGCTCCTTGGACCGAACCAGACCTTCTCCAGTGGAGCGATCTAACACCACTGCCTCAAACTGAGCCGAACCAGAACCACCTGGTCCGTTATGAACCCTAAACCCACAGATCTCCCCTGAAAAGAGAAAAATACATCTGCACTGACTACATTTGAATAAAATATATTTAGTGTTTGACAACGTTTGTACAAATCCTAATTTAAAGTGCCATTTACTACACAAGTTAAAAAAAAAAAACATTGATGTGTGAAATGATGTGAAAAGGGCTGCTGAGTGCTCTTCTGGAAGTAAACACTTGTCTGTGTTCAGGAAGTCTGTCAGCCCTTAATCCCTGTGTAATTTGTGTAACTTGTGTAAACATAACATGTAATTACTTACCGGAGTACTAAACTAGCTGCTAGAAGCTGTAAAGTTGCCTCCCTCCCCATCAAGGTAACCCTTACCCCAAATCCTTGCCTAGACCCTAGTCATTTAGAAATACACTAGAAATATTACATACACAGTTAGTGTGTCCTTTTACACTCAAGAGGTTTGCTAACTAAAGGTGCGGTTATCGCTGTTCAGAGAATATTTCAATCTATGAAATCAAAAATTCACATGAGGGAGAAAGATTTGATCTATGCCTTACTAATATTAAGTGCACAGTTAGTGTTTAGGACAAATTCAAACGCAAATGTCCCCACATGGTTTCAAGAGCTTTTTATATTTCAGATGAATCCAATCAGAGTTAAATTAAAAACTGTTCAGACCCCTCCAAGTCTTTCCATGGGGGTAAATAGGTGTTTGCTGTATTCAGTTAGGAAGACATTAAATAAAGTACACGCATCCTTAATAAAACATCCCTCACATGGCTCCGGGGGGTAAATAAAGTCAACAACAACAGACCAAAACAAAACACTGGTCATGAATTACAAGCATAATTCGAGGATTTGTAATGAAAAATGGGGGTGGATTTCAATATATGCCAAGAGGATACTGGTTTTCCCTTCGCTAAAATAAGGAAGAGTTGTTCTGCTTTGCTCCTACATTTCCCAGAGACATGCATGCGAAACATATGTCCTATGACATCCGGCTAAATGTCACTTTTTTTTCAGTCAGCAATAGTGAGAAAAGGGTGTTTATTATGTTTGAAATATGGATATTTCTCTTTCAAAACTGCATGGATTTGATACAGGAGGCCTTCCCACTGAACAATCGTCTTTGTCAGACGTTGAAATGACATCCCCTGACAAGCCAAAATGAAAGTTTTCATGACGTCTTTTTATGACGTAAAGACGTCACTGGACGTTCAGTACCAATACTGGACGTTCAAAAGACATCATAAAAAGACGACATAAAAACTTTCATTCTGGCTTGTCAGGGGATGTCATTTCAACGTCTGAAAAAGACCATTGTTCAGTGGGTTTATTCACCCTCCTGGAGCCGTGCGAGAGATATGCACACACTTTTGTGTGTGTTTTGTACCCTTAAAGGGAAACACCCTCTTGCTACAATGATAGAGCTTAGAAAAGCCAAGACAATAATTAATACGACTCAGACTGGATTTGTCTGATAAAAGAAAGTCACATACACCTAAGATACTTCAGAGGTGAGTAAAACACATTCTAATTTACATTTTTGGGTGTACTGCACTTTAAATTGATAACTATAGCATGACTACAAAAATATGGTCACATTAACACAAAATAATCACTAAATAATTGTCTTTAGACCTTAGCCAGCATCATATCTATTAAGAGCGATACGAGTAGAGTGCGTTCAATAGATTGTTCTGTTATTTAACAAACCAAGCAGCTTTTTGTTGTTCAGAGTAGCAAATTATCAAATATCTAAACCTGATAGGGAAATCTTTCACCTCCACACAAATTCCTTATTGTGTGTATTCTTATCGAAAAGACTGATGCTGAAATGGCAAATGAGCTTGCACCTTAACACATAAAGGTGCGACATCATCAGCATCTTTACCTGCATAGTGCAGCGGTGCATCTTTATCCAGGGCGAACAGAGGTGGGTTGAGGAGGACAGTGTTGTCGTTTTCCATGACGATCCCTTGGTACTCTGTTTCGATCCATGGCTTGTGCTTATTGGCTGAGAAAAAACAATCACAAAAGCAAGGGACAGGTGTGAGGGCCACCGGAACAAGCTGTGATTCAGAACAAACAGCTTATAACACGTCATTATGAAGGTGAGCGAGCAGAGGTTCAAAGACGAACACAAGCAGTCCAAGCCAAAGGAATTTGCAACAAATTTAAAAAAATAAGTTGTGCTTCAATACGTTAGCGGCAGATGGTGCAATGGTTCAGCCAGCTGTACATATGCATAACACTTGCACATTAAGTTACAAACAAACCCATATGGGGATCGACTTAAACTGTGTGATGGACACACACAACACAAACACACCAACACACACACGACACACCATGCCTCACTGCTTTGCAGAGTAATTAGGTGTAGAGATGTTTGGCCTGATCGCGCACCGTAAGGTATATTGCGCCTATCACTCAAAAACAGACAGATAGCTTCTCTTAGAATGCTCTGAGAAAGGCCGAACCATGCAAACCTTCATTGAACATCATCAACAATAAGGCTGGCCTACTGGCTGTTCTGGCTTGTGCTGCATTGCCACTATATTTTTTACATTCATTATCTTGTACATTTCATTTTTAAGCCTCGTAATTTAAACATTGGTTTTCTGTGATGTTTTTTTGCATTGTTACTGCATATTTTGTTTTGTCACTAAGATCTACGTTATATAGCTGGCTAAAATCATACCAAATTTATAAAAAACAAAAACAAAACAAAAAACATTAAAAATAATGATTTCTAAAGGAATACAGAATGTTGCACTGAGAACTTCAGTAAGCCATCACAGGAATAAATGGCATTTTAAAATATATTAAAAAAGAAAACGGCGTACTGTTTTTACTATATATTGGAGAAGGTGCAGATTTGGTGAGCATAACATACTTTCATAAACGTTTAAAAAATCCTAACCCGATATATAGTGGATATTTATATATAAAATGTCGGTATGAATGAAGAAAACATCCATTTATTTAAACAACTTATGTGGAAAAATATTCTAAAATATATGCATAGTTAAAAAATTATTATTTTGCCCTAGTGCAAGTAAAAATGTTGGCAAAAATCATAACCATGTCCTTTTTACTAAGACTTGTTTTATAAAAACAATCAAATCTCTTGTCATATGATAGCCTACTATACTGCTAGACAGCGTGCTGACCACTAAACTCATTGCACCAATCTTTTCCATGTGTGGCTGCATGCCGTCCACCTCGCTCTCATATTTCAAGTCCATTTGTCTTTTTTGCCATTTATCCACCTATCCCTTTCTCTCCCACCCACCCACGCCCGCGTTCCTCCCTCTCATCCCTCACTCAGCCCTATAACATTAATCTGAGCATCAGACCACTGGATTACTCCCCGGATTACGGACCGAGCGACAACGCTGTGCATCTCACTCCATTTATCACACGTGCTGCTTCCCCACACTGATCGGAAAAGCATTTTGAACGACTCCGTCAACAGCTGCGACAGAGGATAGATAAAAAGATGAAAGCATGTCTGTGATCACACGGAGAAACATTACCCGCAAATTAAGAAATATAGCATCTCCGGTTTCCCACGTGTCTAAAAATAGCAGAGACGAGAATAGATAAGCTTTCACCCTTTTCTTCAAGGACAAGAGTCGACCTCTCACTCCCCCTCTCCTTCTCACAGAGATCCTACAGCATATATACATCAGCATCCTTTCTGTCCTACTAAAAATTTTGCTGTCCCACCATCATCTATTCACTCTTTTGTTATTCCATCACTTTCTTCATCATGTTGTTTCTTCCTATGTCACCTTGAGACGCGGCCTACCTTTTGTGATCTCTCCAAAATCTACTGTTGTCATTCATAAAGGAGGACCACATTTATTAACTGGCACGATTTCATGCTTAACACCCCTAACATACAGCAAAACGGACTGAGCTTCTGTTTCAAATGAATTGTGTGTGCCAGAGCTGCGGACAGAAATGTTAATGCACTCATTCGCACTTAATCATCAACACAATGCTCAATATCAACATTCAAAAGGATGGAGGAGACTGACCTTTGTTGCCATGGGCAACCGAAGTCAAGCAAAAGAGGAGAAAGGAGAGAAAACTCATTCTGGCCATCTGAGGGAGGAAGGAGGGGAAGGACAGAGGGAAATAACATGCATTAACCTGATATGAAGCAGTTTAAGATAGAGAACAGAGGAGAAACAGATAAGCGCAAAGACAGAGACTGAGAGACAGACAAATTCCTCGCCAGCACTCCTTAAACGTAAACATTAAGACATTAAACAGCCTAGGTAAATGGGAATATGATATGCGATACCCTTGACATCGTTTTCGTGGCCTAGTATGGCCGAGGAGGTCTGGCTCCCATTTGAGATACAGTATGTCGACTATTATATAGCCTGCTGTATTTACCAGTGACAATAACCCCTCAATAAAACCTTGCAATTAAGCGAATTGAGTGCGCGTGAAATTGAGAAGTCTGCGCATCCTCGCTCGCACGCGCATGCAGGTATGTATCCTCGCGAATGTAGCTCATGGGCAGGTTTGTTAACAGAATATCAAATGTTTCATCGTGACGCTTGTCCTCGAATAACATCTGATCCGAACAGATTAATATAGACTATGTCATTTACTTACATTAGTATTTTTATAAATTTAAAGAGTAATATATTCCAACTTGGATGATGGACAGATACGTGATAAAACCTACTGGTGTTTACAAAGCGTTATTTAAACGACCGGTGTGATAGCTCACTCGTAACGTTACATCTCACACATATATGCGACAAACACGAATCGATTTTTTAAGCCTGTAAATGAATTCAAGCGATACAAAAATCGCCATATCGTGTAATAATTAAAAAGAGAGGGCAGTTTAGATGATATAGCAACTGTGTCACGCGCAAGAATTGAGTTATAAATATTATTGTGGGATCAAATATACGTTACCGTGAGGAGTGAGATGGTACCCCGCTCAGTCTCCTCTAAGCATCCGTCACACACTCACACCTATGACAGCCTGATGCCCGCCGACACACGGAACGCAACGGCAGGAGGAGCGCTGGGGCCTCCGGTGCCTCCCGAAAAGACTCGAACAGCGGAAAGGAGCCAAACTGGAATTTGAAGATTAGATACGAAGAAACCAATTCCCCCGTTTTCGGCGGATGCCGTGAGAAAAAAGACAGTGTAATATCCCCTCCCTCTCGCAGTTTCTTAACCCGCCCACACTGCGTCTCTCTCGCTCTCAGGACTCACCCCCGGTGAAACGAGAATTTACAAATCCTACTGCGGCGAGGGCTCGCTCATTAATATTCATTAGCCAACCCTGCGCCATTGGACAGTAGGAACGCAGCCCATTAATATTTATTACCCAGGCAGCGTCCATTGGAGAACAAAAGCGTAATTACATAACGGGTAGATAATATGCGACATCCAAATCGTCTCAATAGGTAGCCACCAAGCGAGATTAGCATAATCTACTTAATATTAATTAGCTAAGCAGTTCATAGTAGGAAACCTATTCGTTCCTCCCGTTTTAGGTCCCTAAGTCAGCGAGATGGCTGGCTGTGTGATACATCTGGGCTTCGAGGGAAGCATCTGGAGGCTGTTGTGTACTACTACTCATCATCAAACCACACATTTACTTCCCACTTCGAGTTTGTAATGAATGTCATTTGTGAGAGCGTTTGAACTCCTCACTTTCACAATCTGTGCTCCGGCTCTAGGGCCCAGACTGCAAGATGACGTCATATCGGCTCCCACAGCAGACGGATATAAAACCCTGACACCACAATTCAGAAAGACCAGAACCACACCAGAGGGGGCTTTGTTAAAATCCAGCATTTTTTAATGAGTATCACAAAAAACGGTTTTGTTTAAAAGTAGTTGTTTTTCTCTCTCTCTCTCTCTCACACTCACACGTTTTTTTTTTTTTTGTACATTTGGTAGCAGTAAGGCAGAAGTAGTTGTGTCCCAAAAACAATTTTTACATCCATAAAATATGCAACCACATGTATAAATATTATAAAACAACTTTGATGCTACAGTGAGCCTCTGCTCCCTTGGATTGTATCTGGGTGCAGGTTTTAGCCCTCACTGAAGGGTCATGTATATTTGTGCCAAGGATCTTCAATATGTCATGTCATACAAAACAGATACGGAGGCAAATATGCGGAAGAATTACTGAGAGCAGATCCTGATGTGCGATGACAAATACGCACCGACAATTTAAGGATTTAACACAGCAGTTTTAATAGTGCCATTGGTGTGCAGTTTACTAAAATACTTCTAGTTTAAATACTCTGCTCTTAATAATACTGACACAAATTTACCATCACATTCATGATTCTGGTAAGTAATGTTGATGTTACTGTGGTTTCCGCTTCACTTGTGCTAATACACTGGACAATGGAGTGAGTCAGAGAAAAGGTCAGATGGATGGACAGACAGTGTTAAATGGAGTGAGAGGACGAGATGACAGAATGACGATCCTTTTATGAAAGTGTCAAAAAAGCTGTACAAAATGTAGTTACCATAAAACCCACTCTTAAAAAAAAGAATCCCTATCAGAAGTTGTCTGGTCACAAGAAAAAAATGGTTTTAAAAATGAAAAACATTCATTTGTAATGCCAGCGAATGCTCAGTCACTGATCAACCCTTGCGTTTGCATTTTATTCTTTTTGTCTTTTTAGGATAAGTGAGGTGGAAATATTCCTAGCAAAGGAAAATAAAACATCTCATTTGTTTCCATCTTTAAAATGCATGCTCTGTGTCCCCTCAAAAAAAAAAAAAAAAAAAAAAAAGTGCACACGTGACCTCGGTGACAGCCAAAGTCAGTTCACTGATTAGACAGGAAACAGGAAATGAGATCATTACGGAGTAACGAGTGCAATGGTATGAGCAGACACAGTCTAATTATTTTCAGCCACCAAATGTCAGTAAATCTTATTTAACCAATATAGAACCTCAGAAATGCTCGCATTTCTGCAGTTTTTAACCTTTGCCCATTACAGTCCACCCAAAGAACTTTCCAACGGACTAACATTTGTACACATACATCAGTGCTGTATGTAAATAGTAATATATTACTAAAGGCCTTAAAATCTGTCTTCTTCAGGCGCTCTTTAAAAGTCACAGTTCACTTCAGTCAAACCTGTGTAAGAGAAAGAGGAAAAAAGCTGATCATTTTACATCTTCACAGTTACATCTAAAGCACTTTTAAGTAAGAGACTGCTAAAGAATCTGATAACAGATGTTCTACGATGACCTGAACGAAACACTGTGGCAGAGCTAGTGAAATGCTTTGTGAGACAGAGGGATGATACACTTTTCCTGCTGGAATTAAATGGCTCATGGTCACACTGATCCTAACTGAATCATCAGTCATGATCTAATGAAGTATGATTATGCTGCTTATAAGTCCTCCTGGGAAGATGCATGTTCGAAAGCCGTAATTACGATGTGAGGTGTGGGTTCACGAGATTTGCCTCAGCATAAAAGGATACGGCAACTGAATATCTTTCGTTGCTACTTCAAGTATTTTTTTGTGCTAGTGGAATTAAAGAAAACATAAAGATGGGCCACTATGCAGACTTTAAGATATTTAGCTTTAACCAAACTACACAAAATAAGTACAAACTGAATTGTTTTTAAAATTAAATTTATGGTTAAATCGTAATACAAGAATATTTAAAAGGTTTAAAGAACAGGGTGCTGATTTCACACATCACTGCTCAAAAGTTTGAGGTCATTTTTAGTTCATTTCAAATAAATACTTTCTAATAATAAAAAATAAATTATGGTTTAAAAAAAAAATGATATTTCAGGCAGCACAACTTCATCATATGTGACCCTAAACCACAAGTGACAAATTGAGATTGATACATTGCATGGAAGCTGAATAAATAATCTAAATACAGCACAAATTTTTCATCAAGTTCTGTTATTAACAGTAGGAAATATACAAAATATCTTCATGATCTCTAAATACATTTCTAAAGATCTTAATAGCAGATCTTTTGGGGTTTTTGTTCCTTGCTGCTGTCGCCTCTGGCTTGCTTGGTTGGGGATACCTAATTTCTACTGATTATAATTGTTTTGGCTACAGAAATCGTCTCTGCATTTAATAAATAAACAGTTTAATCTCGTCATTATACATTACCATCACTCTGTTCTCCTATTTGATAATGTTCAGTGCTTTGCTACGATCTGTATTGTTAAAAGCGCTGTATAAATAAAAGTGAGTGATTGATTGATTGATAAAAGAAAAATAAATAATTTTGACGGTATATGTTTGGTTATATATAAGTATACCCATGCTAATTATGACTGGGTTTGTGGTCCAGGGTCACATATTAGAAAGTTTTATCTGATCTTTAAGAATAGATCACTATAAATAAATACTATATAAACTGGCCAAAGAAGATTTTGAGTCTCCGACTGGTAATTAAGATATAGTGATATGAACTACAGCCAGATTAAGCCAGAACAGATTCCATGCGAAATAATAAATGTGACACACTCACACTCAGAAAAACAGTGAGAACAGAAAGATGCTAAATTTACCATTTTAATTAATCCTCCTTTTTCTCACTGCCTTGTCTTCGAGGCACGAACACCTTGCGGAGGTATGGCAGGATGAGAAAAGCAATGAAGAAAAAGATGTGACCACAGAAATATATAGAGGAGTAAACCTAGAAGACAAAAACATTCAACATGTAAATGACAATAGCAAATACAACAGGTAAGGATCAAGAACATCAGATTCATGATTAACAAACTCCTGAGGAATAAGAACCAACCTTAAGCCACTTGTCGTAAGTGAAGAGGCAGAATGGCACCAGAGGGTATCCCATAAACAGCCAGTGAACTAACTGTTGTACTACATATACAAATGGATACAGGTGACTCTGAGCAATAGATGTCAGCAAAGGACTGTCCCGCACCAGTGACTGAGCCTGCAAAAATATTTACAAAACACTTTTATTACTTTTAGCCTCTTTCTAGAGCCTACAGAATGTTAACTGTCTTATGCTTTAATAATAACCATGAAAAAACAATGAACAATGGTATATTAATAAATGGACCTTGTTCACATTTCCGGGGTTTTAAGAAATGAAAGATGTCATTGTTGGGAAAACTCTATAATGGTAAATGAAACTAAAACACATTCTCATTTGCCCTGATAGCAAAAAAAAAAAAAAAAATCCACAAACTTTAGTGTTATAAAAGTAAATTACATTTTTTTAAAAGTGAAAATATAAAGAACTAATAGATTTACAATGCGGGAAAACACCATCACAGTCTGTGAAAAGGGTCCATTAACATTAGCCTAGATTAATAAATGTTTCTTGCTTTGCTCCTCAATTTCCCTGTATGAGCGTGTCACTCGGTTCCCATGAAAAAATAAAGTGAAAACACTCCGCGAGTAAACAATCTCGCCCAGAGCCAGAGTTCACTGAACAATATTACATTTCAACTTGTTTTCTTTTTCCCATGAGAAGGTTAATGATCAAGCTCTACCATCAGCATTCATCAAAAAACGTGTTTTGACTCGAGACAGGAAATGTCATTTGTAAATATTCCATCAACTTTCATTTAATGTCTACTGATGTCTAACAGTTTCTGACGTGAGCACTATTTGTCATTTTCAAAACAGCACTGCAAGGGTGAGATGCTCCCTCGTATACTCCCAGCTGTCTGCAACCTGTAAGAATGTGTTTTACGAGCAAACTACTTGCAACAACTGCAACTGCCATTCTTAAGTACCATACTGTCATTGCCAGCTGAATCTCACCATCTGTTTCTAACCACGAAAATTTTGTACCTCAATCAATCTCCTCAAATGGCGTCAATAAGGCTTTTTAACACCAAGAAATGAACGCTTGCATTCAAGATAAAAATGCATTCAATCGATCTGTAAAGTGACCGTAAAGATGTTTATAATTCGACAAATTATTACCATTTTAGTTTTTTTAAATTGTAAAAATAGTAATAATAAAGAAAATACTCTACAGAGCAAAAATCTACCTCAGCTTCAGTTCTAAACTATATGGAGCCATTTTACCATAAATGTTCAATTAACAACAAAACCCAAACTGAAATGTAATTACTGTTTGTTTTCAACGCTTAAATCAAAAACTTGTATGCAAACATGCAAATTGCACTCAATGCAATTTTTAAAGTCACTTTTAAATTATAGGCTGCAATTTCTACTTATTGTTGAAATATAATAGTTTACAAAGTGACTGTCATAACTTGCTTCATAAACGATTTATTTAAATGGGGGGGATGTGGAGTTGTTAAGTTGTAACTAAAACACCAAGCCCCGCCCCACGACTGGCAAAAATGACAAAAACAGTGTTTGCGCGAGCAGGTGAGAGAAGATCGAGCGTAGGGATGATCGCGTGCGAGTGCTTGAATTGCGCGCGGATGACACATCAAGGGCGGGCGAGGGTTTGAAATGAGCTTGCGGGCCCCGTTTCGTCGCATGTACATGTTTTCCTCTCGCGGAAATCATTTACCGCACTAGCCAGCATCAGTGGTGCGCTTTCTTGTAAATGGCATAGATTTACCACCAATCCCGCATTGATTAAGTGAATTGTGAAAATAAGATCGCACTCACTGGCACTCCGTTTATACCGCTGTCACATCACAAAGCGCCAAAACAGCATTTATTGTCTGAATTTCCCAGAAGAAAATTCTGAATGTTCAGTACATGTTGACAATTCTCAGCATGAATACATGTACCATTACACTCCAAAAAATACATACTCATTCGCACATTCTGTGTAAGCTGTTCAAGATACATTTAATATTTGATAACCTTACTAATCTGTAAGTACTCTACAATGCAGTTCATTTGTCTCCATCCCTCACATAAGAGCAAGACTATTGCTTCAAATAAACTCTTAGTGAGTTACTAAACTCAGAAACACTATCTTCAAAGCTGTAAACTTTCAGATCTGCCGTCGGTTGGCATGAAAGTTAGTGATTCAAAGACTTTAGTCATCTTGATTCGAAACAACTTCACGCCTAAAGTCTGGTACAGCGATGTTGCCATGGTTACCTGTCTCTCCACATTGACTATGATGAACTCCAAGGAGAAGCAGATGAGGTACCCCGAGTGCAAGCCGTGCCAGATCGCCAGGAATAACAATGTGAACATTTGAGATAACAACTTGTTACCCAAAAACTTCAGCCGCTTAAATACATGCCTGTATCAAAGAAGACAGTGGAAAGAAAAGAGAAATTGAGAGAAAATTAATTAACACACACATAAAAATATGACTTTAAAAGTAAATGTATGAAAAAAGCATGGGTATACCTGGCCACCCAAGCATTTGTGTTGATGTTGAAGGAATTGATGGTTCCTGTGAAGAGCGGTGTGGTCTCAAACAGCCACAGCCTCACATTTGCACAGGCATCCCATTGGTGTTCCCCCTTTTCATTCTTCCCATTATAGCCCAGCCCGGAGAGTATACACACACCTTCCTAAGCATATATATATATATATATAACAATTTTAATATATAAGAGAGAGAGAAAAAAATCTGCTTCCAGTAATATTTTACAAAAATCTTACAAGAGATTTTTAAAGACACAGTAGATAAATAGATATGACTTGTTTGGGTCACAAGAAACATTCTAGGACAAAGAAAAAGCTTTGATTCCAAACAATCAAAATAATGCAATACACCTACAAATCACAATCTATAGACAGCCTAAAAACCTGTTCAACCTCCCCCTCAAGCTCAACAGGTATGACTAGATTTGCACTTCACATTCTTAACTAGAAAAAGAGGGCCACGTTTTGTTTGTAATTGCCTTGTTACACAGCTAACACCACTCCAAGAAGATAATGAAGATGCATTGACAGAGTTCACAGCATGAAATGTAATGACTCTCAATTACTGCATATCTGCTCTTAACGGGGGATTGTGGTTGTGCTGTTTACTCACCGTGATTACCCAGCAGCTGATGTACTTATACAGGTTTATTTTCACCCACAATAGGATGTACACACATTTGTACCAGAATGGATGTGCCTGAATCACAGATTAAAACAAAAGGATAAAAACAAATTAATCCCTTCTGATGAATTATGAAAAGGCGAGTATTTAATTTTTCCTTATAAAATCATTCCAAATGTAGCATGTTCTCATTTTATTTGACGTCCTGGTTCCTGACTCACAATAATCTTCAGAATGCAGTTCAGAATGCATATTTTCTTATGAAAATAGTTTTTTTCTTAAGAAGTGAATGACAGGATTTGGTGTTTATCTGAATGTATGATGCTTTTTGCTGAAGACTAGGCTACCTTTATAATCATAAGCAACTGACTTGATATCACTTTGAATTCACCACGTTTTTTGAATAGTTACATTCAAACAGATTTACTCTAGAATGAATGGTCCAATGCATTCTTTTCTTTTTCTTTTTCTTTCAAGTGTGAATGTGGCCTCTATCTGTGTGTGTGCGTGTGTGTGCGCTGCTAGAGTGAATGTATCCTGTGTGCGGGCACTCTCATGTGCTGCATGATGATGTTGAAAAGTTAGGTTGTAATTTTAAAATGAAAAACTTTTGTTGTTACTGATTTGCAAATCCAGCAATGAGTAACATTACACATAATCGGGCCAAACATTATTACACACACCCAAGCCTTATTATGAATTATTTGTAGTTAGTGTTTACTTACAATAATTCACTAGAAACAAACCATTTAATTAATTATATTTCTTCATTTTCTTTGGATTGAAGACTAATTGGCAGTTATCCACTTAAAGTTATTTAAAATTATTTTTGAGAAGATAATTTTTGGGAACATTATTCTCTTAAGAAAAATTTGCAATTAAACACAATTATCCACTTCTTAAAGAAAATTGCTTCTTCCCTCAACATAGAATTGGAAACATTATGTTAGCATTTAGCTTAGCTCCATTTATTCCTTAGGATCCAAACAGGGATAAATTTTAAAACCACTAAACACTTCCATGTTGCCCCTATTTAAGACTAAAGACGTGACTAGCTACACGAGTAAGATTGGTGACACAAAATAAAACGTGGCGATTTTCTAATTCTTTCGATGTTAATAATGGGATATTACTGTGTAAATGGAATCAAAATTTTAGTACATACGATTACATATGATTTAAAAGAAAAACAATTAATTATAGCAAATAATTAAATGGCATTCTCCTTGTACAAAAGTAAAAAGAAATGTAAATATTATTTTGAAGACATATACCTTGTTTTAAATTGACAGCATTGGTTTTCTACTGAGCAGTATTAAATCAATAAAGGTTTAGGTTAAGTAAAGTATAAACAATTTAAATTGTGATAATGTCCAATAAAACTTTATTGTAGGGTTTAGAAAATACACCAAATTACTACATGAAATGAGAGTGAAGCCTAGTGCATTTCCTATGACTGTGGTTCCATCACAGTGTTTGCACTAAACGTTTGTAGTGAAACGTTCCCACACACGATTAGATCCCACACAAGACAAGACTATTTGAGTCACAGAATCTATAGGCAATCTATATAAGCTACAGTTTTGGCTCACTGCTTGAACGATTGCTGAAATGTTTTAACTGACATTTGATGAGCTAAACAGATTAAATTCATACATATGAGTGCGGGTTTAATATGAACTCTGCTAACAACGAATCAGCATTTTTCACTCTTTGTGTGAGCTCATTTTAACACCCTTCTCCACAGAAGTCAAAATGCAGTTATTTGACTTGCAGCAACTCTTTTCCATTCCCAAGAATATATTAATAGGTGCCAAGACTGTCAGACAGCTCTTTGTGACAATGAAAAGATCCCAGAACAAAAACAAATGCAGCTCATAAAACTCAGGGACAAGGCTGATGACTTTGCAACTCAATCCACTGATTCACTTACCTCAAACTCATCTGTTAAGTAGTAGCTATCCGAGTAGTGCGGCCCACCTATCGCAAAGATTGCTAGTGTGATCAGACCCACACCAAATCGCTTCATTGCTGGAACCACACTGCAAGAGGAGGAAACATTTGTTCGATTAAATTGACAGTGGATTACTATAATGAGTTTTAATAGTACTGGTTAATTTGTCAAAACAATCCTGCCTAAACTTGCATGTGTGATTAAGATATGGTGTATTTTCAATTTCCAGCAGCAGCGACACTGGAGTCATGATATGTGAGCCGGCATTGCAAAAAAGTTGAGAAAAAGAGATAACATTCTGTAAATGAGCCGAGATTTTATGTGGCGACTTAAAACGGGAGCAAATACTGTTATTTTTCTGCATAACGTGATTGTGAATGGTTTCACAGTCCTCTGTATGTTTCCCTGTGCTCACATTCATGGATGTAATAAATAAAAATAACGCCTGGATAAGCGTGTCAAAAACTGTCTGCATTTTGATTGACTTTTCATGCATTTATAATCATTTATCTTTCTCAAGATTTAACGCATTATGCACTGCTGCAATTCACATATAAACAACAAACTACAGACGGTTCATTTTCCACAGAAAGAAAACTTATTTGAAAAATACATTTCCGTTGTAATCAGATTTTTTAACTCTAGGGCAAATTGTGCAGCAAGCCGATAACATCAGAGCACCCGGTGCCTATATGAATGTCTATAGCTTCATAGATAAAAAAAGATTAGGCATGTTGCAAGAGCAAGTGAGTTACTAAGACATGCTCTTTATCATGGTGCCCTAGAGCAAGTAAGTCACAAGACAGGAACTGTCCTTGTAAAGAAGAAATGAATCCTGCAAATCACTTTGAATCAAAACTTGCCACTAAATGGTAAGAAACAACCGTTTATTTGAAGGAGGTTGTTTTGAACTTTTTCCAAAGAGACCAGGAGACGTTTGGATATCTTTGAAGCATAATTCTCTCTTTATTACAAAATCTCTCTTCGTAGCGCTGTAGTCGTCTGAATCACCTGACTTATCTCAATTGTTTAACTAAGGCAGTGTTACATTGTGGTTTATATACATTTTCGAGGAGGAGGAGTACAGAGAACCTTGAGATTAGCATTCACACTTCTCTTTTGAAACCTGACAGATGTTCAGGAACTAACAAAAGGCTACTGTCTCAGAGTCTCAGCTTCCTGTTCTTAGAATATAAATCACAAAATACACGACTTTATCAGTTTATACTAATATATGGCAAACTGTGTTTAACCTTATATAAATTTGTAATACAACAATTCCTCTTTTAAGAGTTTTAAGAAAATTTAAACATTTAAAAAGTTCTGTCATGCTGACACAGAAACAAGCATGCTTCTATGGTCCGTGGAGTTCTTACGGCTAATAGTCTTTTCTGGTTGGAAAGGCCATTTCCTCGTGATGGGCATGTGTCATTTGTTGAACGAAACACTTCATACTGTGGATGCAGAATTGTTATTTCCAGGGTTGCCAGGGTTTACCTAAGAGGTATCAGAACTATGAAGAATTATCTTCAGTTATTAGATGTAGTTTTGTTGAAAGATCAAAAACATCTTGTTGGATTTTGTTCAAGTTCTCTGTTGGATTCATTAATCCGGTGCAGCATTCAGGGCCGATTATCGTGCAGGCTTCCCCTTGCGTTGCGGAAAATGTAATTGAAGGCCATTCTGTTCGGTCAGAACATTATCTTGTGTGAAGCGAGAGTGTCCATGATGCTACCTAAGGCCAAAGCTGTATCATTAGCTGTACAGAATTTGATAAGCTTCTGACTTGACCCAGAGCCTTAAGGCTCCAAGAGTTCTTGACCACCACGTTTGTGCACAAGTGAGTTCCAGGAATGCAGCCATCTTCTTTGTTTCTGGAAGGAGCTTAATTTAGTAAATGTTGGGGAGCTTGGGGAGGAGTGAGTATTTTCTCTGATAGCCGGTAGAACATAAACCAAGGTAGGATGTTGTAGACAGACGTTCTACATAACCAGAAAGTGCCAGTTGGTGGAGGAATCATACACCACTGATTTACTGAGAAGAATCTTGGGAGAGATGATGTCCTGTGGAGACAAACTAAGTCCTTTTCCTTTCTACCAGCTGATGGAGTAATGTCCACATGGGATTTTGTTCTCATTTGGATCACAAAGTTCATGAGGAATTTCAACCAATGGAGTCGAGACTGACGCATCATTTTCCATGCACCAAGGAAAAATCTTGGGCAAGAGTAGGTCTGTCATAAAGGGAGTAGCTGAAGTTAGGTTGCAGGATGGTACTTCAGGAATGCAACATGGAGAAGTTGAAGGGGATGTGATGTTGCGGCATGTACTTCTGCTGTATATTCCGTCCTGCTTTTACTAAAGGTGGGTGTGGCATGCAAACAATCTTTCCAGCAAACAAGACGTTTCTTGGCCTATTCATCTGTTCTATGAATATGTTGTTTCTGTAGCTTGTGCAAAGTACACGATGATTATTAAAACAGCAATTTTGATCATATTTATGGATTACTGAAGTTCTTTTGTGTGATTCTCTGAGTTGTGTTTTTTTTTCCGTGACAGTTGGCTCAGCAGTCTTTAGCACTTTAAAGCTTGATAAACAGGTGTCGATGTGTATGGGTCTCGGAACAGCCATCAAGGGGTATCTGCACAGAGTAAGAAAGAAAACAAAAGACGACAGAGCAGTATTTGTAGTAAAAAAACATTAGAGTTCTATCCTCTGTTCAATATGAGTCTAGTTTTGTTGTTCCTTCTTTCCCTAGTTCTTAATTTTTTCTAACACCTAAAGAACAGTGAGGTGAGGTTGGACTAATGAATGGGGAGGGCCTATTTGGATATCTTCACCGCAGAGGTAGCCCCCAAAAGCCTGGTGCCTTCGGTTCTTCTCTGGGCTCCTCACTGGTCTGTGTGTCCTATCCTATCCCTGTAGGTGGAGGAACAACTTTACATTGTGACGCATGAGTCCAAATTTTCCTTCCCTGACACAAAATTGCAGCTGCTGTTATCAGCATCACTTGATGCGGTCCATGCCACTTCGGCTCTAATGGTTTGTTTCTAAATGACTTTATCATGACCCACTGACCTGGGATGATTGTGTGTCCACCTTCTGGTGGATTTTGCCAACCACAACCTAACTCTTTCTCTGGAACTCTGTACTGTACTGTTCTGTACTGATCAGGGCATGTGAGGCAATGTGTACATCAGCAGTTTTAAGATTAATCACCCCTGGTATCTCATGAGGACTTAGACCTACTGATTTGCTAGGTGACGCTCCTATGCTACATAGTACAACAGCCAAAGCGTAGACCCATGGTACTCCTTCCACATGCCTTTAGCTTAGCCCGGTTTTGATTGTTCTGTTTGCCCGTTCAACCTGTCCTGGCGCTTGTGGTCCGTAGGGGAAGTGTAGATTCCACTTAACTTTCATCATTTTTGACTCTTCCTTGACTACCTGTCCTGTGAAGTGGGTACCTTGATCTGAGTCAGTGCAATCTGGTAATCCCCATCTGGGAATGAAATCAGTGATAAGACATTTAGCAGTATGTGCAACTGAGGCATGCCCTGTCGGATAAGCTTCTTTCCATCTTGAGAACTTGTCTATTACTACCAAAACATCAGTTTTTCCCTTACAAGGAGGCAATGATATGTAATCGACTTGCAGGTGACAAAATGGTCCTGGTGAAGCTGGGGTGTGCGTTGCTGCTGTAGTTGCTGCTGGTACATGATTGTTTTTTTGACATGTTACACATCTCTTGACTGTTTCAGAGGCTACATTTCTGAATGTTGGATTCCACCATTGATTTGAAGAAACTGTGACTCATTGTTGCTGGACCACTGTGACCCAAATTGTGTATTTGTTGAGCCAAATATGGCAGCAGTGATTCAGAAGCAATGTACTTTCCTCCTTTGATTCAGCAAACCTGATGAATCCACTGTGGCCCTTTGTCTAACCATGATATAGTGGAACATCTTTGTACAGATCAATGATTAATTAAGGAGGCAGAAGTGTGTTCTGTGCTGTAATACCTGAACACATCTGTACATTTGCATATGAACAAGCCTGTTTAGCAGCTACATCAGCAAGAGCATTACCTTTAGCTTCCATAGTTAGTATTCTTACAGTATTAGCTATGAGACGTGCTTTCACTTTTTAATTTCTTTAGAAGTTTCATGGCAAACATTAGATCTTTCACTAACCCAGCATGCTTAATGGGGGATCCAGCAGAAGTTAGAAACTGAAGTAACCAAATGATGTCAAAATCATGAACAACCAGAAAAGAATATCTGGAATCAGTGTAGATATTTGCAATTGATCCTGACGCTAGCGTGCATGCTCTAGTTAAAGGCACTAGTGCTGCAGCTTAAGCTGAAAAACGATCTGGAAGACGACCTAAAGCTACCACTTCAGTGGTGGACGCTACTGTATAACCTGCTGTTACCTTCAATAACTTAAGCAGAACCATCAACAAACAACTCCTTTTCTGAATTGTCTTTGGAAGTTTCTGCAACTTCACTTGTAGATGTGTATGTAAGCATAACACAATCAAGACAGAGGAGGTGACAGAAGTGACTTTTGCTTGATTCATTAGTGCTGATACGTCATGAGAGCATTTTACATTTACAGTCTGTCCTAAGATCATTCCTGATGAAACTTAAAGAGCTAAATATACTGCCTGCACTGCTCTGAGACATGGGTCCATACCTTGAGCGACTATGTCAGGTTTGCCACAATAGTAATCAACGGGGTGTAAACTACCCCCATGATCTTGCATTAGATATAAAGCCTAAGTGTTCATGAACAAAGCACAAAGGGCCAATCAGATTCAGATTCATGCAATTCCTAATGCTGGCGCTGGGCATAGTGCTCTCTTCAAATCATTGAAAGCTTTGAGATGAATTTCTTTCATACAAACTGATACAAATAAATACAAATGTCATACAACATTTTTTTAGAGGGTAAATAGTTAAACCCTACAGCTGTCCTTTAACTCTTCCTTGACAGGCTCAGAGGATATTGATTTTGTACTGGTCTTAAGGTACGTTCACACCAGACGCGACTATTTGTGCGTAGTTGGATGCTTTAACATTTTGAGTTTACTCTCTTCATTCGCACATGAAATTCGCTTCACAGCAAATGCGAATTTGCGTCATGGGAGGGGCTTCTGCCAGTCTCTGTAGTGGTTAGACATGAGGTAAAATTTGTTTCGAGTATATCTAATAGGCAAACTTTATTCCTGTTTCTATTAAAGTATGAAGATTTGCTAGTAATGACGTCACTACTAGAGCAAGCTCCTGCTTGATGCAGTGCAAATTTTTGCCAAAGTTCAGTTTTTTTAACTTGAGCATTTCACACCGCTTAATTTGCGCGAATCGCGCCGCAGGACGTCTAATCGCGTCTTTGCATTGACTTACCATGTAAATCACTCGCGCTTAACGCTTCGCATTCGCGTCTGGTGTGAAGGCTCTTTTGCATAGAGTTACACTCACCAACCCTTGGTTGTACAGCAAGCTTTGATCTGGAACGAAGTCAAATCTTTTGTTGAGCTTGAAGTTTCAGTCTGGATTTAGAAGTGAAACTCGATCCGGGTCACGGCACCAAAATTGAAGTGAACATTTTCCAAGAGACCAGGAGACGTTTGGATATCTTTGAAGCAGAATTGTCTCTTTTTTCCGAAATCTCTCTTCGTAGTGCTGTAGTCGTCAAAGTCTTCTGACTTATCTCAATCGTCTAAATTGTCTGACTCATCTCAATTGTCTAACTAAGGCAGTGTTACGTTGTGGTTTACATACATTTTCAAGTAGGAGTACAGAGAGGTAGAGACAAATAAAAACAAAGAACGGCACTTTTCCCAGTCTTGATCTTATTTAGCATACAAGTCTTATTCAAATGCATAGGTACTTTACAAAAGCCAAGGCTGAACCTTGAGATTAGCATTCACACTTATCTTGGGAAACCTAAAAGATGTTCAGGAAATAACAAAAAGCTACCTTTAAAAAGGTGTTTAACCTTTTATAAAATTTGCAATACAACAGAGTAAAACCATTGGTTTGGCAGAATCTGACTGAGCTGGGATGGTTAGTCTGTGTGCACTCACCTATTGGGTGGTTGTCCTGGGACATCGGACATCTCTCGAGACACCAGGAGCTGGTAGTTTCGCAGCGTGAACTGAGGCCCTACCAGAAAGCCTCCATAGAAGTATGAGAAACCAAAGACCTCCAACAAAGACGGCGTAGTCCTGAGGGCAGACTTCTTCTGGTCTGCGCTCAGCTGAGACTGTTAGATAAAGAAAATGATTCAATTAATTAAAAGAGAGGGGCTGGGAAATTACAACTGGCTGTAAAAGATCAAAATAAAAAGAAAAGAGATATATAAATCAAATAAACGTTTGGGTTGGTAAGATTTTTTGTTGTTGTTTCTGAAAGAAGTCTATTATGCTTACTAAGGCAGCATTTATTTCTATCAAAACACAGTAAAAACTGTAATATTGTGAAAAATAGAGAGCAACAAAACTGACACGTTCAAGGCCCAGAAAGGAAAACAATAATAACCCGCGTTTACGACGGTATCATGGTTAAAGTTATTTTTGTTTTCTTTGTCACATGTACTTATTTTTACAAAGTCCTTACTTCATTTCCTAGCACTAAGGTGTCAGTTGCGTTGCTTTCTGTGCAAGGGAAAAAGCTTCCGGATTACATCTTAATTTGTGCTCAGAAGATCTTACAGATTTGGGAATGACCTGAGTCTGAGAAATGAATGACAGAATTTGATTTTTTCCTTTGCATCCTTGCTGCATAAAAGTATTTCCATTTTTTTTAAAAATCCAACTGACCTCAAACCTTTGTACAGACGTGTAATTCAGACAGTTTGTTCTACAGAACTAGTTATGCAAAGAAGTGTGATTCATCACAGGCAAAATGCTTTCAATTTAGAAGGTGCTATAGTCATTCTAGTGAACAAAGCAGAGTGTATAAACCTGTTTATACCTGATCCTGACTCTGAGATCAGCATCAAGTGATTTAGTGAAACAAAAAAACAAAAAAGTGCAACATTGGGTCCCATTTTATATTAGGTGGCCTTAACTACTGTGTACTTTGATTTAAAGTAATAATTCGGTACAATGCACTTTTTATGTAAATACATGTTTTACATTGTACATTTATTTATAAAAAAACATACATCTGTACTTAATTTCTTTAATTACACTGTTGATCCATCCATTATCCCTTAACGCACCCTTAAACCTACCCACACCACCAAACCTGTCCCTGACCTTACCTGCATCCCTCCTCAATAGTGTTTTTCAATACAATATGAGCACAATAAGTACATTGTTCTTATTTCTTTGAATCAAGTACATAGTAGTTAGGCCGACCTACTAGGCTGTTTTGCTCTTTCATTCAAGGTTTTTTGCACTTCATCAACTTGCAGTAAGTCATTGGTCTCAAACTCAACTCCTGGAGAGCCACTGCTTGTAGAGTTTAGAATGGAAGTTTCTTGGAGCTAAACTCTGCAGAGCATTGGCATTGAGTTTGAGACCACTGCAGTAAATGATAATATCACGCTTCTTCCTTGTACAGGGCTATTACCAGTCATCTAGTGATCTTTACACCATCAATAAAACACTGTTTTTTAAGCGGAGTAAGAAACAGCTTTCTAGGGTGGCTATAGTAACTGACACGGAGGAAGAGATCAACAGCGAAATTACAGCTTACACAAAATCACATGAAGAAGCCTAACTGTGTCGAGCCACAGCTTCTATTAATATTTAGACAGAGGCATTTCATCTGAGCCACAGATGAGCTGACTGCAGTATAGTACTAACAGATAACACAAGTACATCTCAGAAAACTTTCACCTTGCCAGGCATCAGAATCAGAATCAGAACTGATCCATAATGGCCATTTAGCAGAACGGCTGCTACACAACTGAAGAAGATACTCTGTGGTTCCCCATAAGTTCCCTTTGCTTAAATCATGCATAAAAATGCAAAGAGTGACGCAGGAAGAGGAAAAGGAATGAGATAATGATAGGAAGATGACAGATGAACAAAACACTAAATGACGGCTCATAAAGTCACACTCACTTGTTCTTTTCCACCGTCATAGTAATCAAACGCTAAACCTGCAATGAGAAAAAAAATGAAATCATCATCAGTGCTGCCATGACATGAGCTCTACGACTGACAGAGATGATCAGTTACTAAGAAAAAACCTAAAAACAAATACGTTTTAGTAATAATACATCTGGAAAACGACAATATAGTGTCAAAAACCCCACTGAAAATAAAGAATAACAACAACAGTAATAACAATAGGACACCAATTAAAAAATTACATTAATTATCATGAGATAGATCTGAAATTAAATCCTTTTTCTACTGAAAAGTATGTTAAAAACTGCACGGCAAGAAAACCTACTACTTTGAATGTGCACTTCAGAATCCACAACGACGCACCTGATGCTGGTTGGTCATGTGATAATAACAACGTGGCAGATGTTTCAAATGTAAAAAAAAATTGAACAGTCTTAAAGTTCAAATTTAAATGCAATCTCTAATCAGGCAGTATGAAATTTCAGACGCCCCGGCGGTTTTGAACACGGGTACTAAGGCAATTGTATGGTTTTCTTCGAGGTCCCTGATATGCACAATATATCCCATATCAGTTCCCTTGTAAAAAAAAAAGGTATATATTCAAAATACATTTATTTCATCATACCAAGTATAGTTTTGGAGATCATGATCCGCACTCATGCGAACAGTCTGAGTGAGAAGGGTACATAAAATTTTTAAGGTTAGACTTAAAATTTTGATGCTAAATTCACTATTGTATTGTATATGATTGTTTAATAGTCTACATTAGAAGTAACTAATTAAAATGAACAAGTAATCCCTTACTTTACTTTTCAAGGGAAACAAAATTACATTAGAGTACGTCATATTTATTACACCCAAAACTGCTTTAAGTTTACCAGTTTAGAATACCAAAAGTACAATTAAATATTTATATTAAGTACATATATATATATATATATATATGTAAATTTATTTGTAGTATACTTAGCATGGAATAAATGTATTTCAAATCCATTTTAGCATGCTTATTTTTCACTGTAGTAATCTGCCAATATTGAGACACAGTTTTTTTTTATTTTGTTAATTTTATCTTAATCTATGATTCACACGATATGGCCATTATTGTACCAACGTAGTTTGTGTTTGTAACCAAATGTTGATTTACGTACAGTGCCTTAATGAAACAAATTAAAATAATCCATTTGTAAAATATTTATAAATTTGGAGTAGCAACAGATGAGGAAGATACTGGAATAAAAAGCAGGTATCATACCGATGAGTTTGAGCGTGAGGACACAGTGAGGCATGGTCCACTTGATATCATACTCATCTGTAGCTGTGTAGTAATAACCCATCAAAAGATATATCTGCCAAACAAAAACACAAAAAATCACCCTGCCATTGACTTCACTGTTTTAAGTAACTTAACATATTTCGAGATCTTTACCGCAGCTTGGGTCAATTCGACCTTAGCAAAAACACAATTACAGAAACCAAAATAGCACCAGTCAGAAAACCTCAGCATGTTAACTTAATCAAGTTCTGTACGGGGGTCAGCGTGACCCTGACATAGAAATGTAACATTTTTCATGGCAGTGGGCTGTAAGGAAAGTCTACATAAGAGTATTAAAAAAAAGTGATGAAGTATAATCTGATACTGCAAAGTTAAGCATTTTTTTTACCTGCGGTTTATATACATGATCCAATAGGGTACTGATAAGAGCTTGAGATCATGTCAAGAGTGCAAGAACAGATAAAGAGATATTGTGTATGTGTGTGTTGTCTCACCATCTGAAAGATAAAGCTACTCAAAACACATGTGACTGTCCTTCCCATCAGCCTCAGCAACAAGAACTGAATGACTACGCATAAGAAGGAATGATAGACCTGAGACCCTGAGAGAAGGACATGGAGAGATGGTGTTATTGCATTCCAGTGCTACCTGACCATGACAAAACAATATAACACTAACATCACAAAGAATCAAACTGAAACAGAATACTTCAGCCAAAATGATAGTTCTGTTAAATTCACTCAGCCTGACGTCATTTCAAAGCAGTGTGATTTTCTCTCTTCTGTGGAACACAAAAGTAGATATTTTCTTTATTGAATGAGTAAGGACCTTTTTGAAGGTCGCTCCTTTTCTTATAAGAAACTGAATGAGTGAATGCATCAAATTATAATAAGAGAGTGATATTTTCTAAGTCTATAAACGTGCACTATATTCTATGTTTTGTGAAACCATACAAACAGTTTTCTGCAATTGCAAATGTATTCACTGACAAATCAAATACAGCATCTTTAACAATAATTAGAACCACTCGTAACACACCAATGATGTTGTATTTTTGAAGTGTTTATGGAACACTGTAGAGCAATGAAAAAAATGAAGGGAAGGTTATGAGGGAAAACTGTGCATTTTTGGCATGCTCATCGCACAGACATACTGTATGCCTGTGTAGCGCACATGGACTATATATCTGTTCTTTTGAAATTTTGAAGTCTGTGAGACCCTGTTTAAACAAAAGTTGCTGAGAAAAAGAATACTGTCATTTCTGGCTGAACTATCCCTTTGAGAGAAAACATTTTTTACAAGTCAGAGAGATTGACGCGATAAAATAATCACAATAAAGAGGGACAGACCTGCTGTTAGATCCGAATGCAGCAAAAGAAATCAAATACACAGAATACAAGCACAAGTTAATCGTCACATTTCCCAAAACAACACTCATTAGCTTGCTTTTCAACCTGCCACTCATATTCTCATTAACTACATTCTAAACACCAGGGGTTATCGCCATGGCAACAAAACCTCATGGCTCTCAGTCACAATCTTCTGTATGTCAAAGCCACAGTCACTAGGAAATCATTACCGCAGAGCAGTTAGTCAGGATACCCTTCATTTCCCCTCCATTATTCTTAAGGACACTAAACAGTCAATAACTTTACAGAGCAGAACTCTAACTTCAGTAGACTTTTTAACAAGTGACAAATTCTGCCAGAGGAAATCTGACAGGGGATAAAGCATATTTAAATCATTTTAAATAATATTTCACAATATAACTGTTTGTGTGATCAAATTTATGCAGCCTTGATGAATATGATACTTCTTTCAAAAACTGAAAAAAAGCCCAAAAAACTGTTAGTAACTGTTAGTATATTATTTTAGAGCAACTGTTTTCATATTAGGAAACAACATGTAAAAATATCTGCTGAGCTCATATCTTTGACAAAATCAACCACACGAGGAAAAAAAACATCTAAAACAGAATCGATGTTTCATAATCTAAATCTTACAATTCATATTCAATAAGATAACGTTTTGAACTATTGCAGAAATGTGCGAATGTTTGAAGAATTGACTGAATTTTGAGAATGCTCAGCAGTTCTACAATTCAACATAATCAATACAATCGAATCCATGTGAGCAGAGGGGACACTAGGGGAGCTGAAATACACTACAAACGCTCCAGTTTAAATATGGACCAACAGCCACTAACTGTGGGCTGCTGAGTGCTAGTTGGCAAGCCCCATCGTAGATCAAAAGACTGTCATGCATGAAATCATTGCAGTAGTGTGTTGCTAATTTAAACATGTTACAGTTTTAAAGACGCTAGATATCAGATCTTTCAGTTATTCACTCTCTCTGCTTTTTTCTTTTTCTCACCGAAATTAAACGTGGCCAGTGCCAGCCCGGAGAATGCGTGGAAGAGATGAACAACTGTTGCAGATTGATAAAAGAAAAACCACCGGTACACCAGTGCAAAGGGATAACCTACAGGGAAGAAAGAGAGAAACAGATTAGGCACATGATGTGATGCAATTGTATGTAAATGCTCGCTGCACCCTAACAGTCAATGGAGCATGTATTATGGCACTTGACAATTGTCTTCTGAGGGAGTGACACAGCAGAGAATCTTTGACAGACAGGAATGTATTCTTACACATTCGTGTCCGTCAAAGCTTTCTCTGTTGTGTTTTGAAGGTGCGGATACTTCAGTCAAGCAAGAATATCAAAAATGGGTTTTCCTAAAGCACAGCTGAACACACCTCTGAGATTCAAACAACAAATGGTTTGTGTAATAGTGCTACAAAATGATTAATCGCATCAAAAAACTAAAAAAGTTTACATAACATTTGTGTGTACTGTGTATTCTAATATAAATGCACACATGTAAATATTTAAGAAAAATATATTGTTTATAGATTAAAATTATTTATATAATATAGAAACTATTTGAATATAAATTTACACACATAAATATATTAAAAATATCTGATATATATATATATATATATATATATACACACACATACACACTGTACATACAGTATATTATACACATACATATTTATATACATGTTAAACACACATATATTATGTAACTTTAATTTCAGATGTGATTAATCACGATTAATCATTTGACAGCACTAATGATGAATTTTTATTACATTTTGGGGTTTCATTTTTAGTTACGTTATTATGTGTCGTTTTTTTTTGCATCATTATTATTTTTTAATATTTATATTTAGGTTAATGTATTTTATTTCAGTTATGGTTTTAGTAATTGCGTAGCACTACAGCCTTATTTTATTTCAGTTAGTTTCCATATTTTAAAAAAAATCGAATTCAAAAATATTATTGATTTATTTTTCAATAGTTGTATTTATTCAACAATAACAGCTCTACTTTAAATGGGCATTATTTGAAAGTAATAAAATATACTGTGCATCCCTGGTAAAGGTTAAAATGTTTTAAACTTCCGTTGTTTTAGTTGTTGTTTTCTTATATGTGCATCATGCCATTCTCATTGAAAATGTTCTCTGATTTCTTTTAACTGTGTAGGAAGTCCTCATTCTCGGACACAGTTCTGCATTTCGTTTTTTTCACATAAATGAATGAATAAATATTAAAACCATTCAGGGTTTCATTAGGCACTGGTTTACAGTAGAAATAGACGAATCCACAAAGGCATAAAGCTACAAAAAAATCCCGGCATATTTTAAGCAGGTATAACTCTGAAACTAAATAAATCCACACTGTTGAAACTTCATTGACACTTTACAGACACATTAGACACGGTAACAGTCTTTCCTCTGAAATCATGCAAATGGTCAAACAGGCGCTTCCATCCAGGTTTAACTGACCCGTATGTAATTCATCTGTGGTTAAGCAGTCCACTGCAATGCACCTGACCAAAGTACAGATCACCCTGCTATCTGTTCTCACACCCCTATTCTTATCACCCTGTAACCTGATACCTGGAAACCCAACTTCATTTGCATTGAGAGGTTACAACTAACTGTAGTTCAAAGAACTCAAATTCAGTAGCAAAATGAAAAGCTGTCAGACGAAGCTCTAACGAGCCACACACTAATTTCAGTCCGAGCATTCATGACAGTTGTGTGCAGTTAACGTTAACCATGAAATCTCGCCTGGCATATAGGTCACCCTTATCGACCTTTGATTTTGGCTGGAATCGGTGTGAATGAACAGAGACAGTTGGTGTTGGTAGCTTGTTTGTAGTGCTGCTGGGTGCATCTTGGACAGCTGTGTGACTTCTGCACACTTCTAGTACAACTACAAGTAACTGTCCACGTTTCATAGACTCCTGGCGACACGCATTACAAACCCGCAGCAGAGCTTAAAATATCTCGCTTGTGTGCCGTTCACTTACCTAATAAGACTGACAGAATCAACCGAACCGCCGGTTCGGGCGAACCTAAATATTCAGCTAATTTCTCCATGAAGGGAGCCGCCATCTTTAGTGTGGGCGGAAGTAGCTGCGTTGGGTTTCCGTGAGTGTGTGGCGCTCGTGAGATCTACACGCGCTCCTTAACTCCGTCCAGCTACTCCTCCTCTCGCCACCTCTCACACCATTCTAGTGAACCTTTACTTCCAGCTTTCGTAAACGCCTTGCGCAATATTTGTGGCATTTCAGTTCAAAGTACCTAAATGACCCGCGAAATGGGGATGGAACAGTTCATTCAGAAAAATAGATACGTTATCTTTCCGTGACTTTAGGTTTGAATTAAAAAACAACAACAAAACAGCGACTGTTACGAAGGATATGCATGTAATAAACTGAAGGTTGTATTTTTATTATTATTTTGAGAATAAAGATAGTCTTGATATAAATATAAAGCCCCGTCACAATACTGCCCTCTGGTGTTTGTTGTTAAATTCGTGGCTGCACTAATCCTGTTGCTTAGTTTAGCATTTATCAGTGTTTTGGCATGTCTGAAAAACCTTTTATTTCTATGCCTAAAGAAGCTTTAAATAAGGAGCTCTCAGTCTGAATTAAATTTTAATTAACCCCAACTTATGTTATAATTCACCTCCATATGTCTCTGTATTTGTAAGTATATTGTATGTATGTAATAGAATATTAGAATTGTGTTAATAGTAGAAAATTGTTATTAATACTTCTCTATCATATACATATACATGTTTACTTATATGATCATGTATATACATTACAAACTCACATACATTATTGCAATTATTTCACGTACAAAAGGTCATATGATGAATCTTTGTTAATCAAAGAAATTCTTTCATCTTTTTTTGTACCATTATGGGTGGGTTCTCTTTTACAGAAAACCTGCTAGACAAATACTAAAAGAGCAAATTTCTACAGAGTATAGCCAACGGATCCTACCTGCTACTTTCGGCAGGCATATCGATCATGGTGACCAAATAATTGAATCTAAGTTATAAAGACGTCAGCAGACAAATTTAAAGAATTGTTCCATTTATAAATATTCGTGAATTTCATGAAATATTCTTTTTTTAAATACCTTAAAACTTGACGAAAAACATATTTGTTTATTTGACATATCGAAAAGCATTGTGGGTATGCAAATATAGTCCCACCTCCAACATCATCTCCGCCACCGCAGACTTGTCGCCCTCCACCGGCCCCTACTAAATATGGTAGATTTGTTTCTGCTACTTTACTTGAGTGTTTCAGAAGTATTCAAAACTATTAGATGAATACAAATAATAGAATTTCAGTTTGTGTGTGTGTGCTTTTATAAATATAGCTAGTGACATCATGATAAACATACAATAAATAAACAATTAAATAATACATACTTCAAATTAAAAGACAGAAATAACAATAATACGTTAAAGATATAATATTTGTACGTATATATATATATATATATATATATATATATATATATATATATACGGACAAATATTGACACAATACTGCTTTCTTTTTAGATAGAATGTCGTTTTGTACTTTTATGTTACACTTATTTACATACCAAGTTTAGATATTAGTGCTAAGCATGGTGTCGTAAATGAAAACGGAAAGATTAAAACATTTTCAATACAGTTCACATTATTTGATCTTGAACAGTGGATATGGAAACTTCACTGTGATGAAATGACGTTTGTTTCCGCAGGCGTGCTGTCTTGAACCAATGGTAAGCGCCGGGGGCGGGGTTTATTAACCAACCTTATATAAACTCAAGCGGACCGCATTTCCTCGCTGTCTCTTTGACCGGAGGTTGTCCGTATATTCCTACTTAAAGTGTTTTCAGGTGAAAGCAATACTTTGCAATCATGACTGGCAGGAAGTTTTTCGTCGGTGGCAACTGGAAACTGAACGGCGACAAAAAGAGCATTGAAGAGCTCGCCAATACATTGAATAAGGCTAAACTCAACCCAGACACTGGTGCGTATTTCATTCAGTTTCCTCTTCACTGCACACTTTCCACTGCAAACACAGGCCTTTGAGGGGTTGTGAAACCCCACTGCATTGACCCTGAGATGACATTCACGCGGGACTTTTTTTGACAGGTCCCATCATGTCATTTACAGGCTCTTTCTGGTTTTACTTATCAGCTCAGTTCTCTACAGTCTAACGTTAAATTAGTCTATAGCTCGTAACCCTCTACATTAATCCGAAAAGAAGTGTCCTGCACAAATTGTATCCTAACATTTAAACCGGTTTCTTGTATGGACGCGGAGTTATATAAAACATTGCTCGTCGATTGCCTTCAGGTTTTGTGAACGAATGAACGAGTGATGCTCATCTTGTGTCGAGATTGAAGGGTTAAAGCTTAAAATGGGTGTGTGATTTCCAGCACGTAGCCACCGTGTGCATGTTCAAGGTCTGTCAAATTAAACGTCAGGGTAATCAATATGCTCGGTTTATCAACAAAAATATGCTATATTCGTTTATGCTGGTAATATATTTTAATAGTAGGATACACAATGCATATTGATTATTGAGTATTTTGCGTTCATCGTTTCCGCTCTATTCAATGTGACGTAAATCTGCACCAATCTGCGAGTTTTGTACGGCTTTATTTGAGAATTGATCTGTCAGTAGCACAACAGCGGACTTTGAATCGGTAATGTCCAAAAGTCGTCTTTTTCATTCACGTGCTGAAACCGGAGAGGAGACACGCAAAGGTCATGGGTCAGCTTTTGCCTTTATGCTTTACTTCATGCCCTCTGTAGTATGCTGTCGTATGATTACCTTCTCCTTTGACCTTTTATCAAGTGCCAGAAATATGTGCCCTTTACAGTGAGTTTAATTTAGTCTGACCCAAGATAATTTTACAGTACAAATGCCACCTCCATTGGCGATACAGTCATACAAAGGTTTTGTTAAACTTAAATCATAGTAATATAATAATAATAATCAGCTGTGCTTAATATGAAGCCACTTATTGTATCAAATAGTTCAACGCATGTTCAATGAAGATGCCTAAACTAAGCAATGAAGAGCTATGAAGGTGAACACCTTGAAATGTGTATCTGTGTGATACAATGATTTAAAAAGATGGTCAAATTATTCAAGCCTATTGTGTCAAGATTTAATAAATTTGAACATCATTTTAACTTCAATCCATTAAATGTTCATCTTAAAATGTATATAACAGTATAAAGGTTGATCTGTTGTTATAAGAAAAAATAATTGGCTATCTGTCTGTACTTGCCTCAGCAGAAGACGGGCATTTGTGTTTTAACTTCTAATATTCTAACTTCTATCTATCTTGCCATGTTTTTAAAGATGTCCTGTCAGCAATCATGGTTCAATATCTTTTGTTTGTTACTAACATGCAAGCAAGGCTTTGCTTGGATTTATTTTTATTTATTTTTTATTTAACATGTCTCATTATTTTGTTTCACAGAGGTGGTGTGCGGTGCTCCATCCATCTACCTTGACTACGCCAGGTCTAAGCTAAATCCTAACATTGATGTGGCAGCACAGAACTGCTACAAAGTTGCAAAGGGAGCCTTTACTGGAGAGATCAGGTACATGTCCACAAGTATTTTTAAAAGATGTATTCATGTTTGTTTTTGTCCTTTCTGATGATTGTCACTACAAATCTTTCAAATCTTATTCTTGTAGCCCTGCGATGATTAAGGACTGTGGAGTAAAATGGGTTATTCTGGGACACTCTGAGAGACGCCATGTGTTTGGAGAGAGTGATGAGGTAACTCGATATACTTTCATGCATATGGAATCTTATTTTCATTATAGACAAAATCAGCAGCTGTTGTGGAGTGCATACAGTCCTCTGTGTTTTTTTTTGTAGTTCATGAACCGTATCCAATTTAATGATGCTTTTGATATGCAGTAATCATTGTAAATGTATTTGATGTCTGTGTAATGCGACTTTGGATAAGCTGCAAATGGAGGTGAAAAGTCCAGGGGTCAGGAAGTTTTAAAATGAGAAAATGCAGGTAATCGGAACAAAATACAGAAGAGGACTTCTACTAAACCTAAAATTTCCACCTCTGGCTACAAACGTTTTTTTACTGCCCCCTAGTGTGTAGACTGATTTATAGCAGATGAACGTTCAGTGCATATGATTTAAGTAAGGAAATTAACACAAAACAATGTATATTTCCTTTATTACATGTAATTAACGTCTTCCTTTTAAGGAAATTCTGCTGTATGAAGTGGCAGTGTATCTTCTTTCTAATAATGGTGTAGTGAATCCTACCCACAATTTTACATGAGTATCTCACTCATGGTGAGCTAATGTGAATGAAAGTTTGACATGAAATGCAGTTGTTATGCAAATGTGAACACACCCCCAGTGATGTCATCTACTACTAATAAAGCACACCGGATCAACTCATTTTGGTATGTAACTTGACAAATAAGTAATACTACTTATAGTTCCATGACCCTTTGTTATAAATAATATGCATCTTTCTTTTGACCACACAATTGGGCTTTCTTTTATAGAAAACCTACTTGACAAATACTAAAAGAGCAATATTTCAGTTGGCTGGTTTCCAGACAAGCCCACCTATTCTTCTGAGTGTCTCACTCATGGTAACTGAAGTAACCCCAAAGCAAGTAGAAGTTTAATGGTAAACGTATTGTTATGCAAATTTGAACACATCCCCAGTAATGTCTCATTTAGATTCTTTATTTGTCTTCAGAAGAGGATTTTTTTTCACAGACTGTACCAGAAACTCTGGTACACATAATACACATTACACAATTAACATCAGTCTGTGATACACCCCCATGTAAAAATGAATTTATGCTTGCTACCTACCGATTAAGCATACTTTTTCAAAAGAACCCCCATTTCTATAAACATTAAGACAAAATAACAGCTTGTTGAGCTGCAAGTTTTATAAACTATTATATTTGAATATCTAACAATTTTTTGTCTAACAGTTATATGAGGCTTTCTTTTATAGATATCCTGCTAGACATATACTTAAAGAGCATATGCTCAACCTGTAATTGTTCAGAGAAGGTCATTATTTTAAATGGGTATCTCACAGATGGTAACTATGTCTTTATTAGTACAGCAGCACTTGACCCAACTGGAAGCAGGCATTATGGGTATGCAAATGTGATCACACTGCCCATGTTGTCTCTGGGCAAAAACTGAGCTCAATTGTCTTGATATTTTATCATCATTTTATCTTTCCTGTATGCATTTTTTTTTTTTTTCTGATAGTTGATTGGGCAGAAGGTGGCTCATGCTCTCGAGAGCGGTTTGGGTGTGATCGCCTGCATTGGTGAGAAGCTGGATGAGAGGGAGGCTGGAATCACAGATAAAGTTGTTTTTGAGCAGACCAAGTTCATCGCAGGTATATTTCAACTTGGTGAAGCATATATGGTTGTATTATAATAAACCTACTTGTGTTTTATATGAGACTATATTATCTCTTTCAGATAACGTAAAGGATTGGAGCAAAGTGGTCCTTGCTTACGAGCCTGTGTGGGCCATTGGCACTGGCAAAACCGCATCACCCCAGCAGGTAGAGAAGAGGCGTTTAAATCCGAACACAGGCTTTTTAAACTCGTTTCATTTACCCCAGTGACTCAGTCTCTCTCTGCTGTTTGTAAAGGCTCAGGAGGTGCATGACAAGCTCAGGCAGTGGATGAAAACCAATGTCTCAGAGGCTGTGGCCAACTCCGTCAGGATCATTTATGGAGGTCAGTCTCTTAGATTTCCACTCCAAACGGCAATGTGCTGCACATGTTTCTTTTTACACTTATAGAGGTCCCTTTTTTCACATGTACACAAATAACATCAGTGTGTGTGATGCGCACCCCCATTGTAAATATGAATTTATACATACCATCTATCAATTAAGCATACTTTATCTAAAGAACCACACTTCCATTAAGATTCGGATAATAGAACACCACACAAGTCTGTTATTATACAAATGGTGTTATGACTTTTTCTATTTTAAACAGTCATTAGGGGCTTTCTTTAAAAAAAAAAAAAAAACCTACTTGACAAATACTAAAGGTGCAACTTTCTAGTTAGCAGTTATTTAGTGAACCTCTGATTATTTTGAATAAGTATCTCACAGATGGTGACTCTGTCTTGCATAAGTACAGCAGCATTAGACCCAACTGGAAGCAGGGATTATGGGTATGCAACTCTGCTCACACTGCCCATGTTGTCTCTGGGCAAAAAAGTAGCACTTGTTTGAGGTTGATTTATGTTCAGGATCACCGCAATGTGCTGTACTTGTTTCTTTTTACACTTATAAAACAGGCTTTTTTTTTTTTCTTTTTTTTTTTTTTTTAAGAAAGGCTGTTGGACAATTACTTAAAACTCAAACCAACTTTTGCTCTTAAATTATATAATGATAAAACAAATTAAGTCAAATTTGTAGTTTGTAAATCAAACTGGTAATCACAGAAGTGTCTAAAAATCTTCTGTATGCAAATTTATAAGTAGAGATATGTAGAGATTTATTAGAGTCATGGCACACAACTACATACACACACATCAAACCATCTGTTCAGTTCTCTGACAAGTTTGAAGTATGGAGTAACAACATTGAGTTTTAAAAAGTTACTATTTACACAAAATTTATAATGTTAACGTCACACTATCAGCCTAACATACATATTAACTTTAGCTTCAACAGATCTTTTTTTAACAACATATATAGCTGGGCTTTCCTTTATAGAAAACCTACTGGACAAATACTGAAAGAGTGAATTTCGAACTTGTTATTGAAGAGTGATCTTGTCCTGTCACTGAGAGCAACTTCCTCACTCATGGTGACTGACTTGAAGGAGGTTGCAGTCATGTGACAGTAATGTAGCATCCCACTGTTTTATGTGCATCATGGAATAATGCTCACTGATTCACATGTTTTTCAGTAGTATTGTATGCAGCACACATTGGTGTATTCAGTAAAGAAGTAATAAAGTAGTATTTAGTTCCACATATTTTTATTACAGGTGTGTCCAATGTCCTGCGAAGACTTAAATACCATAAACAATTTGACGGGTGCTCCACTTTATGTAAATAAGAAAAAAAGTCAACCTTTTTATCGCCCTCTTTTTCAGGATCCGTCACTGGAGGAACTTGCAAGGAACTTGCTTCTCAGAAAGATGTGGATGGCTTCCTGGTGGGCGGTGCTTCATTGAAACCAGAGTTTATCGACATCATTAACGCAAAAGCATAAAGAGACAACGCCATTATCTGCCTAACCCCAAGGCTTAGGTCTGCTCCCAAATCCTGCTCTTCTTTAGAAAGTGTTATTGTGGTTTTGTTGCTGTCTTTTCGTTTTTGGTGGGTTTTTTTGTATTATTATAAAGAGACAGATCGACACGTACTCAACACTCGAGGGTTTTATTCCATGGAAACACATGCGAGTGTGTTATTAGCCCTTCTTCTAGTGTAGTTAACTACAGGACTGTAGTGAGAACCATCACGGGGTTTAGAGCCCACGCCTTTACTTGAATAATGTTTACCAACATTCTCGTGTAAACAGTGTCAAAAATACACGAAGTCAATCAACTTCAGTCTTTTTTTTTAATTTTTTTATTTCAAGCGAAACTACTTTCCATGAATGTGGTTGTCCTGATGTTTTCCTGTCCCTCAACGAGCTTCTCTGAGTGGTCTATCCTGAAGGTGCTCGTATGTAATAACCAATGCCATTTGGCATAAAAGATATCTAGAAGATAAATATTCTAATAAATGTTTCAGAAGTGTAGACCTAATTTTACTGTTGTCTCAAGTTATTGTACTTCTACACACAGCACTGAACATTCATGTTTAATCCTGTCTCTTGGGCTCAACAGATCCGCCTTTATTACAACAAATACATTTTCCAGAAATAGTTAGAAAGTAGTAAGTTTTATATTTATTTTAAAATACGTATTTCCTGTGATTGTAGAGCTACATTTTCAGCACCTAGTACTCCAATGCCTTAAAGTTTAAGTAATGACCCATCTTGAACAAAAGTGTAATCTATACCGCCTAAATCACTAATAAATCAATTCCATTTAATTACTTACAGATTATTTGGTTCTAAAGTACTTAAAGGAATCTCAAGGCAAATTTATAAGCATTTATGTTGCCACTGCCCACCTGCTTCTCATTAAACACAAGGAAAGTGTAGAAGTTGGTCGTGTAAGATGGGCTGTGCTCTGAATACACAGCTAGTGTTTCGTGTTGCTGTAAGCTCTGATGAGCCAATGGTTACTTTACGGTTGTTTCTGGAATATTGTTGCTCATGATGTTCTATATTTGCTATAGTATATTTATATATATACATTATGTAGAGATTTATTAGAGTCATAGCACACAACTACATACACACACATCAAACCATCTGTTCAGTTCTCTGACAAGTTTGAAGTATGGAGTAACAACAATGAGTTGTTTATATTTTTAAAAAGTTACTATTTACACAAAATTTATAATGTTAACGTCACACTATCAGCCTAACATACATATTAACTTTAGCTTCAACAGATCTTTTTTTAACAACATATATAGCTGGGCTTTCCTTTATAGAAAACCTACTGGACAAATACTGAAAGAGTGAATTTCGAACTTGTTATTGAAGAGTGATCTTGTCCTGTCACTGAGAGCAACTTCCTCACTCATGGTGACTGACTTGAAGGAGGTTGCAGTCATGTGACAGTAATGTAGCATCCCACTGTTTTATGTGCATCATGGAATAATGCTCACTGATTCACATGTTTTTCAGTAGTATTGTATGCAGCACACATTGGTGTATTCAGTAAAGAAGTAATAAAGTAGTATTTAGTTCCACATATTTTTATTACAGGTGTGTCCAATGTCCTGCGAAGTGTAGCTCCAACACTATTTATTAATTTAACTATTAAGTAGTCTGAACTCGGCATACTTTAAAATCTATAATATATGTTGCAGTTCAAGTGTTTCTGTTTTTAACAGTAATGATAGGGCTTCCTTTTTTAGGATGCCTACTGGACAAATACTAAAGAGACAAATTTTAATTATCAATGGTTCGGTCAACATCTCCTATGACTTTGAATGGGTAGCTCATTGGTGGTGACTGAAACAATAACGTAAACATGAAAGGCATTATGGGTATGCAAATGAGGTACCCACATTCCACCATGATACAGCATAGTTTATAGTTATAAACAGCTGGTAGAGCTGCTTGGGTTAGTGCTAGGTTTAGAAACATGTTTCAAGCAGCAACAGCAGGCCCAAATACCATAAACAATTTGATGGGTGCTGCTCTTTATGTAAATAAGAAAAAAGTCACAGTTTTTTTATCGCCCCCAATTTCAGGATTTGTCACTGGAGGAACTTTCAAGGAGCTTGCTTCTCAGAAAGATGTGGATGGCTTCCTGGTGGGCGGTGCTTCATTAAAACCAGAGTTTATCGACATAACGCAAAAGCATAAAGAGACAACGCCATCATCTTTTATTATAGGGGTCTCCAACCCTGCTCCTGGTGATCGACTGTCCTGTGAAGTTTACCTCCAACTCTACGCAAACGTGGGCGGACAGTAAGCAAATATGTTACTTTGTGACGTAGATCTGTAACAGAAAAAGATCAGAATTGCTGACGATTTGTTTAGGTGAATGTGAGCGAACTCTTTTTTTTGATAGACAATAACTTTATTTATCGTGCACTGCCAGTGTCACAACTTTGCAGATAGTTTGACACACTGCATGAAAGATCATATTTGAAAAGGCATAATAGGGGCACTTTAAAAACTACTCATCATTTTTATTATACACTTTATCATTTAAATGTGTTTAAATTTAAGAAAACTCGTCTGAGGTTAGTGGAAATACCATGAACTGTTTTTAAGCCGTTACATTGTAACAAAGCCTTGTTTATCATGGGACTTAAGCAGTGTGAAACACTTTGAAACTAATGGTTTGTAAAAGTAAAACGACACAAAACAATCAAGCTCAAACTTTTATAATATGCCATGATACCTGTTTTAACACATTTGTATAGGCTTCCTTTTAGAGGAAGCCTGCTAGACAAATACTAAAGGAGCACATTTTCAGCTGGTTATTATCTCGCCTGTGACTGTAAGTATCTCGCTTATGCTGAGTAAAACAAACATTGTGAATGAAAGTTAAACATTAAGTCCCAGTTTCATGGTAGATGCGCCCCTGACGCACTGCAACTTAAGAAAACACATGAAAACAGAAGAAAACACATGCAAACAGGAAAAAACACATGCAAACAGAAGAAAACACATGAAAACAGAAGAAAACACATGCAAACAGGAAAAAACACATGCAAACAGAAGAAAACACATGCAAACAGGAAAAAACACATGCAAACAGAAGAAAACACATGCAAACAGAAAAACACATGCAAACAGCAAACAGAAGAAAACACATGCAAACAGGAAAAAACATGCAAATAGGAAAAAACACATGCAAACAAAAGGACAGGACAACACGTTAAGAAAACATCTTCTTCAGTTTGACAACACAGGCGCTGCAAATTCTTGCAATGCAACCGAACACAGAAACGCGCTGCAAACACACGGACGCGCTGCAAATAGCACGGACCATAACGGAAATGTTTCAGGGGGACCTCAAAAAGTGACTAACCCATCTGAGAGTAGTCTCAGCCTCAGGCTCAGAAGTCACGCCCATGGAGTGTTGGCTGAACGTCTGATGCATACGGTACACTTTTCTGGAAACACTTCAGCAGTGTTGAAGTCATCATCTGATTGGTTGCATTTGAGCAGATTTCTGGGGGGCGCGAGAGTCGCGTTTATTTTCGGTCCGCCGAGAAACAAAGCGCAGACGTGTGATTGCGGGAAACTAACCCTGTCGTGTTTACATGAGTGACAATAAGCATTTATTAAGATCAGTTAAACATTGGATTCTCAAAAGTATGCGATCCA
>JAUCMU010000030.1:9349776-9359976 GCA_032275025.1 Enteromius treurensis | reverse complement strand
TCACTTACCTGTGGCCATTTGTGATCGCTGAATTTCCTATGCAGTGACTTACCTGTCTGCTTACCTGCAATGCCATTCATGTTAACTTTTGAGCTCTGTTACATTGAATAAGCTCTATCACAGAGAAGTCTACTGCTTCTATATTATTCTCCTTGGTTGTGAAATAAACCCTTTTTTCATCTAACATAATCTTGTTTGTTTTACCTGAGCGTGACCCCAAAATTCAGCTTGAGGAATCCACCAAAATTCAACTTGAATCTTTTAACTTTTTTAAACCGTTTTAATAAAAAAAAAAAAAAAAAGTATTTACACACAGTTGTCCAGGTAGCTATGGCAATGGCTAGCTTAATTAATCAATTCCTCAAACTTTCAATATTCAGGTAAAATTTAAGTTCTCCACTCAAAACAACTCAATCTTGGCCAATTTGTTTTATTCCTCAATTTAATGTACTATTATTTCAGCTACAATAAATCAAAACAACGCATATACAATTACAAATTGATAATATATAAATCGTCAGTTTGTTGTTTTGCACACATGCACACAGACATTTTTTCATACGAAATTGTCACAGAAAGGGCTCAGACAACAGGTAAGTAAAAAGTTTTTTAATTTTATTTGGACACAGATGAGCAGAAGTTGTTGCAAGCCGGATAATCAACAGGTGAGTGAGCTGGATGATAGATAGTTTCACCGGGGATGATTGTGAAGTAATGAAGTCATTGTATTTGCAGGTTTGATCTGATAGAGCACACACCTCAGCTTAGGCACACTGGAGACAACACAGGACACAGGACTGGAGGACACACAGGAGACATTTGGATGACTGGGAAAGACACAGGAGATACTTGGAGCACTAGGAAGTAAGTTAGCAGGTAAGTACAGAAGGCTAATAAGCACTTTGGTAGAGTGTTCACTTCATTCGTTCTAGGCCGAACGAAGTCTGTGGCTGAGGTGTGCTTTTATAATTAGTGGTTGATGAATATTAATGACACAGACCAAAGTCTACATGTTTTTGATAAGAAGAGCTCCTGAGATACAGTAGGTGCTGTTAAAACATATTGAGATGATTTTAGCTACTTATACCGCAAATATACATTCTTAAGGACATCAACACTTAAAATAAAATGTACAATATAGGTCCTAATATATTGTCCTATATTATAGGACATTTAAAGTTGTCCAAATGAAGTTCTTAGCAATGCATATTTCTAATGAAAAATTAAGTTTTAATGTATTTAAGGAAGGAAATTTACAAAATATCTTGATGGAACATGATCTTTACTTAATATGCTAATGATATTTGGCACAGAAGAAAAAAGCTATAATTTTGACCCACACAATGTATTTTTGGCTGTTGCTACAAATATACCCCAACGACTTAAGACTGGTTTTGTAGTCCAGGGTCACATATGTCAACAACATCTGGACTGAGGGAAAGGGAGAGAAGAGAAGAGCCGATGGTGGGATGGCAGAAGGTCTAGAGCAGGCTGGTCCTCTAAGGCCACTGTCCTGCAAATTTTAGCTCCAACCTTGATCAAACTGAAAACCCCTGGCCTAGAGAGTTTGATGGAAAAATAGTTTGTAACCTCTAAAATATATGATTGACTGATTTCGTTTGTAAATGTTTTAGGGTTTGTTTCTGTTCATATTTGAATGATGAGGAGAAGGAGGAAGTCTGATGTTTTGTTTGTTACATTTTAATGTAAATATTGGCCCTCAGATGTCTGGCCAGTATCAGCGAAGTGTTCCAATGAAGGTCAGGAGAGCGGAAGGGGGAGAGAGTACGCGCCAAACATCCTGGTCAGTCTCATGGTTGGAAACTACAATAACAAACAAACATACTTTTCTGTTACATTATTAAGATGGTTTCTTAAGCCAAAAATGAAAATTCAGCGATTATTTAATCACACATGTCACCACAAATCTGTGAGACATTCTTCTGCAAAACATAAAAGAAGATATTCTGAAGAATGTTGGTAACCACAGCTTTGGTGACTGTTCAATTCTGTAAATTTGAGGCATTTCTCAAAATACACTATATTGGTAAAAGTATTGGGACACCCTCTTCTGATGAACAAGTTTGACTAGATTATTGAGATTATTGTCTGTGCAAGAAGTCTGACAACAGCCAGTGCTCCACATAGAGATCTGATAATATATATATGGCGACCACTCCACATACTGTGGGTGAGCAGACACTCATGACCACTTCCCAACCAGCGAGGGACGTATCTGTCTGCTTGGTATGTTTCCATAATTAATTATTCTTCTTTTCAACTGTGCTTTCTCCATCTGACTTTTGAATATTTTCTCTCACCAGTCCATCTGAACATGTATATGGTGTGCCCTCTTCACCTCGCTCTTATACAATCAATGAAGGTAACGCTTTTTATGCACATCAAAACTCATTTTCTTATTACTGCACATTTCAAGCCAATAAATAGCTAATAAAGTGAATAAAAATACTAATTTAATGATACAAATGGCAGGAGTTTGTTTTTGTGCATATTTATTGTGTGCTATAAAAATGTGTGATATATGATCCAGCTGTCTATGATTTAAAACAGAACAAGTGAAAATGGACAGAAAGAAGAACAAAAACAGATGCAAGAAAAAACTGATGCAATGGTCAGTGAGTTAGAGCAAAGTACATGCGTGGTGCTACATATTGTAACGTTCCCAGCCGGAAGTGTCATCAAGAGGGCACTCTCTCCACGTTGTTCCACCTCAATCTCCCAGGACACCCCATTCCTCCACAGCTGTTATCTCCACCCACTCACTCATTAGAGTCAGCATAAAAACCAGTCTGTTTGTATTTTAGATAAATGAATTCACAATACGTATTTGAAATACAAAATACTATTTTGTATTGTAAAGCCTTTTGGAAAAATCGAATGTAATTTGTATTTAAATACATTTAAGATGAGTATTTTGTATATTCAAAATACATAAAATACTTTGTGCCAATCAGCCTTTTTATCAGGGTGCAACCTTAACACTCATGCATGTGAGCTGCCCGCAGCAGATTCAGCATTAGATCAGCTACTTTTCCAAACGTATTTCACAGAATTCCACAATGACCACAGACTCTTCATGCATAATTCCGTGTTAGTATCACGCATGGATTTGGATTCAAATTTTGGGTAATGATACTGCCATTATTGCATATGTATTGGGGTGTGATTTTTCACTGTAAACGGTCACAATAGTTTCATTTATATTACATTATTTATACATTTATGAGCACGTAACCCAACACCTGACCCTAAACCTACCATCTGTTAGTAGTGCAAAGTATAGTCATTGCGTCTGCATTTCAATTCCGAGCGTTTAATTCCCGTGTTTACTTTTCTGTGTTTGACTCTGCACTGTTTTCTGTTTCTGTTGTTTTGCCGCCTGCCCTGGATTATGCCTGTGCACCCTGACTCTGATTTAAGCCTTGTCTGAATTTTTCTGTGTACCGTTGTTTGATCCTCATCTGTCATCCTCATACATTAAACATAAAAATGTCAGATGAAACACAAATAAATGTAATCACGCAAGGGCTTCAAGAACCCCTTTTTTTCCAGTGAAAACTTCAAATTTCCCTCTTTCCTTTACAAAACTTTTGTGCTAAGTTCCTCTTAAACATATTTCCGTTCACCCAAATACCTTTTGAGGGAACTCAGCGCTTTTGAGAGTGGGCTTAAGAGTTTTTTTTTTGCAAGCTAATTTATTTGGTTACATTTTATTTTGAAGAAAGAAAAGACTATTAGAGTAGAATAGGATGACATATACTTGCATAGTTTCTCATAGTCAGTAAGTTGGATGATGTGGACCCATCAAAATAAAGTGTTAGGTCAAAAGGTTGACCACCTACACAATTGGTATATCGACAACAACTGCCAGAAGGCAGGGGTGCCAGGCTTCCCAGGGTGTGTGGAACACTCTGCAGTTATATGGGAACAGATCCAGAGGGCAAAAGAGAGAGGATTGATGAGCTTGTGGGGTGGGCAAGGATGAAGATCAAACCCGCCAAATCACGCAGCCGGTCCCTCAGGAAAGGGGTTAGAAGTGACCAAACCATCTTTGGGGCAGGGGTCGCACCTACACGGCAGACCTCTCTGACAGGAAGATGGGGGAATGCAGTGAGGAAGCAGCTAACCTGTTTCCTTCTCCTTTTCCCTCCCTTTCCTTCCTATTTTGCTGAGTAAACCAATCAGGATGCTCTTCCAGGAGACTTGGGATGTCTGTTATTCTGTGGTAGTCACTCTTCTTCCCGGTTTCAGTAATCTTGACGTTAGCGTGCAAATTCAAAATGTTGCTTGCTCGCATGCGCTAACCTCTGTTATTTCTTCTGTTGTTTTCGTGTACATTATAAACACGTTAGCGCACGGCTGCCTCCCACTGGTGAATTAATGTCATTAGTTTTATTGTGGTGACCTGAATATTCTTAGTAAGGTTTACTAATAGCAGCAAAAAAAGTAGTAATTTTACTCGTCAAAAATTATCTGTAACTTAATGAATCCTAGTAAGTATAACAACTAAATAAAGGTAACTAAGTATTTATAAGTAAGGTACTGTATACTATTGGATCATGTTTTCAAAGCTTGGTTATTTGCACTAAACATGTCTAATGGTCACATGATAATGTTTTGAATTGCTTGTACATTCTCTGAAATTTCATCTATTTTGTTTACTAAAACTTTCATTTTTATATTTAACAATAGAGATGATACACAGTTAAAGTTGGTCTGCTCAATCCAACACCTAGATATTACCATATAATAAAACACTATATAACTGAGAATAATATAACAGGAACCCTTTAAATATTAGGAATGTCATATCACCCAAACATTACTACTTCATCTTGAGCCATTTTTACATATACTTGTTATCTGGGGAATCCAAATTTTCTTCCTTTACACATTCTATAGTCTGGCGAATGAGCTGCCAGAATTTCATTGGGTCATTCACGATTTTAGGCCTGTCTTGTGCAATTAAATTGGTTTGCAGTGGATGACTTCCAGGGTGACTCTTGCCTGTATCCTGCTGCTTAAATAGTTCTCTCGCCTTTGAGAACATGTTAATGTAGCGTCTCATCTTTTGCAACAATGGGTCGTTGCGATCTTCGACTCTGGAATCATGAGATATTGTGGCTTATATCAAAATACAAGTGATAAGTAATGCTTTTGTATTGCAGCTGAGATTAAAGATATCCTTACCGCAGATACCAGCGCTCTCCGAGGCCAAGCGCCAGACCACTGACCCCAAGTCTCGGCCACAGGCGCAGTGGTAACCTCCGTTCTAGCATCAGAGTAGTAGCCACCACCTACGAACACAGAAACCATTTTTCACCCAATGTTCTTCCAGAACAATTACTGTGGGACTGTACTAGCTGCACTACCTACCTGGGTCCTCCAGAGCTCATCACGTTCCCCGGTGATCCTCCACAGCGTGTCACTCATCATGGCAATCACAAGGTTGAACAGGAGGATGTAAGCGATCACACTGAAGCAGATGTGGACACAGAACACCACTGGATGGGTGTAGAGAGTAAAGTCCACTGGCAAGTTAATCAGACCAGTGCTCACTTCAAACTGAGAGAACAGGGTGAAGGAGAGCGAGCTGTATAATGGTATAGAATAAGGTTCTTGAGTCATATAAAACATCCACAAGCCTGAGGAAGAAGATGAGGAAGTGTTTACAAATTGACTTATGATATGAGTATCGTTTGAAGCAGTTGCATTTGAACTAACCGGTAGAGGTTGCAATGATGAAGATAAGGCATAGCCAAGTGTACTTTACCATATCGCCAAATATAATCTGCAAAAGAACATCCCCACAAGTATGTTATAATGCTGCACTGGCTCTACAAACCAACAACAATGAGATACCCCCTCAGTCAAATGCTCCACCTTCTGAATCACAATGACGTAGGGTCCCAGCATTTCAAAACCTCGGGAGAAGTATGCAACGTTGGACCAGCCGAGAACCAAAGCGCAAGACATCGGCACAAGCTCTGTTGCTACTCCGGTGGCCCGCAGCCCACACAAGATCACAACCAGACTCGCATAGCTAACCCTGCCACAGAAAAAAGAAAATTAAGTGTGAGTGTCAAGATTTTTTAATTCAAATGATAGTTTGTGCAGGGGGTTTCAAATGTTTTGAATATTGGCGTGCATTTAATTACAGCCAGGTGCACCTCATTACTACGTGAGTATAAGAGGGCACGGATGTTATGCACTTGCAGGTTTTTGCTGAGGAGCCGAGTCGGCTTCAGCGCAACCCAGGGTTTTGGCAAGGGCATGTAATGTCTCAGTTTCTTACATGTGAATTTCAGGGAATACACTATATCGATAAGATATGGGTATAAGTGAAGGGAAACACAGCCTTCTGGCTGACTGTGGAGCATATGGTTTTTGTAGCCACAACCTACTGGGTGAAGGAGACCCAGTCGGAGCTACTTCGCTCTAGGTCCGACTGCGGGGCAGGAGGACTCGGGTTCTCCTTGGCATGGGGGAACCACTTAGAAAGCGCATGGATCCCTTGGGAATGGTGCTGCAAGCCGACACCGGCTGGCCTCCTGCTACCTGCTTGTCTGATTTAAGACACAGGACACAGCTTCAACGCGAAGGTCGTAGAACCTGGCGAAGGTGTTTGGTGTCGCCCAGCCTGCAGCTTTACAGATATCTGTTAGAGTGGTGCTGTGAGTCAACGCATTGGTGGAGGCAACACTACTTGTGGATTGGGCTCTCAGACCTAAGGGGCACGGCTCTCCCTGGTATAAATAAGACAGGGAGATAGCATCAATAAGACATTTGGTTAGATGGGGATCTAGGGGCACTGGGCCCAGAGGTGTGGAAAAACTGCTCTCTCTGTTTTTTAAAGCTGTGGGTACAGCTGAGTGCACAGAAGCTCCCGGGCCTCCTCCGGGAGTGGGGACTGAAATGTCGTAGTCCCCTGAAGAGCAGCCTCCATCACTTCCGGGTCCCCATGTCAGGGAGGCTTTGCAGATTTGCAGGTGTTCTTGGCCAGGCCCTGAGCTGCGGGAGGCGTCGTCGGCCAGCTCGACGTCGGGCCACCTACCTCGCATCGTGTGCTTCAGTGGGGGACGGAGCAGAAGGTCTGGGTGCCGCGGGGGGACGCCCTCGGCGACAAGCAGACTGAGGCTGGGCACTCGGGGGCTTGGCATACTCCCTGCATGGCAAGATGTGACTGACCACCTTTTCTCTGGGCAAAGTCCTCGACAGTGTCACTGAAGAGGCTGCCCTCGGAGATGGGAGCGTCAAGAAATCGAGCTTTGTCAACGTCTGTCATCTGTCAAGGGTTCCGGCAACCCTTGATCAGGACCACCCTCGTGCAGCTCGTGGCATGCAGGGCGGTGGCAGCCTGGCCCGCAGCGGCAAGTTCGGCTTACACGCTTTGGAAGGCATACGCAGCTGATCCATCCAGCGGCAGCGCTGTGCGGGCATGCACCGCAATAGCGCGCTCAGTCTGGAGGATGACGGAGGATGGCGAGGGGGGAGGAGCCGGGGTGCGGCGAGGGTAGGGGCCCCGCCACGACCTGACTAGCACCTCATGCACCTCCAGGAAGAAAGGCACCGGGGGTAAACGTGGGAGTACCACGGCCTCTGCCCCAGAAACCAATCATCCACCCTCAAGGAATCGGACGGGGGCCCCTGGCACCCCCAACTCGATCCCCTCGGCGGCTCTGAGGAGCATAGCCAACAGTTCGGTGTCCGGCTCGGACAGGGCAGTGACCACGGAGGGCACTGTCCTGGCGAGACGTCCACTTCACCACCGACTCTCCCTCTGATGCTGCAATTGACATCTCATCCTTCTGGGGTGCATCGGAGGAGATGCTCAGGGAAGCAATCTGCTCTGGTAACCCAACAGAACAACGTGATGGGGCAGAAGTTTGCGGGTCTTTTTTATTTATTTTTTGGCCGGCAGAACATCCTGAGCGTCAGCTTGAGACCAAGTGCCTCGTCGAGGGGTTCACCAATCAGCCGCCCAGTTCTTGCTGATGGTGAAGAGAGAGCATGAACTCGCAGGAACTCTTTTTCCGCGTTGAGGATTTCCCTGTCCAGCAGACTTGAACAAAGGCATACAATGCAGCGAGGTTCTGAAGCGAAAAGCTGCAAGTGCATTACATCCGTGCCCTTTTATACTCACGTAGCGATGAGGTGCACCTGGCTGTAATTAAAAGCACGCCAATATTCATTGGTCTTTTCTTATTACTCAAAGGCGATAGGTCTCTCATGCGAGTTCCCATATGTAACGTTGGAGTGACTCGACCATTTATTCTGTCTGGAAAAAAATTTATTAACATTTTTTCATTTTTATTAATCTGACATCTCATGAGACCATACATCGGAAAAAGTGAATTTAATTGATAAAATGTGACAATAAAAACCTTTACCTAAAAAATACAATCAATAATACATTTATAACAATAAATGTTTCTTGAGTAGCAAATCGTTAGAATGAAGACTGAAGAAATTATGCTGATAATTCTGCTTTGCCATCACATGAATTCATTTAAAATAGGTAAAAATCAAACACAGAAGCAATTAGTTTAAGTTGTAATAATATTTTACATCATTATGTATTTTATATAACAATATGAACTTACATAGTGACATGGAAGGGTCCTCCGAGGGCAGACTGTCCAAAATAGTGTTTAGCCCCCATTTTCAAAATACTGGGAATCTGGAAATAATTCAGTATGATTGTTTTTGGAATATATATTTCACATGTTTCTACTGTCCAACTAAATTTTGCAGACCTCTATCAGCAGAATAACGATGGCTCCTATGACACTGATAATTTCCCCAACTAAACGCAGGTGATCTGTATAGGTCTTATAACTCTCCTAAACATAAAAAAGATGTTACTGTGAGTTCTTGCAGACACACACACAAACACACACATATATATATATATATATATATATATATATATATATAAGCTTATGTAAGGAATAATTGACTACGGCTGTTGAATTATTAGGAAATAATAATAATTTAAAAAATAAACAATTAATAGTAATGTGCATTATCTTTCTGCCCTGAGTCAATTATTCCGCTTATACTATGGTTGCCACACCTCAAGACATTGTTTAGATGTTATATGGAGAGTCAAAAGAAAGAAAAGAAAAACAGCTTGCCATACGTAATTTAATTAGCGATATCTCTAATTCAATTAAGATTTGGAAGATATCTTGACTTGGAATTGTGGATATCTGAAAATATATTTATGGATAGTCAAATCAAACATTTAAATGCTAAAACCCTTGCATTAAAATGCTCATATCAACAAGTACATTCAATACAGAATGTACAGTAATTGTTGATATCTGAAATTACCCTCCCAATTTTTGAAATCACCAACTAAATTTTGGATATCAACAATTACATTCATGATATCAACAACTAAATTGTTGTAATCAAAACTAGTAAACACGTGGTTACTGAAATCAAAAATAAAGGTTTTACTAGTAAGAAATTAATTCTTGATATCACCAGTTCATTTTGAATGGCAGCCTATGGAGACATTTAACTAGTGAAAATACAATTACACATATCAACAGTTGAATTCTTGATATCAAGAATTGAATAGTTGATATCATAATTTAGCATTTTAACTAGTGAGAATATATTTGTTGATGTCAAGAATTAACATTTTTACAGAGCAGCTCAACAGCAATATTAATGTGTGTGCATCTCTGAGGAAGAGAGAGAAGGAGAGATAGAGCATGTGTTTGCGGTACATAATAAAACATAATTTTGTGGTAAAACATGGAAATTATAATTTTCTCATATGAATTACTATATTCATTTGTTTGCCCAGTGTCGTTGTGGGTTTTGGTTTGGATTTGCTGTTGTAATATAGACATGTATATATTAGGGCTGGGACTTTAACGCCTTAATTTAGATGAATTAATTACACAAAAATAATGTGTTAAAATTTTTTTACGCATTTTTATCGCACTTATTTTTGCACCGCAGAACGTTTCTCACTAGATGAGTTTCGGCGGACCAATTATACTGGAGAACCAACTAGTGTTTCTAATGTTCTGAATGCACTTAAAAGTAGGGATGCACCAATCCAGATTGGCCGATATGTTTGCACGTTTTGTCAGTAAACCCGGTCCTGTAATCAGCGGTAAATGCCATCAGGTGCGTGATTTCACATTGAGCCGTATATAC
>JAUCMU010000030.1:9339030-9349676 GCA_032275025.1 Enteromius treurensis | reverse complement strand
TAACTAAGTTACTTTTGAAAGGAGTAATCAGTAGTCAGTAATTCGATTACTATTTCAAAGTAACTATGGCAACACTGGTGCCAATGCAGATGGGGTTCCGTCCACACCCTTGACACTGCATGCCCGTTGTACGTGGCCCCCCACCCGGTGGTAGAGGCAACTGGGAACACAACAGCATGCCTGGAGACCTGCTCTAGGGGCACTCCTGCCCGAAGAAATGCCAGGTCTGACCACGGGGAGAAGGATAGGCGGCAGGCCGGTGTTATCTGAACCTGGAACGTGCCAAAGTTCCACGCCCACCTCGGGACTTGATCGTGAAGCCAGTGCTGAAGCGGTCTCATATGGAGCAACCCAAGCAGAATCACCGCTGTGGCTGCAGCCCTATGCCCCAGGAGCCTCTGAAATTGTTTCAGTGGAACCCCCGTCCTGCATTTGAACGAATTCAAGCAGTCCAGCACCGACTGGGCACGTTCCTGTGTAAGGTGCGCTGTTTGTGCGACCGAGTCCAACTCCATACCGAGAAAAGAGATCCTCTGCACTGGACAGAGTTTGTTCTTCTCCCGGTTGACCTGAAGACCCAACAGGCCGAGGTGTTGTAACACCAGGTCCCTGTGTTTGCACAACTGAGCTCTGGACTGTGCTAGTATCAGCCAGTCGTCGAGGTAGTTGAGACTGCGGACCCCTTTCTCCTTGAGTGGAGTCAGGGCTGCCTCCGCTACTTTTGTAAACACACGGGGCGAAAGGGAGTACTGATATGCTCATCCTTCGAACGTGAACCTCAGGAATGGCCTGTTACATGGGAGAATCGAGACATGAAAGTACGCGTCCTTCAGGTCTATTGCTGCAAACCAATCCTGGGGACGGATGCATTTGAAAATGCGTTTCGGCATCAACATCTTGAACGGAAGCCTGTGAAGAGCACGATTCAAGACTCGCTGATCCAGGATCGGTCATAACCCACCCCCTGGAGGGACCGGCTCTATTTCTCTCTTCGCCAGGAGAGTAGCAATTTCTGCACGCAAGACAGGGTCATTTGCAGCGTTCACTGACGTGAAGCGAATGCCACTGAACCTGGGAGGGCGCCGGGCGAACTGAATCGCATAGCCAAGCCGGATGGTCTGGATGAGCCAACGAAATGGTCTGGGCCCTATACAGGCATCCAAGAACCGTGCAAGAGGCATCAAAGGGACGACCGGGGAATGCAGGGACCCGACTCGGGCGTCTCTGTGCCGGTCCGAGGCGGGGTCCGTGTGCGTGCAACTCTTACCTGGGTTCCGGCAGAAGTGAGGCTGGAAGTCCGTGGGGTCTTCTCCCCGGGTCTCGAACTGCTGCCTGTAATGAGAGGAGAGTGAGTGCGTAACAAGGCTCTTTTTACAGGTCTGTCCACAACACCTCGTCCCATCAGGGGACCCAAAGATAGAGAAATGTGCTCTTTTGTCGAGCGGTTAAAAACAAAGCAAAATAATTTCCACCCGGCCCTCCTCCGTGGGAGGGAGTGGTGCGTTTAACATCTCCCGAAGAGCAGGCTCCTCCACCCTGGGTCGCCCATCCTAGGGCCTCTTGCACTTCCTATTTCCACCGGGTTTTGCAGGGGCCTGGACGGGCGCCCGACTACCGGCTCCTCGCCGCGGCCAATGTGATGGCTGCTGAGGCTGGGCCGGCGACGCCCGGGTGGAGGCATCAGCAGGGCGCCGCAGCAGGATGTGACGGATGGCCTCCGTCTGCTTCTTGGCAGCAGAAAACTTTTTCCACTGGTCTGGGACACGGGAGCGTTCAAGAACCGGGTCTTGTCCGCATCTCGCTTGTCAGCCAGACACAGCCACAGATGGCACTCTTGGACCACCATGGTGGACATCGCACGAAGCGCGAGGCCTGTTGTGGTACGGAGTTCTGAAAGTTCTGAAAGAACTTCCGGGTCGTGGCCACCTTCGTGCAGGGCCTTCAGTGCCTTTGCCTGATGGACCTGCAGCAACGCCATAGAGTGCACGGAGGAGGCAGCCTCTCTACAAGCCTTGTAGGCATCACCGATGAGACTCGATAAATGCCTACAGGCCTGGGAAGCGACGGGTTACCCTGCCAGGAGGTAGAGGCCTGAGGACACAATTGCATCGCAACAGACCTGGGGGACCCCTGTGTAGCCCCTGGCTGTGCCACCATCAAGGGTGGTGAAGGAGGACGGGCCACTCGACCGCTTTCGGGCAGTGAAAGATGCCCTCCACGATTGAGTGAGCTCATTATGCACTTCCTGGAAAAACGGCACCGTGGTATGTCCCTGTGCACCAGCACGGGCCACACCGAGGTACCAGTCCTCCAACCGGGAGGGTTCGGGACAAGGTGAAGGATTCTACTCAATTCTGACCCCCCTGGCGGCCTGGGAAAGCATAGTCACGAGCTCTGGATCTGCGTCAGGCACAGTGGAACGCCCAGTGGATGCCACACTGGCTGCCGCTTCATCTCCAGAGCCGAACTTCCTTCCGATGCAGGAACTGACATCTGGTTGTTGGGGGGAGCACCAAAGGTGACTTCCGGGACCGTTTCCAGTGGACCGGAATGCCCCAATGGTAACTCCACCGCTGTCGGAGTGTGGGCGACAGGAGACGCTCTCCGAGGCATGTTCCTGACTGTCACTGTAATGCCAGCCTTTCCCGCCCCTGAAGTGGAAGCTCCGCGGACACTGCCAGCGCGAGCCCTAGTTCGCGAAAGCGGAATGGGGCCCCACCACCTTCAAGGTAATGGAGCCTGGTCCACAACTCCGAGATGGTCATCTTGTCGCAAGCGGAACATGACTCATCCACAAACGCTGCCTTAGCGTGCTCGAGGCCCAGGCACGTTACGCAGTGTTTATGACCGTCCGCCGTGCCAGGTAACGGCCGCACCTAAGAACGCACGTACCACCCGTTAGCCTGTCTCTTTAGGCTTTGCTCTATTAGATAAAGGCTGAAGTGCACAGGGGATATTGACGCTCGGTTCACAAAAGCAGATACTAATGTGACCGCCACTCGGCTGGAACCACCGCCACTGAATCGCTGTGACACCAGCCTTCTCCATCAGGTCCATCGGCTCCAAAGCGAAAAGCTAATGAACGTTTAATCCGCTGACCTACTTATACTCGCGCTGCGAATAGGTGCAGCTGGATATTAATCAGCGTATGCCAATTTCATTGGCGTGTTTCTATACACGCAGAGTAGATTTGACTCGGAGTGAACGACTGAAAGGGAACACTTGATTATAATATACTTTAAGACCAGATAAAAACACATTTTTCCTAAAAGTGTTTTTTAGACCAGATTATAAATTTAAGGATCACAAGTGGGTGTCGTTTTAGAAAATTTGAGTTTAAATTAAAATGAAAAACAACAAGGTGCTTACCTTAAAGTGCTTACCTTGCACTAACTTGTCCTTGAGGTCTCCATTTTACTTTCTTATGGCTCTGCTTTATTATTTATAATAACTGTAACTGTGGAGTTTTGGTGGAAATGGTGATTGCTATGGTGACTGGTTAATAAATGATTCATTGTCACTTTTTATTCTGAACAGTGACGCCTCCATGTCCGGAGGTAGAGCAGACTACCAGGTCTCTGCCAGAACAGGAATGCAGCTTGGGGAAATGCCAGGAGCTTTACCAACTGCCTCGTGAGTTTGTGAACAACAGACAGACAGTTATCTAAAGGCTTCATGTATGTTTTAATTTTTTCCTAAAACTTTTTTCTTGCTCCTCCACCTAAATGTGTGCGTGCAGAGCATCTGTGCAGTGACTGTGGCAAGGGCTGGCTGAGGTTTGAGAATACTTGTTACTTCCTGTCTCAAAACCGCCTCACCTGGCAGCAGAGCAGGGAGGAATGCCAGAGGAAGGGAGGAGATCTTGCCGTCATCACCAATGAACGAGTCCAGGTCAGTATATCAGAAAATAACTTTAAATTAAAACAGAAGTGAGTCACATATTAATGTATTAGTTTCAGCTATATTTTTTCTCTGCAGATGTATTTGAGTAACACAGGAAATTTGAACTACTGGATTGGGCTTAGTCATTCGGAGACAAATAAATGGACATGGATTAACAACACTGTATTGACAGTGAGGTAGGAAAATAATTATGGTTTAAAAATTACGTAAGAAATGTGAGAAATTATTGGGATTTTTTTATTGGGGTTTTGTTTGCCTAGTATTTGTTGTTACAGCTGACAAATATAAATAAAAAGGATGATAAAAAAAACAACAACTATAAAATAAAATAAATAAATCCACCTTGCCCTTCAAGCCACAATAAGTAATTTATCAAATAGTTACAAATTCAAACAAGTATTGTAAAATGAAAATATGTTTAAATGTCGTTTAGTAGCAACTGAGTGACTATAGTCTTTATGCACACACACAGATATTGGGGAGATGTTTCCTCTCATGGAGAGTGTGCCATCCTGGCTGCGAATGAACCCCATGAACGAAGCTGGCAGCAGTCTTCCTGCAGTTTACACTTACAGTACATCTGTCAAAAGATGTAGATGTACAAACATCATATACACCCATTGAAATATATAAACCTATATATCTGAATATCAGTCATAACAAATCCTCAAGATAATCAACTTTTTTCTAAAGATTCTACTCATACATTTGGTACATTTTGTAAATTTTTTTAAATTTTTTGTGTTTTATGAAGCATGATAGAAAAAGAAATCTAGTTTTAGAAATGATCCCGTTTATTTGTGTTATAATTGCACTCATTACTGATCAAACATAAAAAGCTTGGTTATTTGCACTAAACATGTCTAATGGTCACATGATAATGTTTTGAATTGCTTGTACTTGCTCTGAAAAGTCATCTATACTGTGTAATTAAACTTCCACCTTTATATTTAACAACAGAGATGATACACAGTTTAAGTTTGTTTACTCAATCCAACACCTAGATATCACCATATTATAAAATACTAAATAACACAGAATAATATAACAGGAACCCTTTGGATAGTAGGAATGATCTTGAGCCATTTTTACATATACCTATATCTGGGGAATCCACATTTTCTTCCTTTACACATTCTATACTCTGGCGAATGAGCTGCCAGAATTTCATTGGGTCATTCAGGATGTTGTCCTTTACAGGCTTAGTCTTGCCTGTCCCCTTCTCCTTAGATGGTTCTCTCGCCTTTGAGAACACGTTAATTTAGCGTCTCATCTTTTGCAACAAGGGGTCGTTGCGATCCTCCACTCTGGAATCAGGAGATATTGTGAATAAATAAGACTTGTATCAAATAAAAGTACTTAGTGATGCTTTTGTATTGCAATTGAGATTAAAGGCATCCTTACCGAAGATACCAGCGCTCACCGAGGCCAAACGCCAGACCACTAACCCCAAGTCTTGGCCACAGGCGCAGTGGTAACCTCCGTTCCAGCATCAGAGTAGTGGCCACCACCTACGAACACAGAAGCTGTTTTTCACCCAAAGTGCTTCCAGAACAGTTACTGTGGGACTGTACTAGCTACACTACCAACCTGGATCCTCCAGAGCTCATCACGTTCCCCAGTGATCCTCCACAGTGTGTAGCTCATCATGGCGATCACAAGGTTAAACAGGAGGATGTAAGCGATCATGCTAAAGCAGATGTGGACACAGAGCACCACTGGATTGGTGTAGAGCGTAAAGTCCACTGGCAAGTTAAACAGATTGATGCTCACCTCAAACTGAGAGAACATGGTGGCGGGGAGCGAGCGGTAAAACGGTAAAGCTAAAGGTTCTTGAGTCATATAAAACATCCACAAGCCTGAGGAAGAAAATGAAGGAAGTCAGTGTTTACAATTTGACTTATGATATGAGTATCGTTTGAAGTGGTTTCATTTGAACTAACCGGTAGAGGTTGCAATGATGAAGATAAGGCACAGCCAAGTGTACTTTATTATATCGCCAAATATAATCTGCAAAAGAACATCCCCACATGTACGTTATAAAGCTACACTGGCTCTACAAACCAACAACAGTGAGATGCCCCCTCAGCCAAATGCTCCACCTTCTGAATCACAATGACGTAGGGTCCCAGCATCTCAAAACCTCGGGAGAAGTACATAACATTGGACCAGCCGAGAACCAAAGCACAAGACATCGGCACAAGCTCTGTTGCCACTCCGGTGGTCCGCAGCACACACAAGACCACAACCAGAATTGCGTAGCTAACCCTGGCACAGAAATACAAGAAAATGAAGTGTGAGTGTCAAGATTTTTTCATTCAAATGATAGTTTGTGCAAATATTTTGAAGCCAAAGACCCTCCAATATGATTGTTCCTTTGCAAGGAAACCTTTTCCTGAAATATGAAGGCAACTACAGTATACATTTTGTATGCATACAATTATAAAAAGCTATTTATGTTGTCTGTTAAAAATATAGGGTGTGGCAACAAGAACTTGTAAATAAAAATAGAATTAATAATACATTCATAGCAGTCACAATGCATGCGTAAGCAGGGCATAAGCAGCACATATTTTTTCCGGCGCCCATGTTAACAGATGACACAGCTTTCACACAGCACCCAGGAGTGGCGCGGCAGCGCGTTGCAGGAGCAGAGCAGGAGCTGCAGTACGGCAATAGTTTCGGCGCCGTGTCTATTTTTGCTGCGCCGCTTACGCTGAATTAAAGTGACAGTGCATTGTTCTTGATCTAAACTGACCCGATTAACATGAAAAGTATCAGATTTTACCATAAAATCGTGTAATTGATGTATTTCCTGTTTCACGCTCACCATATGCATAAATATAATGCACAAAAACACACTACTAACACAAAGTTTTGCCCAAACTTCATTATTTAATCCAAATACACTTTATTGTTGAAATTCTTTCCGAATTTTGTCTAGGATCTCAAAGCCTAACCTATTAAATCTAGCATCTGCATGCACGCTTCTGTTGCATCGCAAAATATAATATATCTTATACAAAATGTGAGAAGGGTCAGACATCCTTTTTGAAAACTTTGCTCAAGTTTATTGTGTAACTATAACAAGGAAGTCACATAACAAAGTATGCTGGCAATTACATAAATCAAAGTACAGTGTTCGGAGGAGAACAGAAGTTCATAAGACAGAAATAAGATGCTTCTCTGCAGCCTACTGCAGTTCAAGCCGCGGTTCAGCTGCACGTGACAAACACTGCCAGTGTGAAAGCATAATCAGCCCGTGCTGCTCCTGCTCTGCATACGCACCGCTTACGCGCTGCTTAAGCCCTGCTGACGCGTGCAGTGTGAAACCGGCGTTAGAATGAAGAAATTATGCTGATAATTCAGCTTTACCATCACAGGAATACATTTAAAATAGGTCAAAATCAAACATAGAAGCAACTATTTTAAGTTGTAATCTTATTTCACACCATTATATATTATATATAACAATATGAACTTACAAAGTGACATGGAAGGGTCCTCCCAGGGCAGACTGTCCGAAATAGCGTTTAGCCCCCACTTTCAAAATACTGGGAATCTGGAAATAATTCAGTATGATTGTTTTTGCCATATATGTTTCACATGTTATTACATAATCCAACTAAATTTTGCAGACCTCTATCAGCAGAATAACGATGGCTCCTATGACACTGATAATTTCTCCAACTAAACGCAGGTGATCTTTATAGGTCTGATAGCTCTCCTAAACATGCAAAAATACATGACTTTAAGTTCTTGCAGACACATATTTATATATATATTATGCTTTGATGTCCATAAATATAAACATAATAATTATATTTCACACCGTAAGGCTTTTCTGCAATTTTATGGTTTGGTCGTTTTCTTCTTTTGTGTAATTTTCTGGAATGTCTTTCAGGGGTCGGTTTACACAACACAAAGTAAATATGCTGATATACAGCACGTACACCAGCATCAATAACCTGCAAACAGGTCAGAAACAGAGAAACATCATCATAAATGGTATGACTTCAGTCAATGTTCCCTTGCATAGTCATGTGTATACTTATAACTTGAAATGTTATATCTTTGTTCCCATGTAGTGTTCTAAGGACTCTTATTATGTGTTCCCTAATGTTTCAGTGCTTATTTTGTTCTGCCTCTGCCCCCTTGTTTGTCTCCATAGTGATCAGCTCCGCCCTCGTCTCCACTTTAAAAGCAGTTTGTGTTTGCCTGTCCAACTGCAGAGTATTGAGTATGTCTCTATGAGGCATTTCCTTGTGTTTGTTGTGTCTTGTTTATTGAGTGGACCTTCTGTGTATCGATCTTTGCCTTGTTTTTTGAGTTTTTACCTGTCCTGCACTGTATTGAATATTGTTCGCCGTTCGACCGATCGATTGTATTCTGGAATATTCTTGTACACTGGCTTCACTATACCTGTTTGCCGTTGTTTCGACCCTGCCTGTTTGTCCTTGATTATCGAGAAGAAAAAAAAAGCTTGCAAATGGATCTGCACGTCTTAGTCCCATTCGTCACAATAAACAACTTTGCTTTCAAAGTTAAATAATTCCTGATTAACTCAAACAAAATGCTGAATATGTGTAAAGCACATGAAGCAGAGCTGTCCAAACTCTGTCCTGGAGGGCCTGCAGAGTCCTGCAGAGTTTAGCTCCAACCCTAATTAAACACATCTGAAGCAGCTGATCAAGCTCTTACTAGACATGTTAAGAACTTTCATGCAGGTGTGTTGAGGCAACTTGGAGCTAAACTCTGCTGGACACTGGCCCTCCAGGGCAGAGTTTGGAGAGCTCTGTTTTGAAGAGTCAGCTGAAGAAAAACAGGTAAAACAGGAAGAACATACAATAAAGTTCCTCCATGTTATATTACCTTACATTTTACACATTATTATTTAAACTCTTGTGTTCATATTACATTTAGAACATATACTTAATATCTATTATTTAAAATTCTGACTTTTGTGTATTTTGAGGTCAAAGAAATTTAAGAAATGTACATATGTCAGTAGGTTTTACCTGATCAAAATGAATAAAATATAATCTTTGTTTAATTTAACAGCTGCAAATGTTTTTAGTTTATTAATTAAAGAATTATAATTAAAGTGATAGTAAGGCACCTGAAGTAATGTTTCCCATACAGATTCCACTTCAGTCTGATAAGCTGTCGAACTGGAGTCAACTCAAGAATCTTTCTGGCCTGAGACAAGAGAGCATACACACACTCTGTTAAAAGATGAGCCAAGAATAGCCCGGCGACAGCAATTTTATTCAAACTGTTACTCCTGATAATTTTTATCCTCTCTATTAATGTTTACAAGTCTACAGCATGCTGTAATATGTCATAAGCTTAGTTACACACCTCTTCTTTCTGACTGCTTACAATGATGTCAAGCACAGAGAGGTCATCCTCCCTGGAGTCAACCTCAGTGAGGTCATAAAGGTTGGAGGACAACGGTCCCAGACTCCAATGAATAATCCGCCTGCGGTTAACCAAGTGCTGGAAGGCCTGTGTGACATCATAGAAACGTTAAGCAGTGTTCCTTAAATGTAGAAAATTATGTTACTATGCAGTTTGGTTCTAGATCAAGATGCATGAAAAGATCTCTCAATAGACCTTTATCTCACTTCATATGTCCGGTAAGTGAAGCAGTGTATCACCACTTCCAGTCCCATTGCAATGCAGTCGAAATGTTGCATATATTACGCATATAACCCTGATAGAGGGAACAGAGACATTGTGTTGTGACGACAGACTAGGGGTCTGTTTGGAGCACGAATTAGCTCTGATTAAGAGAAAACTCCAATGAAATTTGGCTAGTGGTATTTGGATCCTGAGCGACTCCCGTCATACAGGTCATAAAAGGCGGCAGGTGTAACCACTCATCAGGTTTTGCTGAAGAGCCGAGAACTAGTCCCTTGCCCCCAGCGATGGTTCAAAGTTGTGACAGGGGCACAGGGGCTGAACGTTCCCTGCCTGTCAGTCACTACGAGTTATGATGTGATGACTGGGTTCCAAAAGAAAGCGCCACAACCTGAACCCTGTCACAACCAACAGCACTGTGAATTTTTGGAAAGCAACTGTGTGTCAACAAATGCTATGCAAGGCCATAGCCTTATCAATGCCCTACCACAAATTTGCTTACCTTGGCACTCACAGGGACTAACTGCATGAGTATAAGAGGGCACGGCTGGAATGCACTTTCAGGTTTTTGCTGAGGAGCCGAGACGGCGTCAGCGCGACCCAGGGTCATGGCAAGTGGATTTAACGTTGATCACAGCTGTTGGCAAGCCGGAGAGGTCTGCCGTGTCCCATCCAGGAGCCAGACATCGGTGCCAAATTGTGCTCATCCCCTAAAAGAGAAGGTCTCTCCTCAAAGGGATTTGCCAGGAAGGGGCTGCTGCGAGGAGCACTAGGTTGGCAAACCAGGTCCGGGAGGGCCAGTGTGGCGCTACCAGCAGAACCTGCTTCTCGTCCTCCCTGATCTTGCACATGGTCTGTGCAATGAGGCTCACTGGGGGAAAGGCGTACTTGAGCCCCGGAGGCCAGCTGTGTCTCAGTGCATACCTGCCGGGGGTGCCTCATCGAGGGAGTAATACAGCTGGCCATGGGAGGTCTATCTCTGCCTCGCCGAAGTGGCTCCAGATAAGCTGGACTACCTGGGAGTGGAGTCGCCATTCTCCAGGGTGGGTGGACTGCCGTGAGAGCTGGTTGGCTGCACGGTTGAGTGTCCCTGGAATATG
>JAUCMU010000030.1:9309287-9325995 GCA_032275025.1 Enteromius treurensis | reverse complement strand
CTCGCGATTCTCCCTCATCACACCGCGATACAGGATCGTGGATCTGAGTCTCGCGATTTCGGTTTCATATTGTGAATCGTTACAGCCCTAATAGATAACCAACCACTAACCCAGACATTTAGTCTTAAAACACAAATAATAGGATATTTTCAATAATAAAAAGAAGACTCCATACATTTTAAAATAAATCTAAATGTATCTCTATGTAGATATATACATTTCTACTTCAAGATTGGGACCATTCGTATTTGTTTTTTTTTTAAGATTATTTTTTTCCAGCAAGGATGAAATAAATTGACTAAAAGTGACAGTTATGACATTTATAACGCGATGGAAGATCTATATCAAATAAACGCTGTTCCTTTGGTCTTTATAATTATTTATGAACCCTATGAGCAGCAAAGCTGTTGAAATGTTTCTTAAACACAAATGGACACTGAAGACTTAAAAAAAAGATGACTTCTTGAGCTTTTGAAAAAGTTTATATAGTTGTTTACCAAAGAGACGAGTGAAATATGAGAAAAATGAAATGAAATATGAGAAAAAATAAATAAATATTGAATTATTCAAAAAGTCTAAAAATATTATTTAAATCTTTGCATTTATAATGTATCAAATCTTAGCTGTATAAAATGCTTTATAATGTAGAGGAAAAAGCTTTTATACAATGCTATTTAACACAATACATCATTTGGTTAGATTTTTTATTCTTTTTGAAATAATGCACAAAAATGAAAGTCTGAATGTTGGACAAACTCATATGAAAAGCTTGCTTGAACTTACTCCATTGTGAGCATGCTCACACTTTCCAGACTGTGGTACTGCGCTCTCTCAAACACATCCTTATACCGGTCCATCTTCAGAGCTGTCAGCCAATCCCCGACTGTTGCCACTGTTGAGAGGTCAGTAGGGGTGGGGCTTAAGAGTGGCTGAGTGGGGCTAAGAAAGAGGAGAATATTTTAAAAGATGAAACACAATATCACATGTTAATATAAGTTGGAACTTTAGTAACTCACCGGCTATGTTCGGCCTTGAGGGAGGCAGGGTGGCGTATGAGACGGTCAAGAGACGACAGGAGAGAATCAAAGCCTGGCCGGTCCTGTCTGTCGGCCTGCCAGCACTGCAACATCAGAGAGTGAAGAGCTGGAGGACAACCGTTTGGAGCAGGTAAACGATACTGATCCACCACTGCCTTCATCACCTGCAGAGAGAGAGAGGATAAACATAGTGCAACCTTCTAGAGTCTGGTTTAGCTACAGCTGCTGAACATTTAGGGAATTGCTTCTGTATTTAAATACGGTTGTAATTTCTGAAATTTTACAGTGTGTAAGTGGCCTTAATGAAGTTTTTAATTGTATATGATGAGAAATACAGAACAGACAAGTGATTTGTAGGAAAAAGGAACCGAAAATAGAAAGAACCGAGTTAGAAAAGAGAAATAAGATGGGGGAAAAAAGATTTAGTAAGATATTTGCACAATGCAAATGTTTTATAACGTTTCCTTTTTTATTATTATTATTCACAGGATTTTAGTTAATAAATGTTTAAATACAGTTTTTGCTGGAAATCAATGTCTTAGTGCTGGTTGTCTTGGTTCATGTCTTAGAGCTCTTCAAAAACTTCAAAGCTGCTGAAAAACTAGGCCTTTAATGATGAACTATTTAGTTAGTACGTGAATATACACTCAGTGAGGTCACTGAATTTCTAGCTGTTGGTTAGAAACTAAAAACATCTAGAGATTCACTTTTCTAAAGAATACTGTAAAATCTGCAAAATGTCACACTGTCCCACAGTACTGCTGCAAACTTTAAATTTCAAGCAATGATTTGCACACACACACACAAACAGTTTATTTTTGCCATTCCATAGGTGTAATGGTTTTTACACTGTGCAAAAATGTCCCCACAAGGTCAGAATTTACTGGTATTACTATACTTGTGGTGACATAATGAAGGAAACAGCAGGTACTGTAGCACACACACAGTACTGCAGTGTTTTTGTTTATGCTACTACTCATGAAACACTCTAATGGCTCCCTCTAGTGTACATTTGGCTCATGGTCACTGCTTTGTGCCTGCATGGGATGTAAAACGTGTGGATGTAAAATTTATAATGCTCACCTCTTGGTTGCTCATGTCCCAGTATGGACGTTCTCCATATGACATGACTTCCCACATGAGAATCCCAAAACTCCAGACGTCACTAGCTGAACTGAATTTGCGATGCTGGAAAGCTTCAGGAGCTGTCCACCGCACAGGGATCTTGCTGCCCTGAAATACAGCAAGAGAATGGAAAGAAATGAAAATAAAATTAATTAACTTACATCAATTTAAATAGTATTTCGTATATTTACAGAAATACTCAGAAATATTTCTATTACGCACCAGTGAAGCAGTGTAGGTGGGCATGTTGTGGTCCAGACCCCTCATTAAACGAGACAGGCCGAAGTCAGACACCTTACAGACCAGGTTTGAATTCACCAGAACGTTCCGGGCAGCAAGGTCACGATGGACAAAATTTCTCTCTGAAAGATAACGCATTCCCGCTCCAACACCTCTCACCATGCCTACCAGCTGCAACACACTGAACTGATCCTCGTTTTCCTAAAAAATACAAAAAAATAAATAAATTACACACATTGATGAAAATGTTTTATTCAATGTATTTTTTATACGCGTCTAATATAAAATATATTGTCATTTTCAATAATGTAATATTATAACAAAATATTTTATTTATATAAAAACAAATACATTTAATTTAAGCTTCTCTCATTTTCTCTTATACACACACACATATATACAGTACTATGCAAAAATCTTAGGCCTCTAGTATTTTCACCGAAAACAAATGGTTGTAAGTGGGTTATTTCTATCTTTCGTGGTAGCGTGTCTGTTGGAAATATCAGTTAACATCTCCAAACATTATCTTTGTCTTTAATTGTAATAATGCAGTAAGATTATTGTCTGACAACACCCAGTGCTCCACACAGAGATCAGATCTGATCATCATCAGTCTGTCTGGAATCACATGAAGTAACAGAACAAACTGAGACAGACTCAATCCAACTGTGGCAACGTTTCCAAGATGAAGAAAAAAAAAAACTATTTTGTGATAATTTAACTTAACTTTAATTAGGTTTTTTTAAATACTATGTGACCATGGACCACAAAACCAGTCACAAGGGTCAATGTTTGGAAACTGAGATTTATATATCATCTGAAAGCTGAATAAATATTTGGCTGAGACACAGAATCTGAGGCAATATCACCTTTAGTGTTGTCCAAATGAAGTTCAGTGCATATTACTTACCAAAAGTTAAGTTTTGAGATATTCACAGGAAATATACAAAATATCTTAATGGGACATGGTCTTAATATCCTAATGATTTTTTGTCATAAAAAAAATTCATAATTTTGACTTATGCAATGCATTTTTGTCTATTTTAGCTATAAATATACCTGTGCTGATTATGGTTTTGCGGTCCAGGGTCACATATATATAACAATATAATAATCTACAATCATTTGTTTCTTTTATTAAAAAAACAATTTAATATAATGTAACATGATGTGATTAGTTCTTACCCTGAGAAAAGCATCCAGGGGTCCATTCTCCATGAATTCTGTGATGATGCGCTCAGGAGGGGTGCGAGTGATCACACCTTCCAGTTTCAGTACATTAGGGTGGTCAAACTGCCCAAGGACTCCGGCCTCACTGAGAAACACATTCTTCTCACGGTCTGTCACTCCCCAGCGCAAAGTCTTTACTGCAACCAGCACCTCTCTGCGACCTAGTGGCCTGTATCGTCCCCGGGACACCTCCCCGAACTGAGCTGGAGAGACAAATCCAATCATTAGAGTGTTCTGAGGCTTAAAAAAAATCCATAAACCCCGTTTTATCTGATTTTCACCCTCTGTGTCAAGCTGTTGCTATCCTGCCTCTGCAAAATCAACAAACTTGCAGCATATGCACTAACCAGCACCAATGACCTCTTCGATCTTTAGGTGAGCCGGGTCGATTTCTCGCGCAAACTCTTTGACCGCCTCGCTGGGGTCTTCGTAAGTAGAGGGGTCCACGTAATATTTCACCCCACCTGAATGAACAACAACCTCGACGTTATGTTTATTCCACACATATCATCTAATGACTGGTTCTGTCACAGACTCAAGATCTCAGGTGGAATACGGTATTACCACAAATATGCGCAGCACAGTCAGGACTGCAAATATAAAAACTACTGACACGGCATATTCATCGTCCTTCATCAAAATAGCAAAATTCTCACAAACCCTCTTAGTTGTGGTGTAGACATAGTACTTAACTGAATCATAGCTATTACGTAATAGCAATAATTACAAAGTAGTCTGAATACAGCCCACTTTAGAGGATGAAGATAACGTATATGTAGTGAGTGACAAGTATGCAAAGTCTTCACCTCTGTTGCTGATGTATCTCTGAAGTCTGTCGCTATAAGGGCTTTCTCTCCTTTTACTAGAACAAAGGAAAAAAAGAAAGAATAACAAAGACGCAATAACAGTGATATCCTTTTTATCTTTTTGATGCCATAAACAAGCCTCTTTTTTGCAATATATAATATCTTTTGTAATATCTCCAAATATTGCGTAATAACTGAGGTAAAGAGATTACATACCTTCGAAACACAAACACAATGATGATCGCAATCACAACCAATAGGAACGCTGCTCCGCCCATTATCGATCCAATCATAAGAGGCAGGCGATTCTGAATCTGCTTCGACTGCTCCTCTACAAAGTGACAAAATTAAATGAAATAAACATAATAACTGAAAATATGTTCAATATTTTTACAATTTCAAAAATAAAGGTTTTCTGTTTTAAAATGTAATTTATTTCTGTGATGCTAAACTTTTCAGCATTGCTCTTCAGTCTTTGTTGTCACACGATGTTTCAGAAATCATTATAATATGGTGATTGGCTGCTCAGGAAACATTACTTATTATTATCAACATTGAAAACATTTTTGTGGAAACTGCTTTTTTTTTATGAATAGAAAGTTATACTTTCTAAACTCTTTAAACTGTCACTTCTGACCAATTCAGTGCATCCCTGCTGAATATAATTCATAATTTCTTAACAAATAATCATACAAGTATTTTTAAACAGTATTTTCAAAATAAATAAAAAAATCTATTTTAAATGTATTAAAAATAATTTGTAAAAAGTAGTAGTAAATCTCAGTAATAGTGTATATTTACATAACCATTGGTCTTTTGATGACTGAATAAGAGGCATTTGGTACTGAAGCATAATAATATGCCTTCATATGTGCTCTCTAGAATGCTAAATGATGTGTGACATGCTGTATTCTTAGCCTACCCATGGCTAGAGTGCTGAAGTAAATCGTGTGGCTGTAGGGTCCGTAGCCTCTCTCATTCCGGGCACGGATCTGGAAAGCGTAGATGGAGCCTGGAATCAGACCTCCAACTGTCACTGTGTTGGTTTCACTGAACACGCTCATAGCACTGTCCTCATCAGACCCCTGCCAGAGAGACAAAGCATCATCTATTTACACAATTACTACACCACATCTTATACTAATGTAAAGGGACAGTTTGCCTAAAATTATGTCATCATTTACACACCCTCATATAGTTTTCAGTGCTATTTCAGTATTCTTTATACAGTATTAGCATTTTAGATTGGTTTAGTAATTTTGTTGTGCTTTAGTCATTTTTATTACTAGATTTTTGTTTAAACACTGCTATTTACTCACTCTCATGACCTCTCATTATTATACACAATTATAGTACCTGTTTTCATTTTAGTAATTTTATTATATGGTTTTGTCATTGCTGTTGTTATTATTATATCTCTATATATTAGCTTCAATTTTAGTTCTAGTAATGTTAGTACTTAAAGTTCCTTATTCCTTAATAGTTTATTAGCTTGAATTAACAATAATTATTGGTCATTTCAAACCTGTATAACACAAAAGGATTGTACAGATAGTTTACCCAAATATGAAAATGTTATCATCATTTACTAATTAATACATCATTCACAGTGTTGAATAATGAGAATCTTTTATAATACTATAATATTTTTTAACATTTTAAGAAAGCTTTTATGTCTTTTGTTTCGTTTTATACATTTTGGCAATTTTGTTCTTTTTTCATTTTTATGTGTCTAATTATTATTATTGTATTTTTATTTTTTAAAAGAACTTTACAGAACAAAAAATGAGTATACAGCATACAAACTGATGAAGTATATAATATAGAACAATAATACAGATAACCAGGGGTAATATATATATATATATATATATATATATATATATATATTTGAAAGCCTTTTTGTTGGTGGAGACAATTCCACATCCTTAAAAAAATAACAGAAATGTGGTGTTTTATTAGAGAACTTACATTTATGGATAAAGAACTTAGCTAAAAGTATTAACACATTTATTCTAAAAAAAAAAAACATTTAACATTCTTCTTGGGGATTTTAAAGAAAGGAAAACATTTTCCCATTGTAAAGAGCTTAAAATATGGTCAATAATAAACCTGCTAAATGATGTGTCTAATTATAGCTTGAGTTGAGTTGATTTCAGTTTATCAACTGTCTTCAGCTATTTCTTTTAAGTTACTGTGGTCTCAGCTGTTTGGGTTGAGCTTGGCAGATTGTTTCACCATAGAGGAACAGACTTTCAAGTGCAGCGTTTCAAGTGTACGTTTTTCATCTAATAATTACATTATGTTTTAATTTAGCTTGATAGCTGTAGATTAAGGTTAGAAATAAAATTTTTTAGGAACGAACTGACCACATATTTCTTTGCAATTATACATTATATTATACATTTTACAATTTTATATATATGTTTTTTGGGCAATCTAAAAATCCCCATTCAACTTTATTACTATTACTGCTTGTGCACAATGCACATTTCTTAATATCAAGCCCAAAATATGTTTTAATGTCACTGTTGATGAGGATTGTATGATTTTGAATAATATCTGTCTTTAAATACAAGATTTTAAGTGCATCTGAAGTATACTTGCAATAGTTCATATTACATAGTACATAATGTATTAGTATTAGCATGCTTAGCACTAAATAAATGCATTTCAAATACATTTTAGTGTTTAGTGTCCTTGCTTTCATGTTAAGCATAAATAAAAAAGTTCTGACCTTGTCAAAGTAGCGGAGCTGGTATTCCAGGATGTCACCGTTGGGCCGGTCCGGCTGAGGCCAGGACAGCGTGATGGAGTCGTGAACTCTGTTCAGCTGGTGCAGCATGGGAACCTCAGAAGGCACTGTAATGCACATGTCATTATAAGAGTTACCACACGAGGGCTCATCACTTCATAATACTGCTCTGACTGCTTTAGATATACACTGCCATTCTCATTATAAATGCTTTTTATTCATTAATAGCGATAATACCCATGTGGATTCACATGTAGGTCTAAATAAGCCATTTGCATCATGGTTCGGTGCGTGTGTACGTTTGATGGTTAGTTAGACATTGCTGAAACCTCATCCGTGTTAATGAGGTCATGAGTTAACCATTCTCCACTCCCTCCCCTTTTTGCGAAGCCCCCTGACCCCCTTGGTCTCAACCCATGTCTCTCTCTGTTAATCAGTGATGTGGAAGCACACGGATAGGTGACTCAATCCTGTTCAATCAGCAGCACCCACGTCATAAATAATGGTAAAGTTATGTAAACTAGTCATATACAGGTCTGCAGAATCCATCTGAGCTTGAATTACTACTAAAGATAGAAAATAGATGGGGCGTCTGAATTGTGCCTTTTGTTTCCAAAGTTTCTGTGGGCTGCCACATTGATTATCCTCCCTCCATTCTTCCTCTCTTTCCGTCTCTCTTGTTGCTTTCTTGACCATTATATGAAATGACAGCATATCGTGACCCAAAGCCACCTGGGTCCAGAGAGCAGATGAAGAAAATTTATGAACAGAAAAGAGAGATGGATGGAAAGACAGATCATGGGGAGAGGAAGTGGAAAGACAGGGCTGGAGAACAACGCAGTGAGCGACGCAGAAAGACATTGATACACCAAGCAAACGGTTTGGTGCATACACATATTGAGGATAGTCCCAGCATGCATTGCTTTTCTCGTACCTGATTGGCTGGTGGTGAAGTTGATGCTGGCGAACAGAGGTGGAAAAGGGCTCAGCGCTGACACTTCATTTATTGCTTGAACCTGTAAAATGCAAAGCTCATTTTGCAGCGACGCTCTTCCGTATACATAAGCTGCATTAAGGCATAATCTAAGCATTGTGTGGTGAGTATTTCTCAGGGTAAGTTTATTTTTGTAGGTCAGTTTCTGTATAGGAACTCACACTGCCTTTCAAAATTTGCAATCGGTTAGCCTTTTTTATGTTTCAGAAAAATGTGTTTAAAGCTCATAAAGGCTGCATTTAGTTGTTTAGAAATACAGTAAAAACTGTATTATAATGGAAAATAATAACAATTTAAAATAACTGTCTTATATTTTAATATATGATGAAATGTAATTTATGTGATGACAAAGCTGAATTTTCATAATTACGCAAGTCTTTAGTGTCACAAGATCATTCAGAAATCATTCTAATTTGCTGATTTTGCATAAGAAATCATCATTATTTAACTGACTTATTTTAACAAACAATCACCAATAGCATGTTGTCTTGTAGATCTTGTAGAATATAAAAATATATAAATGATGTCCATAAATTAAATGAATGAGACATTTTTCTGTAATTAATCATGGTTTATTGCATATTAATATAAAATTCAGTCATAATTTTATACATAATCTCAAATTAATGTAAATCAATAAGACGATATAATTGAAATCTGTTTAATGGCATCTTTTTATTAAGTAGCCTATCACTAATACCAATAAAGCAATTTCTGTGTTTCAAATAAAATTCATTTTCTCTCAGTTTTAGCCATTAATATATAGCCATCCAACAAATTTTATGTACATTATGTGGATTTTTCTCCAGTGTCACATGGTCATTTAAGCTGTGATATTTATGCACTGATCACTTGAGGTCTCTCATCACAAACGGTCCTTCTGAAATGATTTTTTTGTGTTTTAGACCATTCCGTGTGCTTAATATGTAAATCCTGTTAATATATAAAGTTATTCCACTATGAGACTCTGTATGAAGAAATGTCTTACCTGTATGAGGTAGGTGACCCTAGTAAGCAAGTTTTTGAGAGTGACCCTCGTCTGCTTTAAGCCAGTTTGAGAAGGTGAAAAAGTGACAGTATCTCCACACCAGGAACACATGCTCGGTGGTGTGTTTGTGGCAGAGGGGCAAATTCGACACACCACTCCGTACCACACTTCATTCCGTCCCCCCATGTTCACAGGAGGTCTCCAACGCAACGACACGCCACCCTCTGAACTCTCATACTCCCACGATAGAGACGCCGGCGCTGATGGAGGGCCTGAGAAAGAAAAGCTGAGGTTACTCACCAGCTCCTGAACATTTGAATGATCAGAATCAAAACAAAAATTCAACTTCGGAGGGATTTTTTTGGTTAATATTTGGCTAAATGACAAATAAGTGCCAGTGATAAAGAAAAGGATAAAGAAAATCTAATTTGTATGCATGTCAGTTTCATAAGTTAAACATTTCTGGTTTTCATTAGTGACTCGTCAAGTAAATACCAAGTAAAATGAAAATCTTATCATTCATAATTATCTAAAAAAATATTTTTCTTTTTCAAGGTATAGATTTTTTTTATTTATTTATTTATTTTATTTGAATTGTTTTATTAAGTGTTGTCAAATGATTAATCATGATTAACCGAACACAACATAAAGGCTTACATATATACAAAATATACACAGCACACATTATGTTAACAAAACCTTTTATTTTGGATGCGATCAATCACGATTCATAATTTGACAAAAACTCTTTTTTGCTTTTCTGTTAATAAGCAGTGAATCAGTTTTGTTGAGATTATTTATCCAAGAAAAAAGAAAAGATCGTGCCCCTACTAAACAAGGTTTTCTTTTCAAAAATGTAATTCTTTTAATGAGACTATTTTCTTTTCTTTCTTTTTTTCATTTTATTTACAGTATATATTTTTCAATCACATCAAGGCTAAAAGTCACATTCTAAAACTTCCCCCTCTCTGTTCCTCTATGGTGAAACAATCTGCCAAGCTCAACTCAAACAGCTGAGACCACAGTAACTTAAAAGAAATAGCTGAAGACACACCTCTTCTGCAAACAATATCCACCCCACATCCTTAAACCAATGCATTAACACAAAAAAGCCTGCTCTTCACCGGCTTGCATCATAATTTAGTTGACAAATAAACTTGTCATTGTATATAAATACTGTTGTCTCCATAACAAATTACCTTTGTTCCACTTTAGTGAGTTGCATAAAGAAGGTATTTGAACTGCATTAAAATTTTATGCAAAATTGTTACTGTATATTTGAATAAATTAATATATTTTGATGTCATTGACCAAGGGGCTTTCACATCAAAGAAATATAACTACTTGTTGTACCTTTTTCCAACACAACATGACACTTTGCATTACTTAATTTCCATCACACTGTAAACCATCATTGGAACATTCGCTCTATGAATACACTGATAAGCATTTTCAAAAACTGGGCACAATGAGGAGATATTGGTCTACTCAGCCGTTTAACAATCAATCATTAAAAGGAAAGTTAAACGCATTGACAAACTACTTTAAATTGCCACAAATAACCCCAGCTATTTTCATAAAAACATCATGCATAAATATCACTGTAGTCATATATGGTCTATATTATGCAAGATATATTGCCTTAATAGAACATGTTCATTAAAAATAAAAGTGATCTCCAGTATTTTTACACATAACTTTATTGGTTTATCTGCTTTAGAAACATTTCAGTAAACACTGCTAACAGGGATCAGAACAGATTTACATTTTAAAGCATCTGCATGAAAACAAACCTGGAAAGAGACCCAAGGATCGGGGCAGAAAAGTGAGAGACTCTTAGTGATTTCCAGTTAATTATTCATGGGATGCATGGTAAATGAAATCGGGGGTAATTGGGGCTAAATTAAAAATAGTGCATGAAGGAAAATTCACAGCTCATTTAAACTCAAACTGAAAGATTTTTGAAATGATTAGTTTCAGTCTTTTTGAGTTGCTAGAATATATAAGACGTTATATTTTATAAATAGAACTCCTCTCAGTTCTACCAATAGAGACAAAAAACCTTGACATTGCATAAAAATAACGGTTCTTTATTGGTTCAATGAAGAACCTTGAACATCCATAGACCTTTCAAATGCAGAAAAGTGTCTTTATAGTGGAAAAAAGTTCGTAAAATCTTTACATGGTTCATTTAAAATACATTTTACCCATAATGGTTCACTGAAAGATTCTTTGGGGAACAAAAAAACACCCTTTAGGTGCTCTTATATCATACAGTGAGATATACAGTATTCAAATACGGCCGCAACCAATAATAGATAAAACCTATGATAATTGTCTGAGAGTGTCAAAAAAGGCAGCACAGTGTATTTGTTGCTACAACCCACGTTTATTCACCAGCCAATAAAAAGTGATCTCCACAATATGGCGCTAAAACACAAAACTGCTTACTTCAAGCCCTTATCCCTTCGCTGCTTTATCTTTTTCCAGCTCACATACAAACTAAAACTGCCAAATTATGATTCCTCATGCTCTTTTTGTTTAACACTAGCGCATAATGATGGATATTTTATTCATCTTTAGTAACATGCGTCATAGCATACCAGTCTACATGCATGTCGTACACAAGTTTATTAGATCCATGACACAGTGTGATTAGCAGTGACCTTATAAGACTGATCAAATCCCTGTGGTGTGTCTCAGGCTTAAGGGGAATTATTGTCCCAATGACAAGTTGCACATTTTTAATGCTAGTATATTTACAATGATTGTTCATCCTTTGTCTTATCCTCTTACACGGCTAGCTGCGCTCTTACTTGTGCAGGCGGTGGTGTTAGCATCGGTGGATGCGCGGTAGTAGCCACTGCGACATTCACAAAGTTTAGACCCATCTGAACTGGTTCTGCTGTTAGCTGGGCACTCTATACACGAAGCCGAGCCGGCCACTGGTTTATAGGACCCGATTGAGCACGCTATTGAAAAGAGAGAAAAGAAAAAGCATTAGAATTATGGCACAAGATACACCCAAGCTGTTTGGAAAGTGTCAAGATTCCCGCTTTGGAATTCTGTCAATTACACCAGGAAATGGATGCCGAGTACAGAAGATCCATGTAATGATCCAACTGGATGCAACGACTGGCAAATGAATCGTGAACTGTTGCAAAGAGAATCGGAAAAACAATAAGTTTCAAACACACTCAATTAGTGGGTGCAAAATTAATAAGCAAGGTTTATTGTTCTCTCAGGCGTTTGATTTATTTAGTCAGATGTGTAACTGCCACAAAAACAAAGAGCTAAAACGTTGTCGCTCAGCTTGATTGTTGCTATTCTGACAGGATGTAATTCAGAGAGAAATCACTACTAGTTTTGTAACATGCCACAAGAAAAAGAAGCTCTTAGAATCACTCGCCACTCAACGATAGTTGATTGTTATGACCCTGAGATCTCTGATTGGCTGTTAATGTTAAGAAACACTTCTTGATTGGAGTGTTTGCAGTTGGATACATACCCTGCAGCTGTGAAACACGTCAACCTTTTATTGGAGATTGATTGTGACCCAGCTTGAAGCTTAGCGATGACCTCCATCCTTTCAATTGTGTGGCCAACAGAACAAACCACAACAAACGCCATGCGAGGTAAACTGGCGAATCGATATGTTTGCATAACCCACACTGAAGCGACAGAGTGAATCAGGCTTATCAAACAATAAAACCGCTGAGTCACAGAGCCTGTATTATGACACTTGTCATGGGAACGCTGTGATTTGTTGAAGTGCTTTGTCACAGAAACCCTGTGACACAGTAACGCTTCAACATAATTATGGTTGATAGAGTTAAGAGTTTCTGTTTCATTCTTGTCAGCCTTGAAGTTCTCACAAGTCCTCTATCCTCGAGCGAGTAGACAGGTCAGGCACGTATAACACATTTAAAGCACTTCAAATGGAGACAGACAGAGAAGGGAAGAAAGAGATTCCAGTTTGCAGGAAGCTAAAAGGATTTTTATGTTCTCGCTTGTCTGTCAGATTTGATATTCGCTCCTAAACACTACTGCGAGAAGTGTGGACCAACGAATGAAAGATGGGCGTCGCGAGAGAAAAGAAAGAGAGCGTTGTCCATCTATCTTTCATGTGCTTGGATTATATTATCCAATGTAGCTGTGACAAAAGACATGTTTTAGTTACAAAACTTCCTCACTCCTCAGACGTCTCCTACACCTTTCAACATTTCTCTTTCTCTTATTCACACTCCCCCGTTCACCCGCTTATCAGCCAATCGCTTTCTCATTTCCTTCTCTAGCGGCCACTATTTAGCCACAAGGCATCTAGTTTCCTTATAAAAAAATAATTTAACACATTTATGGCTGCTATTAACTGGCCTAGATTTCTTATCGATTAATGAGATTGCATCAATTTGATACAGTTGCTGATCTGCAGAATGCACAATGGGTGCTTTCATGACATGCATGTTTGGTATTAGAGTAAATAGAAATATATATGCAGTCATTTTTTATGTGTTAGATTTAACACCGTATTATGAACAATGATAAAATTAGGAAATCCACTGTAACCAGCGTTAAGAAGGAATGGGTTAAGTGCTTTCAAGAGGCTAAAAATCACTGTGGTGGCAGTAAATGTTTGAAATATTTAATTACAATGTTGTTTACAGCCTGTCTTTTTCCACCACATGACAAAGTGTGTGGCTTGTCTGCCAGATAACTCCTGCTGAGTCTAAAAAGCTAATTCTATTATAAATTTATCAAATTCTAGCAAATTTTCTAGCAGTTGAGATCAGAATGTCATATTTCACACACACACACACACACACACACAGACACGCACACATAACACAGCATTTGTATACAAACAGAAACAACTAAAAATACAGTAAAAATAATATTGCAATAAAATAACAATTTTATATTTGACAATTTCAAATGACAAATATATTTGACATAAATTCTGAAGAATTGTGATATATTTTATTTTAAGATTCTTTGATGAATAGAAAGCTCAACTAAGCTAAATTAATTTAAAACAGAAATTATTTCTAATGTTATAAGTGTTATTTAAATAATATATCAATTAACTAGTCATATAATTATACATTTTAACACATACTTGTTAATACGTAGAATGTCGTATAAAAACATAAAATAATTCTGATGTACTGTTCCTATCAGAAAACAACGATTAAATACTTAATTATTTCTTTGCTATACAATCAATTATAATTTTAGAATTGAACAATAAAAAATATTAATAGTATGTCTTTATATTTATATTTTATAAATTATGTTCTCAGATATATATATATATATATATATATATATATGTGTGTGTGTGAGTGTGTGTGTTTGTGTATTAATTATTATTATAAACTAATTTAACATTTTTATCCCAGCTATATATTATTATATATGTTCAGTTTACTAAAAAGTGCATGTTGGTTTAAGCAGGTTTTTGACAAATCAAGAAAGAAATAAGCTAAAGGCATTGCTGGGGGAGGGGCTGTTCATGTTTAAATAAAGCTCGCCCCAAACAAAAAACAAAAGTGATGAAAAATTAAATTAGAAAACGAGTTTTATTCAGATAGGAATTGAAAGAGACATTAAAAAAGACGCATATGAAAGGACTCTGTAAAAGCAAATGGACAGAGAGAGCAAGAGACCTCAGTGGAGTGTATAATTTGCCGTTGACATCGTACTTGGTATTTAGATCGCTGACCCAATTTCCCTCTCTCTCTCTTTCTCTCTCCGTCTCTCTTTCTCTCGCGGTTGCTCTCATTCTCTTTATTTGGCTTGCAGCGTTCTGACTAAAGCACACAGATGCACAAACACACATAAACACATGAACACTCAAACACAAACAGTGACTGACACACAACTTCAAAAACGTGACATAAAAAGGTATGCACTTGTTTAGTACTCTCTCTCTGTCTGTGCATCTCAGACCGCTACATAGAAACCACCCTAGGAAATACAATTCTCTCTACTTAATCTTCATAATTATCCCATTTAATGCGAAATTATTTGCTTGTAATGCTCTGCTGGCTCTTGGCATTAAACAATACTCTGGTTTTCTGTTAAATAGATTGTTCTGCAATAGCTTAACTGAAGACTGAAAGCTCCTGGACGTCCCATCTGTAGTGGACGATCGTTTGAGTATGATAAAACTAAATCATGCTTGCACAGAGATAAAAAAGCCAACTCTTTTGGTAGAGCTTTCCCCTGACCAAACATTAAAAATAAATCATATTCACAATGTGTGCAAAGGAGCAGCTTGTGGAAATAAGCATATATAGGCAATATATTATTAACCAGCTTTTTTGTATGGCGGAGAATAAGCCAGTATTTATAGCAACAGTGCCAATTTAATGTTTGTAACACATTCAGGAGACTCTCTGCAAATGATAAACAACCTCATGTTTATGAGGTACATTATGGTTTCAGCGATTTAAGAGAATCATGTAAAACTGCACTGATGCAAGTTAAAATGTCACTGAATAGCCCAGAGACTGAATGACAGGAAGAGTGGCTTTTATGCTATTTAAATGGCATTAGCAGCATGGAGGGTATAAATCATACATCAAATTATCGTCACCCCTCCATTCAAGGCTGCGATTTAGTTTATTAGTAAGTGGGAATGAGTCATTCCACCTACAAAAACACCATCAAATAACAAAAAAGGTTACTCATGCCCAGAATCTGGAATATTCTGTAAATTACATTTGATATTGGCACAAGCAGATGAAAGGATGGATGCTAAGCTGTCCAGTAAGCAAAAAAAAGTGTTCATGTGTGGATGGGCAGGTGTAATTGTTTCATCTGCTCAGTCATGCTTTAATGACTACAGAATCTTGAAGAACAACTGAGGTCAAAGCCAAGGAGAATTCATGACTTTAAGGGCTTTGAGACTTGCTCTTCAGTGAACTAACTTTGTCAGACTCAAATCTGTTGTCTGATATCTACACATGGCAGAAAAAATATTTTTCATTTAGATTACATTTGCAGTCATCTAACGCTTACTTAGAAAAACACTATTTTAATAACCCTTTTATATCGTTGATGATCTTAAAATTATTATCCATTTTCATATTGAATATTATTATGTGATGCCTAAATTTTTTTTTGTTTTTGTTTTTTTATTTAAGCAAAACAGCTATTTTAATATTCACTTATTTTTTTATTTAGCAATAATAATTTTTTTTGTAGAAGATATAATAAAAGATATTTATTAATTGTGGCAATTGAACAAAGCAACTACTTTTTGACGAGACAGATCATAAGTAAAAATAAAAAATATTAAATAAGCATTTTTGTCTGAAAGTGCCAAGGCAAGGCAGCAAAAACGTTGGCTTTTGTAGTGGCTAGTTGGTTAAGTGTCGGTTTGGTGTGTCCTGGCCTTTAGGTATAAAACAAGTCTCGATTTTCAAATATTGTCATTTTTGAAGCATCGTGAAACGTCTAGGTTACTAAACGTAACCCACGTTCCCTAAAGGAGGGAACGGAGACGTTACATATGGGAACTCGCCAGAG
>JAUCMU010000030.1:9257717-9293894 GCA_032275025.1 Enteromius treurensis | reverse complement strand
AAGCTACATACCTTCTATGTACATATCAGAGAACAATTTAAAATATTCTCTCAAATCATTCTATGGCACCTTTAAGAACTGCGGGTTTCTCTGGTAATGGGCGGAGCTAATTCACTAGCCTCAATCTTTTTGGCTGGCGGTCACTTATTATCACTTAAGAGATCGATCTTGGCCTCTCCGAAGTGACTACAGATCAGCTGGACTACCTGGGGGTGGAGTCGCCATTTTCCAGGGTGGGTGGACTGCCGTAAGAGCTGATCCGCTGCACGGTTCAGTAGCCCTGGAACATGAACGCTCGTGCAGCTCTTTCAAAGCTTTCGCCTGGTAGACTTGCAGTGTAGCCATGACATGCAAGGCGGCACTCTCAACCTGAGGGACCGCCTCGTACCCCCTGGCTACACCGCCATCAAACGTGGTGAGGGTCGAAGGTCTTGGGCGCAAGCGTGACGAGTAAGGGGCTCGCCACAACCTGGTCAGCTCTTCGTGCATCCCCGGGAAAAAAGGAACAAGGGGAGAGCGCGGCGGTGCCGCTTCTCTGGCCCCCAGAAACCAGTCAATTCAGCCGTGAAGGGTCGGTCACAGGCACACGGGGCACCTGCAAACCAATTCCTGCCGCGGCGCAGAGGAGCATGTCTGACAGTTCAGCGTCCGCCGCAGACGGGACAGGCGCAGTGGCCGCTTCACCATCAGACTCTCCCTCTGATGGTGCAGAAGACATCTCAATCTCTCGGGGCGCCCCAAAGGACATACTCGGCTCTGCTACGGGGGGAGCGGTCTCCTCCGGGAGGAACACGGGGCTACGCAGCACCGCAGAAGTCTGCGCGGCTGTTACACCGGACGGAGAATTCTGAACAGTCACCTGGAGGTCCCCCAGGCGCCTCGCCATGGTAGTCGTGAACTTGCTACGGTCCAACGATTTCCCACCAGAAGGACGCAAGGGGAGCCATGCTCACGAATGAGAGGCAGGTCCTCAACATAGCCATGGTCATCCACTCGCAATGAGCGCATTGACCATCCAACGCTGCCTGAGCGTGTTCTTGGCCCAGTTTTTGTCATTTTCATATGGTTTTTCATATGATCACCATTTATCAGTCTGGGTCCAGAAGATCTTACACAGAAGTGCATGAATGCACAAATCTTTCTCACAAAGACCAGAACACAGACTTATACATACAACATTAATCTTTGACCCTAAACAGTCACTTCTAATTATCTTATTGTATGTAGGTATAGTTTTTTTTTTCTTTGACTCACTTTCACACACACACAGTTAAACACATGCAGTATTTAACAGTCTCTGCAAGGAGTTCATCTTTTTGACCCCATACACAGGGTGATTTATAAAAATTCACATTCTCTTATAAATTGTATGTGCCCTTGTAAGCCAACTGCTTATAGACTGTTTTTTTTTTTTTACATATGTGAAATTAAATTATGCATGCTGTGAATCATTATACACAATTTACCTTGACATATCATAAGCGTCTCGGGTCGTTATTTGTTTATGCAAACAAATGTGAATTTTTTAATGGACAGTCCAACATGATCAAACCAGTTATAATTGTGTCACATACTGATTTTAGTGTCCAATATAACTGACTTCTACAGGTATATTAAACCTTTAATTATATTATAAGCAGATGTAATCTGAAAGTAGGATATTAAAATTTGTTCCAAAAAGTCCAAACTCTCATTTACAGATGGCCTCTCCATCTGTTAGTGTGGAATGAACAGAGGAATGATTCTGGGTCAGGGATGTTGCAGAAATTCAGGCCTGAATATGCCCCCCTTTCATCAGCTCTGACAATGACTTTGCTCTGCGGCAAGAAGAGTGACAGCACATCTTGTCAGTTCACCGGTGACATTTATTCTCAGATGAGTAGTTGACAAATTCACATTAGCATGAGCTTTTTTTTAAATTAAGAATTTAGTTTAAAATTATTATGTGGATAGAGGAAAACATATGTTAAATACAACATAAAATGCCAATATTTGTTGTAATTGCTTTGCCACTTTTATATCATTGGATTGAATTTACTCATTAACAGCCCTGCATTACCTATACATAATACATAATCCTAATTTTTGCATACATTTATATAAAGGTCTATAAAATTGATAATAATGTCTAACAGAACTGTGTTTTTAAAAAAAGATCAGATATTGTGGTAAGTTGTGTGTATTTGTATAAATTTGCAGGTGGTGGGGATTTTCACTTTTTCTGTTGTTCCAGTGGGTGGAAGAAAGTGAGTCTTCATCTGATTCATTCAAAGATTCATTCAAGAAAAATGATTCATTCAGAAATTAAACAAGTGACTTTTTTATGAGTGAGTCGTTGATGATTCATTCATTCAACTGATTTGTTCAAAAACAGTGAGTGAATGAAACCCAGCAACCTGAAACAACCATGTGCCATTTAGCATTAAGGTTATATTTTTATAGTTCTCTCAAAAATGCATGATGAAATATACTACAAAAGACATATAGCTGATTTTGTTTTACGGTGGACTCAACAAGACTAACTTACTAATCTGTGTTTAATATCAGTTTAACATTGAATTATCCAAAATTTTCCCCTACATGACAATTCTAAGTTCTAAGTCCCTAACTGTAATTAAAAGTGTATGCCCTGAACCCCAAATAGATTCTCAGGTAGGCTGTAACCCTGAGTGTGGACATGTATGAAGTGCCGGACTGCACTCAGTGGGTCCATTGTGATCCAGAGAGATGGGGCTGTTTGCACACTGATGGAAGCAAAAACTGCTGTGTGGGCCAAATCAAGAAAGTAAGTGCTAGAGTAATGCACTCCACTGGCATATCAGTCTCATTCCTGTGTTGCACACACACACTGTCCCCTTCCCTCTGTCTCTCTGTCCCCCTCTTTTTGTGTTTATTATTAAACAGGAAAGTGACAGAAGGGCCCTGTCAGGGCTTAAACACAGAGATACATTTAGTTACATTATTGATGTGAGAGAGAGGGAGAGAGAGAGACAATGTTTGTTTAAAAAGCTGTGACACAGGAGCACTGAAAGAAAGACACGCAGATAGAAAGATTGACAGACAGTGCCTGTGAGAGGGTAATGGATAAGACGGAGCAGTGATTTTTGACCTATAGATATATATATGGACAAGTTCTCACAGTGCCTTTATCTCAGGTTTTGAGGCCAATTAAACAAATGCAGATGTTCTCTAGCAGTGGTTTCATATGTTGGTTTCGAAGACGCATTTCAAAGCAAAAATCATTAAAATACATTTCTGCTAATTCTGTCCTCCAAACTAAATTCCTAAATCATATTTTTTTTGCATATATTTATACAAGAATTGTTTATATAATTGATTAAATCTGCGTTCTTTGAGGGAAATTGATTTTTCTTAACCAATCAATCGATTTTTTACATTTTGTATTTTTTGCCATGAAACATTTTTTTTTAGGAATGAGCTTTTATGGATGACTTTTTCTGTTATTCCAATTGGTTTCAACAGGTGACTTTGCGTGAGTCTTCGTCCGATTCATTCAAAGATTCATTCAGGAAAGTGTCTTTATTAGTGAGTCACTGAGTTGTTCACTCAACCGATTTGTTTGAAAATACTCATTCGTTCAGGAACATACAATGTTATTATGATTGAGTCATTGAATCGTTCACTCAACCAAATTGTTAGGAAAAAATAATTCGATCAGGGATGAAACAAGTGACCGCTATTATGAGTGAGTCATTGAGGCATTAACAACTGATTTGTTAGAAAACACTGATTCGTTCAGAAACAAAACAAGTGACTGTCTTTATGAGTGAATCATTGAATCATTCACTCAGATTTGATCAGAAACAGCTATTAGTTCGGGAATGAAACACAGCTGCTGTGTTTTGCTCTGAGATGCACAAAATATGACTCTGCTTTGACTTAGTTTGGAAACATTTTCATTTGCCGAACAAAGACAAAGTAATCTGGCAAAGTAAGTTGTTCAATAAAAACTTTTTAAACCTGTTATTTTGTTATTTGCCTTATTTCTTATTACTTAGGCCTGTGTTTTATTTTAGCTGGTTTGATGTTTGCCTTTGTGACAACCTACCGCATATATTGTGACAAGTGTGTCAGCGTGTGTTAAAAGAAAGAAAATCCAGTTGCAAAGACTTTGATGTTTCTGTCAAAACAGAAATTGACCATGTGGAAATTTGACCATGTGGAAAAAATGCATTGTTGCAAAAAATGTGGCAATGCCAGATTAAGTCTATCAAAAGTTACACTTTTGTACCTATTAGTTTCAAATAGGCTATGTACACTAATATGTACCTTTAAGGTACCAAAATGGACCCTTTAGGTACAAACACTTTTGAAAAGGTACTAATACAGCTTTTGTACCTTTATTTTTGAGAGTGTACCAAGGCAGACATATAATATATAATCTGTAGTTGGTCCTTTATTATCATTGCCTTTCTGTGCTGTGTATTAATATGATGTGTGGGTGTTCTGCATTAGCAGTGGTGTGCCTCTGTAAGTTGTTCACTTGAGTGCTTTCACTCTGGTATATGCGCATGCTTATGAAAGGGTAATGCTTTCTGTCCTTTACATGGAGAGAGTATGTGTGTATTTGGCTTTCTTGGTTCTCAGATGTGTTAACGCACTGTGCCAGTTCACGCTTGATTAGTCAGCCTCACTCAAGACAACTCTCTACAATGTTAATCCTCCTGTAGTAGTGAAGTGTGAGTGTTTTATTCCAACACTTTTGTAGAATAGCCTTTTAACTTGTGGAGGTGTGATCAAATGCAAGGACAATGCATTTGTTGTTCAAATATACACAGCACCACATATTCAACCTGGGGAAATTGTATGACTGATTTTTATCTAAACAGAAGTTTGTTTGGTTTTTTTTCACGGTCACATGAAGGAGAAAAAAGAAAACGATATAGTGTCAATGAAGATCAGGCTTGAGATTAAAAATCAGACCAAGTGTAAAGAAAACAAAGAATAATCTAGGTATCACTTCAACTAATATTTTTGTGTGACATTTCCAATTGGAGAGTGTAAGAAATGTTGTTTAGAATTATTCATTTTTCATATTTTATTGATTTATTCATTTAAAAAATATATTATTTTGGATACACAAAAGGCTGGCAATGAAATTAGCCAGAAAGAGGAGGTGGTCTTTATATTCTGAAATGTTTGAAAATGTCATTACCGTCACCAAAATGGGAGAGGGGGGCGGTGAACAAACTACAAAGCAGTTGAAAAGTTTGAAATCAGTAAGATGTTTCATGTTTTTTAAAGAAATGTCTGCTCATTAAGGATGCATTTATTTGATCAGAAATACAAAACACATGACAAAACAGAAATATTAATATAAATCTTTCCACATCCTTGCTTAAAGAAAATATAATTTCTTTCAAAAAAGCAAACTTTTGAATTGTATAGTGCATATTACAAAAGATTAATTTCTTTAAATAATGTTTTTTTCAGAAACTTTAAAAATGTATCACATATTCCAAAAAATTAAAAATTAAAAGTGTTTCCAATATTGATAATAAATCAGTATATTAGAGTGATTTTTAAAGGGTCGCGTGACACTGAAAACTGGAGTAATGAGGCTGAAAATTCAGCTTTGATCACAGGAATAAATTGTGTTTTTAAAAAAAATAGTAAATGGTTATTTCAAATACCAATAGCACAGAATTTTAGATCAAATGAATGCAAATATGATAAGAATAAGAGACTTAGAGACTCCGTAACTTAGAATCATTAGTGTGTGTGTGTGTGTGTGTGTTTGTATTATTTATTTGCTCTCTGGATTAATCTGATTTTTGTCAAATCTCCTAACGCTTTGAAAAGTTGGCATCAAAATAATTATTATATAATCATTGAAAAAATGATAGCACCCTTCTGTGATACATGCATGTATGTATAATATACTGTATTTGCTCCAAATGTCATTCCACCTATAATTTGAATTTTAATGCTTAGGGGTCAATTTGTTATTTATATGTATTTATTTACTTTACTTTAATTATTAATATGATTAATCATTAAACTCGGAAGTGCATTTAAGCTTGGGAAATTTGCCATTTAAAAAATTACCATTATTATACAATGACAGAATCCTCCTGTGATGCATGTGCACTTCATATTACATTTTCATCACCATTACTTTCTCTACAAAATGAATAACAAATTTGATAGGGAGGGAAGTGCATTTGATCATTCAGGGAGGGAATTAATTAATTAATTAATATGCCTGCTCTGTGTATTAATCTGATTGATTGTAAAGAGCCCTTGAGCTTTGGAAATTTGCTAAATTATTCTAATTGGTCAGAATCCTCTTGTGATGCGTGGATGTCTGCTGCTGAGAAATGTTGATAGACAAATTAAATTAAGCAGTGTCTTTAAGTCATAAGTGCACAGCTGAAGTACACTTTGCTATACACTTGCTAGATCAAAATGTACTTTAACACACACACACACACACACACAAATTCAGCAAACTCCATGATGGGTGTGACCGCACTAATGCGACAATGCATCAATGTTTTTCTTTTGGTTGCAGTGTGTGTTTACATGCGTGCGTCTAACTTTGGCAGCTTCTCTTTAATTTGCTCCAGATGTCTCTATGTACAGACAGCCACCCCAGGACACACACAGTCACTCCTTCATTACCACCAAACCACAGAGAGCGATGGCAAGAGCGAGACAGGGATTAGCACAATTCCAGATTTAAGCTAACGCACGTCAGTGAATGTTATCAGAGCTCCTCATTTTGGGTTTAGCTTGAATTGAAGCTTTTCTATGGTCTGTCTCTCTTCACAAAGCACTGCTCATGACTCACCAGCGCTGACAGCACCCTTCTTCTCCTGTAGCCTGCAGCTTTGGACCTGGACGGCTCTTATTTTGGCCCTGGAGACGCGCTGTATTTTTCTGCTTGATCCCATCAATGGCCTGACCTGTGCACACACACCAACTCGCCAGGGAAGCGTGAAGTGTTTTTTCTTCTCGCTTTTGTATCCTGCCTTTATTTAGCCACGTTAGTCGAGTTGAACACAACGCGCATTTTATGCTGTGTCCTAAAAAAATCTTCCCTTGCAGCGATGGAGGCCGAACGGTGGAACATACAGTAATAAGCAGCTGGGGAGGTTCCGCCATCTTTGCTCTTAGCAGGCTGACTTCTCTGCTGTTTTTTCTGAAGTACAAAGGGCTTCTTACGTGATCCTTGTGCATTTGTGGTACTGCCATGGGGCGAACGTTTAAGACTGCAATTTTGCTGCATAGACTAGACTTTTGTGTTCTGCCAGGTACTCAGATAATGTGCTTTATATGGAAACATTAGAAATGAACTGGTTTTAGAGTTAGATCAGGTAGAAAAATCTTGTTGAAGTAGCAACATTATATACTTTTTTTAGCTTTATAAAAAAGTATAGTGAAATACAGTATAAACAGGAAGTGATTTGGAACAGGACAGGGAAAGAACTGCAAATCTGGACTCAGGACAACTGAAATTTAAAAAAAAACTTTTTTTGTTATTAAAACTTTGTATTTCAAATTTGTAACTGTATAAATCAACAGAAGATCTCCCAATTTTGATTCCTGATAGTTACGCATATTTTAAGTGTTATATCTTAGTATTTGGTTTTATATTTCATTTCTTAACTGACTTGTTGACGTGACTTATTTCAGTAGACTAAGGCCCTGTTTCACAAACGGGTCTTAGCTTAAGCCAGGTCTAGGCATTAGTTAAATTAAGATATTTAAGCAACTTTTACAAAAATGTCTTATAAGAAATTATTACAGGTGTGCATCTTAACTAAGAACAATGACACTGACATGTTCTAAGATATGTCAGAGCAAGATATTTTCATCTGAGACATCTCAAACATGCAATTTAGTCTGGGACTAGCTTTTTTTTTTTCGTAACTTCAACTTCATATATTTATCATGACTTTCCATGCTAGTGAAGCTAGCTAGCAGTAGGGTTGGTAGTGTTGGTGGGTGGGGAGCAGCTGAGGATGGAGCAGAGCAGGGTGATGCATTTTGGCCTGGGGCAACAGTTTGAGCTTGGATGGGTACAGATCTGAGAGCTGAACTGCGTGACTCAATATACTGACAGTGGGAGACCTCACGAGGAGACACGCATATATCCAACCTGAGAAGAAATGGACATGAAACAGAGCTAGCCATGTTGGGAAAACAGTCCAGCGAAGCCCAAGCTGTGCTGCCTGAGGGACCTTTTCGTAACCCTGTGTGAGACATGACATGAAACTGTGCTCTTCTCCTCACTCGTTGCACCTCTACATCCTCCTCACCTCCTTCACAGCTCCCTCTTTTACATGGGCGTGGGTGTAAAAGCTGCTTTTACCAGAATGTGAGGCTTTTAAACCATTCTGTTTCTCTCTGCAAGGAACACCCTGCTGTGTGCATTCTCCACTCAACACTGTCAGCTCAAACACATTTCTTTTCAACACAACACCCCTGAAGAGTCAACTGGAGGCTAATTACCACTAAAGGAGAGCACAGTGATTTTTATAACCGACCTCAGGGACTGACCTTATGGTGTTGTCCAGATGACAAGATTGAAGCAGGGACAAACTCCCTCTCAGAGCTGGGTTGTGTTTTGAAAAGTTTTGACTGCTCTATTTAGAAACTAGCTTTATATTCTGAGAGGGCTATGGGCATGTGGGCTAATGCAGGCTACTGGAAACCTTAACATTTTTCAGTAAAAAATATATAGTTAATGAAGTTGAGAAACATAACTTTAGAGATAGAGATCACATGCTTAGAGATATATAACCCTGTAGTCAGAAAATATATCTTTATTTTTTTTATTTTATGCATAAACCAAGTTTTGTGTAAGCTGCAACAAATATCTTAAGAGAAGATTAGGTCACAAAATAACAATATCTGAATAATTTCACCCTAATGACATTCAAGACATTCAAGATGTTCATGTCTTTTTTTATTCAGTCAAAAAGAAATTAACAAGTTCACCTGACCATTCAGCCCTGCCAGATAATGGTAAATGAATTTGGCTTGCTGTCTGAGAAGGAGGCTCAAACCCGAGGCTCAGCTCGAGCTCTCAGTAAGAAAAAATAGAGGAATTAAGAGGACGAGAAGGGGTGGTGTAAGGATGACAGAAGAATTGGTCGCTGGAACTATCAAATAGCATAAGCTATTCATAGAGATAAGAATGACAGATTATTTCACTAGATAAGACTCTTATTTCTTAGGTGTGATCGTATAAAGCCCTTTGAAGCTGCATTGAAAACTGCACGTTGAACCTTCAACCCATAGACTTCTATTATGTATAAATAAATAAATAAATAAAAAACCTTCATTTTTTTTCTTTTTAAGAGAAAGACAAGAACATGTGGGATGACACCGGGTGAGAAAATTATTAGTAATTTTTATTTTGGAAATGAAGTATTGCTTTAAATATCTGGTTTTAGGGATATATTACTTAAACTAAAATAATAAAACATAACAGATTTAACCGCTCAAAAGTTCAGGGTTGGTAAGATTTTTTAATGTTTCTCTTTTGCACACAAAGCCTGCATTTAATTAGGTCAAAAATACTGCGAAACCAGAAAATTGTACAATAATAGGGTACAACGGGGCTTAAAGGTGCTCTATAAAATCTCGCAAACGCTATGGGTACAGGATGTGCACTAAAACTAAAACAAAGTTCGGCCAACCAATCGGCAAGAAGAGGTGGGGTTTAATGAGCACAAACAAACTTCGGCCAACCAATTGGCAAAAAGAAGTGGGGTTTAACGCGCATTAAACACCTCCTCTTCTTGACTCCTTTTGGTATTGCAGCCTCTGTGTTGTCTTTTGAGACCAAGTTTTTTCTCAATGTATTCAGAGGGCAGACAGCAAGACGATCAAGGGGTGATGCGTACGGTTTGAGATAAAAATGAAATCGAGCTAAAATCCTGGAACATCGCATAGAGCACCTTTAGGGCGCCTTTGATATTATTTTCATCTAAACCATATTTTTCATATTTTTAAACCATTTTTTTTTTCATATTTTCAACTAAACCATGGCATTTCAAGATTCACGTGGATATTTCTCTGATGCTTGACATGATCACGCACTGCAGCGCAAAGTTTGTTTTGTGCTTGCTTGATCTAATATTTTCTGTTTTTTTTTTTTAAATGTTGTAGATTTAAAGGCCCACGAAAGCCTCCTGTTTCATGCCATGAAATAGGGCACTTATACGTTTTCGTTTCAAAACACATCTTTTTCTCTCCATTTTGGCCTTCCATCCACACTGAGAAGGCGTTTTTGGTCAAGGACAACCAAGCTTTTTGAAAACGCTCTCCAAAGTGGATAAATTTGAAAACGCCGTTTTCGCGTCGCAATGTGGACTGCGAAAACGGATGCTTTCAAAAACAACAATGTATTTTTAAGTCGCTTTGAATAAAAGCATCTGCTAAATGAATAAATGTAAATGTAAAATGTAAATTTTAGACATATGATGCAGTCATGTGACCAATTCAACTAATGGTGGACGGCATTGTACAGCAGTTGTTTTGTTTGCTCTAAATTTTGACAGACCTATTAAAGATTAATATCAGTTTGTACATGCTTCAGCTCATTGTCAGTCCATTTAAAAAACTTGCTTTTCCTCGACATTTTGCCGCAACGTTTCAAAGAGCCGGAAAGTAAATAAATGACAGACGGAAATTACGCAGATCGAATAGTCTTATGTTTCACGCATGTGCAGTACAGGAACGTAAACGTTTTCCATCGTTTCAGTGTGGATGATCAACTCTTCGGTTGATCGATTGAAAACGATAGTGTGGACGCAGAGTGTTTTTAGACAATAACACCACTTTCAAATGTATCCATATTAACATAGACGCAGAACCTTATTTTGCTGAGTTCGACGTGTCCCTGGGTCAACATTGTGATTAGCCAATCAGATTTTTAAGAACCAGTTTATAGTTTTGAGAAGTTTAGGCTTACAATCAGTGTTTGGTGCTTGTACATCAGTGTCAGTCATCTCTTATTTTCTCTGATTTTAGGCATTACTCACAGGTAGGGTTAGGTTTAAGTGTAGAGATATGGTCGAAACAAAACTTTTGGAATAAATAGTTGTTCCAGGGTCAACAAACTATGTTAATCCAGGAACCGTTGAACTCAACAAAATCAGGACGTGCAGTGTAGACATAGCCTCAGAGGCGCTTTCGGTTTGAAAAACTTTCTGAATAGGGGCGTTGTTCCCTGGGGTAAGGGGTGGTGGTAGAGTGTGGAGAAAAGGCGGAGATTGCATAAAATGGGGAGTTACAATAAGTGAAGAAATACTGCTAATTTGCACACAATGTAAAGATACACACGCTGGCAAGATGGACAGCTTTGCGCAATTTGAATTTCGTAAAAATACAGCTTGCTTATCAGGCACAACTCACCGGTGTTTAGTGTCCCGCAGCTGAGAGCTCTGCGTTCAGACAGACGCCACAGAGCACCAGCCAAATAATTACACCAAATGTGTAGGAGGGGAATAGTAAGAAAATATTTAATTTATTTACTTAAAAACTAGTGTTTTTTTGAGTTCGTGTTACAAAGATGAATTTCCTGACCGGCCTTTAAAGAGAAGTGCTCCTGTTCAACATGAAAATGCTGAATCATGCTTGATTTCTTTATTTTATAATATATATATAGTCAGTGCAAACAAGTAAAAGTAGACCATATACAGTTCCGAATTATGTGTTAGTCTTACCTTTATAAAAGAAAATTATGGCGTGTACAGGCTATTTTGTATCCACTGAAAAAAAAACGCACGTGATTGCGCAGGTGATGTCCTGCAGAGCGTGTTTTAGATTCTAGTGTCCCAACAAACGTAGATATGCATCATATTACACATTTATTATTAACTATAGCACAGGTTTGCTGTATTGAGCGAGCGGAACGGAGACTTCTTTGTTTTGGGGTTTCATGACACATTAATCAATATCCCATAATAAGTAAAATGAATAGGGTCTTCTATGAGATTTTGTTCAATATAATTAAAGCCACAGTTTGTAAATAATATCTAAAAAAGTATAATATGTACAAGTATGGTATTTGGCGTAAAAAGCACCCCTGCTGTTGGGGCTAAAGGTGCGTGATATACAGTTATAGATGGATGACCACTCCATTTCTTGAAATGACATGGTTAGATTCAGATGGTAAATATAATAGGCCTATGTTATATTGAGTATCCACATTAGAAATAATCACTATGTTTAGAATGAACCCATCATATTTAAAAACATGATATCATATAATTACATTACTAGGCTCCCATAAATATATATACAATTAATATTGGATCTTCTTCAAAACTTTCAGAATCTTTGCTTATTAAAATTATTTTGTTTCTGTATTTTAAAATATATATTTTTTTATTATATATTTTAATGACAGTACATTTAGCTATTTAAGAGGGGGATAAAAGAGCAGGGAATTGTACAAACTTTACTAAAGGGATAGTTTTGAACAAGTATTGACTTTTTAAAAAACTTTAGTACTACTAAAACATTAGTAATTGTATCAGTACCGTGAGCCTTTAACCCCGTGTGTAGGGTAGAAGGCCCCTCTTGCCACCTCATACATTTATAAGATAAAAAATAAATAAATAAACAACTTGAAGGATTAATCTTCACACAAAATCTGTTGTTCCAGTAATGTTAAATACAACGTATACATTTATTGCAGCATTTATTTAAAATATAATTTTGGGGTAATGTTTAGATCAATTTCATGCTTCTTTGATGAACAAATGTGTTTTTAAATTGTTTTGTAAAAACAAAAATCACTCACATGAGATGAAGACTTTAGTCGTATCAGTGGCCTTATAAAAGCTGTTTTCTTTCTCATGGAGCAGGTCACTTTATGTGGGCTACTATTCACATGATAGATCACATGACCAACAAAATACTACCCTTAAGGTAGGTATGAGACGCTATGTGAATAGACAGGCAGCGTCTGTGAATGGCTGCTGATCTAATTAGAGGTGATGAAGGGTACAGGCCTTTGCTCCAGGAGGGCAGGTACAACTGCATTAGTTTAGAGCTATGAGCCTGAGGGAATGGCAGTGGACTAGTTGAATGTGATGAAAGGTATAGTATTTTGCTATAGGGGTTTGCTGAATTAGTTTAGAGTTATGGCCTTGAGGGTACGACCTAGAATCATTAGGTATGAGTCTGTGAGTCTGTGGTTAATACAGTGTTATTGCACTATGGGCACAAAACACTTGGACTGCTTCTTGTCTTTTTTTATATCTGTTCTTTTGTCTTAAAAGAACTAACTGTTCTGTGTATGGTCAACTTTTTTTTTTTTGGAAATTAAACATTTTATTTGTCACATGCACAGCAGTGAAACTGTAGCTCTCGAGGCTATGCAAGGCACTTATTACTCCAAAAAGATTTCACACTCTAAAAATGTTGTCATGTTTTCTTGATCATCTTTTGACTGACTGATTCATGCCTGTTTGTTTATTTTATTTACAGAACCATTTGGGGTAGGTAAAGATTTGTAATGCATTTTTTAAAGAAACATCTTAATTTACAATAATTTATTAACAAGTCTGCAAAAACTGTAATATTTATTACAATTTAAATTTTCAATAAATATATATTTTTTGTTTTAATATTAATTGAATACATTGTTAAATATAAAAGTACTGTGATGGTAAAGGCCGACTTTGATCCAAAAGCTGAACTGATCCTTTAGAAATTATTCTAATATGCTGATTTGCTGCAAATCATTTTATTTATAACGATTAAAAATTTATAACGATTTTTATTGTTATTAATATAGTAGAAACAGTTTTGATGCTTACATTTTTTTAATGATTTTTTTGATAAACAGAAAGTTTAAAATAACAGCATTTACCTTAAATAGACCTTTTTTAAAAGTCCATACTATCACTTTTCATCTATTTCATGGATCTATGTTGAATATATATGAATGTATTTATTATTTATTTTAATATAGTATAATTATATGTAGTAGTATTTTTTTGTCACTGCTTTTGTTGGGTGTGATGCATTGGCAATACTGTATCCATGCCTTCAAAATTTTCTTTGCTTTGAAAAGTTCTTTGAAATTTAAATGTAACTGTTAACAACAATCGGTAACAGTCATTATGCATGTGAAAAACTTTATGTAATATGATAGAATCAACCTGACTACCTGTGTTGAAGGTTAAAGAGCCTCTTCCATAAACAGATCGTCCCAGGACCTTGTGAATATTAGCAGTGGCCCTCATTTTTAAATCAGATTAGATTGACTTTCTACATTGCAAATAGTTACATGCACTCGGTATCACTCACGTGCCGAAACATGTGCTTTCGTGTGAAAAATGCAAAGCACAATAAACGATTTAGATAAGTTTGAAAAAACAGTTTCACATATACAAGCTTCTGTGAAACAACATGTTCTTAACAGTCTCTGGCATTTAGATACCTCTCACACTAACACACACACACACATAAAATGAGTCACTGAGAGCTTTTTCACAAGAGCTCACTATGAGATGCCAACTTCATCAATCCATCTATTTAAACTGCTCATGTCTGCAATGCATTGACTGAAAACACCATTTAGCCAATAGAGAAATGAGACAGAGAGAAAGAAAGAGTGCAGATGAAAGGACACAGAGATATACAGTGAAGTGAGTGGGGTGTCTGTATTGTCAGAGGGCTGGATGGTCTGTGGGGAGGAGGAAGGCCATTATAACAGTTATAATATCAGAAAAAGGGGGCAGACAGTTGGAAAGGGGGGTTTACATGGGTCAGAGAGAGACAAAGGTTACACAACAAATTATTCACCCCTCTGCTGGCTCTATTCTGCACCCTTTTGTTAAGCATAAACGCAGCTTGGCAGGGTCCACAGAGAGCTTTTCAATTCACAGCAACAACTCATAAACAGCCACTCATTATACAGTACAAGAGTCCGCTCAGATCATCACAAACACATGCAGATGTAAATGAAAGTGAACTGTTAAAACCGCAAACAGACCTACAAACTCATTCAGAGACTCCTACACAAGTTGACACACACACACACACTCTCTCCAAACGGGACCGGACAGCAAGAGACCCCGATAACCCCTCAAAGCAGGGCAGCTGAGAGCAGGAGGGGGAGCAAAGGAAGTTTCATACCTTCTTCAGCTGAACTGTGCTGGACCACAAGAGAGACAGAAAGAAAGATCCTCCACATTTCCATCAGAGCAACACGCAGGAGAAGTCCAGAGAGGAAGAAACGGGAGAGGGACACATGGAGGAGAGAGAGAGAGAGGCAGAGAGGAGGGAGGAGGAGTCTGTCTGCTCGTTTTTATCTCAGATTAAAAAGAGGAGAGAAAGAGAGGGGGTGGGGGAGCAGGGAGGGGTATTTATGTATGATGATGATTATGACTGAGAAGTCACTGAGCAAAGAATGAGGAGAGAGAGAGAGAGAGAGAGAGAAAGAGATGAAGGGACTGGTAAACTGACTTCAGCCACTCACCATGATGGAAAGCCTAAAACGAGTTCGGCTTGTTCGCAGAAAAAGTGTCTAGACACGCAGGAGACAGACGCTCTCACAGTCACATTTGGTGAAGGCTCTGGTTTGGCATGCTGATAGGGCACAGAGAGCCAGATTGGAAATATGCATCACTCAGTTAAAGAAGCTTGGAAACATGCCTGTGTGTTTTCTTTTCTTCTCTTCTTTCAATTGCTTCTTTTTTCCTGGGGAAAAAAAATACATATTTTGAATATTTTCTTTTGGGCTTGGTCAACTCTCATTTTCCAAACACACTCACACAGTAAGAGAGCAAGGTTATTTAACATAGACATTCATGCTGTGCTCCTGAAGAAGGCAGTTTTGTAGAATTATCTCTGTGGAAACAGCGCCTCCTCATGGACTGACTTTATAAGAGCAGTGGATCCTTGATATCCTGTTGTTTCAACAGTTGTAAAGTTAAGATTGTGAGAAGACTATCATCTCAGTCATCAAACAAGCTTAAGAGACGCCGTCTACATCTCTGACAATTCTTCCACTGACACTTTTCGACTCCATCTCCTCCTTTACTTATTATATATATATATAATGTTTTTACCTATTCTACTTATATTTTATCCAGTTCCGTAGTCAAGCCGAAGCTAGAGGCGACTCTCGATCCCCTCCGTCAAAGACAGAAAGCTAAAGATTTACCAGACTAGATAAACAAGTGTAGTAGCGAACTGGATTTAGTGAATTTGTACCAAAATAAAATAAATAATCTTATGTCATACCAAAAATTTACAATATATCAGCAAAATAACAACGAAATATTAACCAAACAGTGAACTATCCCATTATTGTGGCTTACGAGCAAACTAATATATTTGATTTATGACTTTTATGATATGATACAACATGTCATGGGAAGGAACAGACGTGTCATGACACGAGAGTCATCTCATTTTAAAAATATGTACAGAGTACTTGTGATGTGAGCAGTCACAAACACATGTCAGACCAAATCATGTGGAATGGAAATGTTTTAATATTGTCAATCACACAAAATAAATATGGTTTCAAGTGCTTATGGTATTACATACACTCATATTTAAAACATTGTGTTAAAAAAAAAAATACATTAAAAAAAGCTAAGCCATAAAATGATAAAAGCTATAAATATAACAAAATATATAAATATATATAAAAATACACATTCCCAAAAAAACAAAAAACAAAAAAAACGAGCAACAAAAGGCGTGAACAACTATCCACTGCAATTACAATACTGAATTTCACTCATAATACAAAAAACTTTATACAAGTCTGTGCAATATGGGAAATTTGCGGACCAATTATTAAAAATTTGGAATCGGTAATAAGTAGTAAGTATTTCACATGATTATGTACAAGTGCTTTGTGCTCAGTAGAGATCTCAAACATCGATTATTTAAAAAATACATCTAACTAAACATAAGCATCTGCAACCACAATTGTTTGCTCATAATGACTTTATAATTGCCAATCAGTACCATAAATAGTTTAGTTTGGTTTCCAAACTATTCAGACATTTTTTAACCCTATCATGTTTGTGAAACTACCTCAGTAGTATTAATAAGAAATATCACAGTGATTTGACCACAGAAATGTGATTATTTTTTTCTAACAGCTGCTATCCGTAACACTTGCAGTGTAACATTGTGATGAGGTTGAGGGCCTCACTGATCTACTTTAATACACAGAGCTATTTTTTTTATAATAATGCCCATTATTAAGCTGCGTTTGTTCACTTAAGGTATCAAGGTTTTTTTCTGTAGGTTTGCTCAGCTTTTCTCCTGACCAGCCACTTCAGTCATCTGAAACTTCTCTGACATTGGCTTTGCGATGACATCGTCTGGGGACATGTAGTTAGCGGCACTGGAGCTTGCGGCCTTGGAAAACCCACTGGCAATGTCCTCAAATGTTCGGCCTTTGGTCTCAGGAACTCGGAAGTAGGTAAACACGAAGAAGATGATAAGCAGGATAAAAAATATGATAAAGACGTACGCTTGGCACAGTTCCTGAAAAGAAGGCAAGATCACAATATAACGTGTTTAGTTCTGGTATTCTTGACAAATGTGATACTGATGAATTCATTCACAAGGTTCTCACCAATAGTTCTGGGAAAAGCAGTCCGACGAGAAAGCTGGCGGTCCAGTTGCAGAATCCCGCCACAGCGATGGCTGCCGGGCGTGGACCTTGAGCGAATAACTCAGCCACTATGAACCATGGGATCGGTCCTGGTCCCATCTCAAAACTGGCCACAAACCCGAACACTGCCAGGATGGCCAAAATGCTGATTGGTGAAGTTCCCTGATTTGGAGAGAGAAACAGAGAAATTATATATTTCAGTGAATGACTTACAACACAGATGTAAGTTGGCTTTCATTAGTAAGATCACACACTCACCCCTGCAGATACAGTTTCGGGGATGGCAGTCATATTAGCAGCACTTCCTGCTTTTAAAGGGTTCTTAAAATCAAAAATGAAAAAAAAAAAAATGAATCCCTTAAAACCACAACAATTAATTCTAAAGATTTTAGTTGTTTATCAGATAAGTGTTATTTAATGACATGCAAGAAGTCCCAAACTCACCAGAATTTCAAGAGAAATGGTCATGAGCAGAGCACAGACAGCCATTCCAGCTAGTCCGATCATGTGAAGTGTTCTTCTTCCTGCCCTCTCCACCAGGAAGAGCTGTTGAGCAAAGCAGAGGAGGAATCAAAACACAGTAAATTAAAAAACACAAAAAAACTGCAAATAAGAAGGGTGATTTTTGTTTGTGTGAGTATTTTAGCTCAGCTGTGTGAACGTACAGAGATGACAGTGAAGAGAGTGTTGACTGCACCCACTCCAATGGTGGCATAGACCGCCTCAGTGATACCTGCATATCTGAAGATCTTGGTCGAGTAATAAATTACCTGGAAGATTGACAGAAAACACAGCTGGTCAACATTTAGAACAGTTCATGTCAACATTTTAAGTCAAAGATGGGGGAAACATGCAATGAAGCCTTAGAAACTGACAGAATTTAAAGAATTCAGCGCTAAAGCAAAAAACACATGGATTAGTGTGTCTTGTTTTAGCTAAAATGTCTCTATATATGTACATATTTTTAGCTTAAAAGAGACAAACCAATCAAATTTTATTACAGTGTTTGCTTTAAACCCCAAATTCTTAAAATTCTGTCTATATAAATATTTCAATTAAGATATTTTGGCATTTTCTTTTATAAAAATGACTTAGAAGACAATGTTACAGGTGTGCATCTTGAGACACAACAATGGCACTGACATGTTTTAGAAGAAAATTTTAGTTGAGACAGCTCAAACATGCATTTTAGCCTGGGACTAACCTCAAGCCTCGTCTGTGAAACCAGAGGTGTTTGTTTAATTTTATTACCTTACTGTTTTTAGGCATAAAAATGACCAATGACAGAAAAAACAATGCATTAAACTATTATAGCTCTGATACATAATATTCTAATATTCCACAACTATCCATTTATAGCATTTGTTAATTATTCCAAGTAGACTTAATCATTTTGTGCAAATGATTGTTTGATGGATATGTTCAATATTTTAACTGGTAAACAAGGCACTGCTGCTTATAAAAATATTTAATCGGATAAGCCAATCAAACATCAGATTTAAATGCGGTGTGAGAAGTTTAATATGAAGTGTGAGACTCACAGCGTTGATGCCAGAGAATTGTTGGGACAGCTGCAGGATTATGGCGATAATAATGGTCTGTCTGTAAGCAGAGTTACGAAACAGCTCTGGAATAGAAACTTTCTTCTCCATGGACATCTTCGTGGCCTCTTCCTTCATCTCACAGATGTCATCCTCCACATCTGAATGCCCACGAAGACGTATCAGCACTGAGAGCAAAAGAAAGAGAAAAAGACATGCATCGTCAGCGTGGAAGAGTAAACACAGTTTAGTGAACCCAGGCATTTTTGTTCCTTGGGAGACCTTTTTCATTCTTTATCAGTGGTAGCAGACTCACCTTGGCGCGCCTCCTCTTCCTTGTTCAGAGTGATCAGCAAGTAACGAGGGCTCTCCGGGCAGAAGATCAGCATGACACACTGTAACACTGCAGGCAAGGCCGTCAGAGCCAGTAACAGCGGCCACAAAGACTGAGACCCCAGCAATAACTCCAGGCCTAAGATCTACCAAGAAATTGACAAAAATGAGCCATTGATAACTAGTTCTTTTTTTTATATAACAGACAGTAAGACTTCAACAAAATGATCAATTTTGAAAAGTATTCTCCATTAGTTACAATGAATAGGGACTTAAGTTCTCAAAGTTCAAAAAGGAACCCAAAACCACCATAAAAATGTCATGGAAAAGGTCCAAATATATCACCCTGGACCATAAAACCTGCCATTAGGGTCAATTGTGTGAAATTGAGATTCATACGTCAGCTGAACTATTTGAACTATGGGAAGATCTGGAATCTAAGAGTAAAAAAAAAAAAAAAAAAAAAAATCTTAATATTAAGAAAATCACCTTTAAAGTTGGCCAAATAAAGTCCTTATCAATGCATATTACTAATCAAAAAATCATTTTGATATATTTATAGTAGGAAATTTACTATCAATATTACTACATTAAATATCATAAGGATTTTTGGCGTAAAAGAAACATCTATAATTTTGACCCATACAGTGAATTTTTGGCTATTGCATACCTGTGCAATTAGACTGGTTTTGTGGTCAAGGGTCAAAATCTTCTGAAGCAATACAATAACTTTTGTAAGGAAATTGTAGAAATTTCTGTTATTTATCTGTTATAAATTGAGCATCATAACGAACAAATCATTCACACCAGTTTTGTGATTCTGGTTGTGAATCTAACCTGTGCAATAAGGATGCCGATGACCACCCCGAGCTGGTGAAGGGTACCAAAAGCCCCTCGCAGAGCCGTTGGAGCAATTTCACCCACATACATGGGCGTCAGTCCTGTACACAGGCCACAGAAGGCACCAATAACCAGACGGCCCACTATTATCAGTTCATAAGAGCTGCACACGCTGGATAAACCCATCAGGCCTCCACCAATCACAGCCAGGATGTTGGACAGAAGCATGCATTTTCGTCTGTAATGAGAAGATGGGAGATGAACTAACTTTTTTAAACAAAGAGTTTATATTTGTTTTATATTACAGAAAACTGTGATTTTCTCACCTCCCTAGTTTGTCAACTAGACTGCCAACACTAAGAGCCCCGATCATGCCGCCAACGTTGAAAATGGAAACAGTTAAACTCCACACTGTCGTCAATTTGGATTTGATCATTGGCTCTCCACTGCGCTCTTGAGTCACGTTTCTGATGAAGTCCTGCACTTTCTGATCATCAACAGAGAGACAGACGATGAGTGATGAAGCAATGAAGTGTTGTTTTTTTAAAAGTCTAAAATGCTACTCATTCGATGAAACACTTACCTCATCGGGTGCATTGATGACGCCTAAGTTATAGCCAAACTGAAAGGAGCCAATGATGGCCGTGGACACGCAGAACATGAGGCACCATGTCACCTGCTTCCCCTGGACAAAAAGAAAAAAGTGAAGATTAATGTAAGACAAAAAGGTATTGGGGGTCTGTAGTATCAAGCTTTTTGCCACCTGCAGTAAAAGAGTAAAAGCTTTCAAGGTTCAAAGAAGACCCAATTTTTTATAAACTTACTGTAGGAAATTTACAAAATATCCTCTCCCTCTCTCATTCCTCTTTGTGTAAACCCTATTCAATTACAGCTATGAAATTCTTTACATTTATTTGAATTATACTTCTGCACATTTAAGTTCAAAGTGCAATTCTGCATCCTGGTTTGCTGCTTCAATTCAGCAGCTAGATCGAGTCTAAAGACATTCTCAGCTGAATTCTAAATGGCGCACAAATTCTGATAGCAACATATTACACAATGCAGTATTTCCCAGAGTGTGCGTGAAAGTGGAACAAGACTGTTGCATTCATTAGGAAGCAATAATAATTGGAATGTTTGTGTCCTCACGGGTCATTCTTTCCTAAATAAAATTCTGAAACTGTTTGGCTGCTCCGATCTTAATGTCCGTTCCTTTTTTTCTTATTTAGAATTAAAAGAAACTAGAAATAACTACCTAAGCTTACTGTCAACTGTGCAGCGTTCACATGAATGCAGAGGAACCTAAGTTCACCAGAGGTTAAAGAGTTAAAATCTGCATGACTGATGGTACAAACACATGACCACTTCCTGTTAACATGTTAACTTACGCGGGTTATGGTTTACAAAGTTCAGTGTATTGGGTGCATTACTATTATTGATTTTTTTTTTTTTTTTTTTTTGAAAGAGAGAAAATGTACAACTAGTTACCAAAAGGGGTCATTTGCAATTGTTTTCCATTTAGGTGTAAACATCTGGAGTGAATTCTTTCAAAGGAACTTTCTCCAAAACTGCATGTCAATAGAAAAAGAAATAGTGCACTGCACCTTTAAGCCTGCACACTGAACTGGTCTGATGTTTTGATAAAGACTTAAACACACACAAGTTGACTCCTGGAGGAGTGACTGTGAACAAGGATATTGGTGTCATCATATCTGCAAGTAGCCAAGAGTCATCTTTACGAATGTAATGTTCATGATGACGTCTCCTGATCGAGGATGATACATCACTGCATTTTTCTTCTCTTTTAAGCAGAAAAGACCTAACTACCATTTTTGCACATCCTACCATACAACCCCCACCCTCCACAACTTAACTGATTATATTCATTTATTAAAACAACACACTTGGTCTTAGACTCACTTAATAGATTTGCAATGATGGTGCTAAATTGACACACTCGGATTGGAAACTTCCATTCTGTCTGTCCATTGTAAAACAAGTAACAACCGGTCAGGATGCTGTTCATATTATGTTCAAGTTTGAACATGCCAACTGAACCCTGCTCTAAACATTCATTTCTCCTTGTTGTTTTCCTGTGCTTATCTGGGTTTCTTAATTTACATGCTGCAATCCGAGATGACAAAGCAACAAACGTTCCGCTACCACCACTGTATTCTTTTTATATTTATTAAGGTGATGAGTCATATCAATTGAAAAACTAATAGCCTTATCAGACGTTACCTAAGGTTATATTATTTAACCCACTGGTGCAACACATTAGCTGTACTCAATTGGTACACAATCAGCATGCAAATCACAAAATTTGTTTAACATTAAAGTTAAAATATTATCTGCAGTTTTTAAATACTTTTAATATTACACTAGTGCACATTATTTTTTTTTTTTTTTAGGGATGTATAATAAGACTGAAAATGAAAGTCATTTCATGAGGGTCATGTTGATGGTAAAGCCTTTACTTTGAAATCAAGAAGGCAGCCAAGCATCACCTTTGATCGTGTATAAAGACAGACAGAGGAGAAAAGCCTTTACCTTACTGTCCTTCATCTTCTCCATCCTGCTCTTTGTCGTGGAAGCCATTTATCGCAGTTGAGACAGAAGTCTTCAGTTCAGTTCTTCCTCTTTTTGCAGTGAGGCCAAACTTGTATTTTCGGAGTTAACACAAATCCGTATTTGGAAAAGCTTCTAGAGGGAGGAAAAAGAATATGAAAAGTTGCAGTCAGTAATGATAAAGAATAAGACAATCATTTTGTCTTCACCAAGATGAATGACAATAAAACAGCTTCCTGCAAAGGATGTCTGCTGAGTTAAGATGATAGCAGAGCATCGCTATTGTGCAAAGTAAATGTGGAAGTCAAATGCATGAGGCATCTCTGTCAGACTATGAGATCCACCCTATCTATTTCTTAAAACCACTTGGTGGTTCCCCTGCAACATCAAATCCCCAACCCTGCAACCATCTTGATCATGTTTAACAGTCTACCAGTCAATAAAAGAAAACCTGCCTCACCTAACAGCTTCATGCAATTCTAATTAGTTAATAATCAAATTTAGTGTCAAAGAAGTACAATTAACTTTACTGCAAGCTTATTTTAAGTTAACATTTTTTTTAATAGCATTTTAAATAGCCTAGGCTACTTATCGGTGGTAATGAAGCAGCAGTAGCAGCATCATTAGAACTCATAATTCAAAGGCTAATTATAGTCCGTTATATTTCTGTACAATAAAAATGTAAAATAATGATATTTACGTTTGTTTCTAGAGCTCGTGCGTCGATCAGGTAGTAGCTGGTGTGTGATGAAACAGTCTCGCGCTCGTGGCTTATGAAGAGTGAGTGATACACGCGCAGCAGCACGTTGCTCTTTTCTGTCGTCACTTCGGTGCTCCCCCTGTTTTTGTAACTTCTGAGTCACAGGACTAAACCAGAAATTAATCTGAAGACATTCGCGTAACATCCTTTAGTTGGAAATGATGGCCACGTCTCAAAAAAACTAGTGAGCACCCACCTAGTCAGCGTCTGAGCATCAGTAATAGCGTGGCAATGATGCCAGAAAAGGTGTCTAGATAGACGCCTTATGAGAATTTGAGGCAAAGCCTGGTTTAATGTCCTTATTTGGATATTCTCCGCGTAGACTAAGCGTCAATCGCTCCTCTGTTCCTCTAGTACAGCATCCCACCTGATTCAACCTTGCTGTGTGACACAATAAACCCGTTATTGTTGTCATGTGAGCGCTTCTGTGGGAGAATGACATCTTTTTTTGTTTGTAAACAAGTAGTCCTCTCTTCCGAGACCCAACACATTTGCGGGGTTTGCTGGCACTTCATACAAGTGTGTGATCTAGCGATAACAAATGTTTCGTTTCCTACGCTCCTTAGGCTTCGTGTGTTCATTGAAATTGGATAAAAAGCATAAGAAGTAAATTTATTGTCTCGTTGGATGCACCTATTCATTCGTTAAAAGTTACTAAGTAATTATCGATTTGCGTTTGTTTCTGGAAGAGCAGACAATGACCTAAAATGTATTTTATTACACTGAAAACAAAGTAATAGGCCTATAATAATACACAGAACTACTAGTTGTCTATGTTTTTAGGACAGACAAACAGGAACTAGCAAAGGAAACACATTTTGAGAACTGAGATCAGCTAGTGATGGCGTCAGTCTGCCACTGCCGTCTTTTTTTTTGATAGCTATGAACTAAACTCTGAACATTTGAAAATGAATTCTAGGGTTTGAGATCTTAACCACTAAAAAGCATGCATTATTCAGTTGTGTACTAAATCTGTCACTGTCATTATAGAAAAGTTGGACAGACTTGAATAGCATATTTTAAACGTGCACAGACGTTATAAGCAGAGTATTTAACCCCATATGAAGTATTCATACCCCTTCTTTTTCCCCCCACATTTTGTCACGTTGCTGCCTTATGGTAAACTGCTTTATATTACTTTCCCCCCCACATCAATCTACACTCCATACAGCATAACTGCACGGCAAAAAACAGCTTTGTAACATTGTAAATTTATTAAAAACAAACAAAAAAAACGAAACTAAATGATTCCATTGCATAATTATTCATACCCTGACAGTTTAAATTGAGCTCAGGGGTTCATATTGGTTGTAGATCTTACTACACTTTAGGTGAAGTGAACCTGTGGCTAATTCAATTAAATGGTTATGATTTGACAAACACACACACAAAAAAAATTCTGCTTCACTGAAGGGTCACAGAAGCATGTAGTCGTTGCTAGCCTTAATGGAAGAAGTTTGAAACATCCCGGACTCTTCCTAGATCTAGTCTCCTAGCCAAACTGAGCAACTGATGGAGAAGGGCTTTGGTTACCGTGGTGACCAAGAATCTGATGGTCACTCCAGCTGAGCTCCATGATCATATGTGGAGATAGAAGAAATCTGCTGACAAACATCACTGCAGCACTTCATCAGCTTGGGCTTTATGGTGGTGTGGCAAAACTCGATTCTCTTCTCTGTTAAGACACATGAAAACACTCTTTGAATTTGCATAAAAGCACCTAAAGGACCCTCAGACTCTGAAAAACAAAATTATCTGGTCTGATCAACCTCAATGCTATGCGTCATTTTTAAAGGAAACCAGCTCTGCTCATTATCTGCAGAGTACCATCCCACAACTATAACTGCTGATGGCATCCTCATGCTGTGGAGGGCTGTTTTTCAGCAACAGGGACTGAAGGACAGAGTCAGAGTAGAAGGAATGCACAGTGCAGAGCATTTAGAAACTCAGACTGGGCAGAAGGTTCACCTTTTAACAGGACAATGACCCTAAACACCCAGCAAGAGTGGCTTAAAGGCAACTCTGTGATGATCCTTGATTTACTGTATGCTCACACTTCAAGTTCTTTTCAGAATTGTTACACAAAATGAACACCTTATCACTTCCTACAAGAAAATGATTCTGTCAATTAGAAAAGAGAGGGGAAAAATCAGCTTACAGTCCATTGAGCGCTTAGCCATGCACTTGATTACTAATGGATGGCTTCTGTGAAGATGAACTTTTCAGCGTGTTTTTATTTAGCAATGCAGTGATAAATGTTACATGTAAGTGGGTGACCAAGACAACTATAACAAAGATCATTGTATTGTGAACATTAATAGGCTATACCTAAAGACATAATTCACCCTAAAATGAAAATCCTGTGATCATTTACCACAAGTCATTCCAAAAATTTATTTCGTCATTTCTTCATACTTGACACTAAACTTGAAGGTCAATGTCTACCAGAAACTGTTCAGTTACCAGCATTCTTCAAAATGTCTTCTTTTGCATTTAAGAGAAAAAAAGCAATTCAAACAGGTGTCGAAGGAGAGTAAATCATGGCAGTTTTTATATTTCTGGGTGAACTAACCCTTGAAGTTAACATCTTGATTGCTACACTTCCTGTGGGTCCTTGAGAAAGACATTCAACCCTGCAGGGCATCTGCCGGATAACCTAATCTGACCGCGCTAACCTCTGACCATTTGTCTTCATGTTTTGCATCAAATATTAGAAATATAGAAAGACAGGAATTTCTAGGTACTGCAATCCGTACAGTCACTGCAATTGCTACATCTTAACTGTATTAGAAACTGTTGCGTCACATTGTGGGACTAATTTATGCCACTGTATCGCCATCTGCTGGTTGAAGAGCAGAAGTGTTAAATCGGATTACACAGCCATTTGAAGACAACTGGGTAACTACATTACCGTCTAATTCCTTAATCACAGATTTCCTGTAAATTCATGCTGTCTGTTCAAACTAAAATCAGCCTCTTTAGGGAGTATCTTAAGACTAGTGTTAATTAAATATTACTCCAGACTTAAAAAAGCCACTTAGCAACTCATTTTTCAGCAAGTTGAACTTGGCACTTAATGAATGATTTAGACTATCTGTATAAGCCAAATAGAGAGAGAGAGAGAAAAAAAACAGTTTGGATGAAATTGTGTGTTTTTATTTTGTAATTTGCAACAGTAGGTTGTAGAGTGACACAAAGATCAATGATTATGTAGGACTTCATATTGCTGAAGGTTTCCAAAGCGCACTCTGAATGACCTTTCATCCTCCAGCAGGCATACGGATAACTAAGACAACATCACATAACATTATGAGGTACTCTACAAAAGGTTGGGAGCTCTTGAATGGAAAGTAACAGTGACCGTTTAGATCTTCCCGGGGAAGCTTCCATCATCAATCTGCCCGTCCCATTTCTCCACCTGAAGAAAAAACAAAGACAGATTGTATACCGATCAACTTCCAGCAGATCTTCACATTTCACAGTGACTTGTCTCTTGCTGAAGGGAAAAAGCAATTATCCATGCTCTTTTTTTTTTACATCCAAGTTGCTTAGCTATAAGTCTTGAAAAAGGATCATCACACCACAGTGATTGACAACAGAGAACCCCGCTGGCAAAACCATCTGATACATGATATAAAGAGTAGTCTGTGTAGTTTTTAACTAATTTATTTTGGCTTGATTTCAAAGTGGTGCTCAAACTCAGAAAGATGATACCTGATATAGATGAACCCTATTCTGGGAACATGTTGGGTGTGTTTCAACAACGAAGAATAGAGAACTCTGTTAGAGAGTTATGGGACTGCACCCTGACCATGCTCAAATCTTTCTCAACATTTTGGTGACTAACAAAATCGTCTGCAGACTTTACCAGCATTAATCCATTTTGGGCAATGAATAATAGTAAAAACCGCAAATGAATGAACGAAGGACAGCGTTCCAGTAACAGTATCAGCAATCAAAGCCAACAACTTACAAGACATTCATTTACGAGTCCCATACACCCCAATACACTTAACGGTTAATGTTAGGGGTATTCATCTTACATCCTGTTGTGTAAGGTGACAACGAAAAAGCACTTGAACTTATTTTCAGAATAAAGCCAAATCTAGAGCGTAGATCTGAGGATGACAGTTCAGATAAAGAATAAAGAGTCCTATTATAGACAAGCAAACGTTTGCTAATGATTTTGTATTTACCTTATGGACATTCCTGGTGTTGCATGTGCATGTAAGCATGTGCTTCATTTTAAATAACTTGCATTTCTTAAATGGCTTTTCCTTTTTCAGCGCATTGTACGTAGCCTTGCGTTGTACAATAAATCTGACGCAAGCAAACGTTTGCTAATGATTTTGTATGCGTCAGATTTATTGTACAACGCAAGGCTACGTACAATGTGCAAACCTCAATTCTGATTATTTTCTTTTATAATGTGATCAATATCAAAATACGACAGGTGGCCATGCTGTCTTTAATGACATTTATGATGCGCTGAAAAAAGGAAAAGCCATTTAAGAAATGCAAGTTATTTAAAATGAAGCACGTGCTTACAAAATAACACCAGGAATGTCCATAAGGTAATTAGGGTCCATCTTGATGTTTACTTAAAAGGCTCTATTACTTAGGTGTTTTCAGTAGAACAGACTTACCCAGCTCATTGGACACAGGCTCTTGTAGACTCTCTGATACCATACACAGGGAGAAGTGTCCTGGCCTTTGTTTGTCAAAGCCTTATTACACCTGTGGAAGTCTGAGAGAGAAAAAGTAAAACACACTGAAATCAGCCAGAAATAGTGTACAATCTCCAACCCCTACATCTGTAATGGATTTTTCAATTCATAACGCATTTCAATCAATTGACAGTTGATTATACATATAATTTCTAATTCATAACTTCAGGGGTTTGTTGAAATGGACTATTAGAAGAAGAGACACCGGTACTGGAGATTTACGACAAACAACCCTGCTTCGCCACTGATGTGACCTTCAACAACATACAGTAAGTCCTGGTTGCTCCATATCTGTGAGATCAGTATAGTATTAGTATTCATGGTTGAAATGCACTTTGTGAAGCCTTCATTATGATTTTGTACAAGCCTGTGTGTAAAGCACTCTTTCATAAATAATGCAAAGCATTTGTGGCACAATGTTTTCATTAATATAATAATTCTGGGTACAAATAGGGGTAATTTGATAATTTTACTATGCTTACCAAGGTAATTCTGGAAACAGTTTCTTGTCTGATTGGTGTTTGGAAAACGGGCATCGAATGGAGCCGTTCTGTAGTTCTTGATCTTGTCGTCAATAACATCAGCCATCTTCAGTCAAAGATAATGGGTCTGTGCGACACACAGTAAACACTCACCACATTAAATACTTACATATAGCACATAATTGGACTTTAGTTTGTTAGATGTATGAGTTTAAGTGTAATAAAGCAGTCGACTGTGAGTGACATTCACTCGGTAACAGTCTGAACTAACGCCAGTCATAGGACGGCTGCAATAAACTTAACGTACTTGATATATTAAAAACGTGTTCTTTTAACTTTCAAATAAGTAAATGTCAAATGAAGTCATTACGTAAACAAGTAAAATATGCTAATTTTACGTCCAAACCAGCAGACATATTCACTTCAGTAACATAACCTTGACATAACCGGTATAAGTAGCCAGGTTGCTAGCTTGCTAACTAACACAAAAGAAGCTTTCCGGTGGAACCTGCATTGCTACTCCGTCAATTTCGCTAAACCGTAAAGCTAAACGGTTTCGGTAAACATCGCTCGAGATTTTGCAAAAACACAGCAAGCTAGATTACACAAATACAAACACTGAGGCCTACCTCTAGCTGTGCCCTTAAAGGAACGTCCTCTCGAAAGACTATGAGCGCACTGAATTATGGGACGTCAACGTGGGACAGGCTAAGAGAAGGCGGGGCTTGCGAGACTAAAATAGTAATAACAATAATTAAAAAAACGAACATAAAAAGGCAAAGACATAATTTATATACATATTTTTTTAAATTTAATAATGCTCAAAAGCTATATCAATTTAAAAAAAAATCTGAAAAGCAATAAAAAACTTACATAGTACATAGTAGCCTACATAGTATTCAAGACTTAACGTTATATTTATTTTTTACATAAGTAGCATTAATGTTCCTTTAGCATTCATTCTAATTTTCAGATGTAATATGCAAGAAATAAAAGCGTAATATAATAGTAGGCTAATATCAATAATGTAAAAAAATAAAAAAGGTGTCAGTAATATTAATAAACCCATAATTGCAATATGAAAATAAGATAAAATATATATATATATATATTAACATTTTCAGATTAAAAAGTAGGTTAGACATTGGGAAGCACAATATAGCATAATTTGATATACTGTCATTGAGTGTAGGGCTGGGCGATATTGAGTGCATCATAAAGTGGAAAAAAACCTAAAATAAATGGTATATTCAGAGATCATCTCTGTTTTTATTACTGATTCCACTGTTTGAAGCAGGGTATTCATTAATAATGTATTTCTGTTTTTTAGTTATTTATTGTGTGCTTTATTTAATTTATTTATGTTTTATGTGTGCAATGAAGCAGCACAATGGTGAATGCTTTACATATTTAGATATTTTTAGTGCCGTTTTAGCCACAGCAAGCAATCAAATAAATACATGAATTAATAAATACATATTTGTCTATTTACTTTAGTTTTAATACATCAATATAGAGCACTTGGAAATCTGTGGCTCAGCACCTACACTAACTACAAAGCAACAGGCCTAATTCAACAGAGTGTAGTTACTGTCCTCTGCCTTTGTATGGCACTGCTGGCTACCAAAGCACCTTCATTCCTCTAGACTAGAGTTGAGGTGTGAGAGATGTACAGTAAGAACGTTTTGCGTGCACTACTGTATGCACACTTCATTCCAAACACGTTCCCTCTGACCAGAGGCCAGGAAGAGCTTTCACTTACACGCTAAAATCAAACATAGAGGGACAAGTCTGAATGACGCACAGGAGCTTTCACAGCCTGCTGTCAATGCTTCCTGTCTGAGAGACCAACTACTCACAGAGGTTTTGGCTTTGCTTTTTGGTCTGACATGGTGCATGTGAGTGTGTTTGTGTTTATTTACATGTAGGACTGCATGTTGGCCTTACAGTGCAAAATAGCATACATTTAATTCATATTTCTGTGCTATTTTCTAGATAAAATATCAGTTGTAGCTAAATAAGAAGTACAAAAAATTAAGCAGTTCTTGTTTAATGCATAAATATCATTTATTTAGTCCGATTATGTTTAAAACACATGTAACATAGTAGTTATGTCTTCCTTAGTCTTGTACATATACAAATAATAGGATAAAGACACATTCACATGTACGGATATACACAGGGTTCTTCTTTCCTGACACATCAGTCTGTTGTTGACAAGGTCAAAGGTTACAGGTGCCTCTCTGTCTTTGACATCCTGTCCCAGGTTTCCTGCTTCCTTTTTTCAAAAGCCCTACAACACAAAACAACAAGTGCTGGATGAAACATGCTGAGGCAAGAGTTAGTTATTAGTCTTGTGCTCATCCCTTGGGTAATAAACATACATTCGTTCATAAATATTTTCCTGAGGATTATTTCTATATGCAGTAGTCAGGGTAGCACTATATTTAATCCTGTAAAATTCAATATGGCGTCCATCCTGACTCGACTCTGTTGACTTATCCAACTGTCAGACAGTTTCCGGCTCTGTTTTGATTTTGAATGAACATAATGGACATCCTGACTAGTGCTTATAACATTTTTCGTCTTGCTCTTTGTATGAACAGCAGTCATTGGCTTGGCTTTATGCGTATACTTCATATTCTCTCTCTCTCTCTCTCTTTCTCAGGATATAGGTGTTGTCCATTGGGGAGGAAGGAAATTCTGTCATTTAGAACAATGGGCCTGTTTCTCTATCTATAGACGCAGAAAAGGGGAGAAAGAAACAAGAGAAAAATAGAAAGCAAGTATAAGGACTTAAGGACCATTCCCATACATCGAAAATGAAAAAGACATGCTAAAAACTGGTTGAAAGGACACATTTTTGTACAGCAAAGCAAGGCCTCGTGCAGAAAATGGACTATTTAAACCTAATTATTCTGGAATAAGGAGACGCAGAACTGACCTCCACTGGTATTTATTTTATATTATTATAATACACTTCACAAACAACAGCCATTCTGAAGATTTATCCTGATATAAAGAGGAAACCCGTCACAGTGGGTAAGTCACATTCAAATCATCTAGTGGTGAGAAAAGCCATTTTACTGATGCAAAATGACTTATTCGTAGCTGTAGTCAGCATATACTGAATAGCTTTCCCAACCAGAAGTTGTAAATTTAGTTTCTTGGTTGTTCTACATCCACCATTTACTCCGTAGAATGTGATGAAATCAATTATGGTCAAAGAGTCAACATATTAAAAGTCAACTTCACTTTTGAGGAACATACGACACTTAGGGGGTCTGTTCAGGGGATTTCCCCATCTGTCTGCGAGGATACATGGAGGTGAAGTCCACAATCAGGGTGGAGGACGCAAAAATGTATGTTATTATGTATAGACGACATTCAGCACTTTTAATCAAAGTACAACAAGGGTGATATTCATAGAATGTGGTTTGGCTGCACGGCTTATCCTCAGCAGTGATAGTTTCATGTTGGTTGATATCCTCGTCATGGCCTCTTGGCGAAGCCACCTGACTCTTACTTGACTTCCGCGAGTTTGCTTAGCTCAGGAGCAACAGTGCCAAACCTCTGGTTTTCATTAGACATGTAGACATGAATGTGAAATAAATCTTTTTTTCAGAGCCATAACTATTCACCGCCTGCACTGTCAACTTTGTGGCATTCCCCGCTAACTGCGTTAATGCTCTGTTACTCATAGACTCTTAGATGACGAAGAGCGTATGACACTGCACGTCCTGATTATTCAACAAGACGCTGGCTTTTCCTGCCATTTGTCTACTGAACGTCACTCACGGTCGAAATCTGATTTTTAAAGAGGAATAAATCTCAATAGCGACACGTATCTAGTGAAAGATTATATGTATCTTTAATCAGCTAAATCTAACACTAGAAAATGTCATCTCTAATTTCACTTTAAAGTCTTGCTTGATATCTTGTGTCAGTGGTCTTCTGGTGTTTCTCTGCATCTATCTTTCTCTGACTGTTAAGACATTTCCCTTTCTTGCTTTTTCCTACTTCCCCCTTTGGTCCTTCCTTTCTGAATTTATTTTTGTCATTTTATCTTTCCATTCTCCACACTCCCATCCAGTCGTCACCTCCCTCTCTCTTACTCCCTCAGATGGAGGAGTCTGGGAGTCCCCGATTTAGGAAGCTCCATTTCCCAGTGGGCTTGTGGATAAATTCTCCACGGAAACACTTTGCCAAGCTGGGAGCTCGCTGGCCCAGTGCAGCATCAGTCAAGTCAGTTTTCTGAACTTTCTCTTAGTCTCTGGATCAATGACAAATAAGAGTGTCCAAGATAAAGAAACGCTTAAGACATGTTCCTAGACATGCATACATGTTGGTTTCATTTGGAAAAACTTTTAGAACATTTTCAACAAACGTTTCAGTTTAATGACTCCAAAAGTGTCATGTGGTGTAACCATCAAGGAGAATCTAACACCATATTTTCCATTTACCTTTGAATACACGTGTTTAAACATTCACCATTCCGTTACCTTTAGAAGGGTTTTAAAATAAGTTGAACACATTTAACAAATTTGACATTTTGTTTGACATTTTACAACTTGAGCTAACCTCGCCTTGCCTTTTGCAAAGACAAAAAATATTTTAAGAGACTTCTTGACCTTGACAAACAATAAAGATTAAGGTCAATAAGTAAAAATCTGATCCTTGCAGTCTCTTTTATTATAATTTTTTTAGTTTCATGCGCACGCTTGCTTGTATGTTGGTTGCACCAATGTATTTCGACAAACAATTAAGATATAATAATGTCAATAAGCACAATTTATTAAAAGTAAAAATCTGATCCTTGGAGAGTCAAAATAAGAGAGATTACATCAACAAAATTATTTATTTATTATTTTATTTATTTATTTTTTCATGTGCATGCATGCTTGCTTGTATATTGGTTGCACCAATATATATTTTGTTATATAAAATCACTACTTACTGTATATATATATATATATATAATGAGAAAAGATTATGCCAAACTATTCAGTTTCTCTTTTAAATCATTTAATTATTTTTCTTCATTCTGATATATAGGTACAGTTGTACCACCCTGACATTTTCTAATTAAAACAAATATTCAAATACATTTTAATTCAGATATTAGAACAATCATAGAACATAAATATTCAACTCATGTTGCACTGCTAATTAGATGTTTTAATAAATAAATCAATGTAGACAAAAAAACTTGAATGTCATTGATCTAACAGTTTGCTGAGAACATTTCTATTTGCAATTAATAGGGCACATTAAGAAAAGATTTGCATGTATGACATCAACATGGATGCTTTACTGTAACAACTTCAGATTAATGTGGTATACAATTTGTGTGTCACCTCCTTCCTGTTGCTTTCGTTTGATCAGGTCCACAACCAGCTCAGATGCCGCTTCCCTTCCCGAGGCCCCATCATCAGTCCCTTCCTCCCTCTCTCACTCCACCCCTTCTCTTGCCCCACCCTCTCCATCCCCTTCTCCAGCCTTCCTCCGTCCTCGCCCGGCCAATCAGCAATCCCGGGCCAAGCGTCTGTCTCACCTTTTCCTGAGAGGCCGGTCCAACAGTGACAGAGACCGTGCCATTGGAGAACGTGAGAGGGAAATATGGGCACATTCTGCCACCCCTTCATCACATCACTACCTGCCTCCCGCTTCTTCTAATGCCCCTGGGCTGGTCAAAATCTATGGAGATGCCCTGTCCAGTGGAGCCAACTATCGGAGCCTGCTGGCAAACGTGCACTCTACCGCCCGCCAGCTCATTCAGCAGGTCATCACCCGCTACACTGAGAGAGAAAGAGAGAACGAGAGCGAAGAAGCAGGTATTTCCTTCCCTGTAATGGGGAACTAGTCTAGTTAGTCTGTAAGTTTGTAAAAATTATCCATCAGTTACTCACTGGCCATAGCTGTCAAAATCCAAACAAAGCCCAAAAGCATCAAGATATAATAAAAATGTGTCTTTAAAGTGCTTTATTAATGCATCATTCATTCATTCATTTAAAACCATATTCCACCAAAAAATGAAATCTTTGCCATCATTTATTCACCTTTATGTCACTTTTAATCTTTATGATTTATAAGAAGATATTTTGAAGTATGTTGGTAACGGTTTTAAGTCTTAAGTTAACATTTTGACTGTCACTTTTGATAAATGTATTGCATCCTTGCTGAATAAAAGTATTTCTGGAATAGTGGTATATCTGTTCCTCACAAGAAAAAGTTATGGCCTCAGTAGGCTTGGAATAGAGCACATGATCTGTATGAATCACTTTTGTGGTTTGAATGCTTGTTGTTTGGAAAGAACTTCCAGAAATTCTTCAGAAATACAGATGCACATTTGGACTGACATGAAGGTGAGTAAATAATGACGGAAGCTTCATATTGGCCTGAATACTTGGTTCATCCATCCATTATCTTGTTATGTATAAAAAATAAAACTTCAAAAGCAATCTGCAAATAATTAAATGTGCATTCTGAGGGGAGACATCATAGAATAGATAGGAAATTAGGCTTTACCCGCTCATTGTATCATTCCCTTAACTTCCTGTTCACCTGGTCAGCTCTCCAGAAATATTCCCCAGAGGACTTCCTGTTATGTGATGTCATTGGAAAGCCCATTCATCAGCCAGATGGAGCCATTAAATGGCAAACCGAGTGCCGAAGGGGCGTGGCATCCTGGGAATGCCCCTTACAGCTAGTGGATATGTGGAGGCCGAAGGATGGCTTCGAACGACGCTTCGAGATCCAGCGCCTTGATGAATATGAGAGGGAGGAGAAAGAGAAGGAAAGAAACAGAGAGAGGGATGGAGAGAGCCATCAAGGTTGGAACATCGTCATATTGAACTGTAAAACATTTTACAAGTGTATTAAACAGTGTGACAATTAATTTGTGGGAAAACACTGTTGCGGTAACAGGAGTTCGTTGGAGGCGAAGCCGCATGTCCTCTGGGGGCGGGCCAGAAGAAGAGCGAGGTCATCGAGGGCGGAACACAGAACTAAGAAGGAGTATTAGTGATATGAACCTGAGTCTAAGACGTCGTCAGGGCAACACCAGCAATGACCCTCGGCATTCTGGCAATGCCCCAAATGGACAGGATAGAAAGAACATAGTGAGCATGATAGCAACTGAAGGAGGAGAGGTACAATAAACTCTGCAACACATCACAACCTCAATAATGTGAAATTGAATTGATAACACAGGGCCCAACTATTTTTCTTGCATGCCTGGTTTGAGCTAGTAGTTCAGATTTCTATTTACCGTTCCCATATATTAATTCAT
>JAUCMU010000030.1:9227291-9242834 GCA_032275025.1 Enteromius treurensis | reverse complement strand
CTTCGTGAGCATAATAAAAGTACTGTTTTGTGGAATCTGGATTCCGACTCTCCTTTGCAGCAGCACAAGCGTGACAGTGACACAACTTGTTTGTAATGTATTTATACTGCTTGTTTATGATTAGTTTGTGCAGTAAATACCTGTGACTGCATTTGCCTGTGTGTGTGTTTGTATTGTTCAGAGGTGAGTAGGTTTAGGGCAGGGGTGGGGTTTGGTGCTCCAATAAAAGTAATAAATTATGTAAAAAATTTATATATACATAGAAACCATTACATTAAGCCAAACAACTGAAAGCAATGGAGGACCCTTCACTTCAAAAAGTGACTAAAAAGGGTACCTTGAGCTTCAGAAAGCAATGCAAAAGGGTTTTGACCAAGCGTCAAAATGTGACGAGTTGGAGTGAGACTGTGTTGAACAGCATTGAGGAAAAAGTTGTAGTTAATAGTTAACAAGTGTCACCTATTCTTTAATGTTCCTTTTGTTTTCAAGGATGTTTAGATATTTGTGCTGGAAAACAAGATCAAATATTGTTTAAAAAAAATACATTTGAATAATTTTAATGACAATGAGAAAAAAAGAAAAGAAAAAAAAAACACATCTTGGCAGTACTAACTACCACTCACGACGGTAGAGGAAACAATCTGTCTTTATTACTGTCATAATATTTCACAATGCTTTTCTTTCATAGTCTACTTGAAATCATAATGATCCTGCAAGCAGTAAAGCAGGTGTGCTGTAATTCCTATGTGAGATAAGATGAGATGAAATGAGATAATCTTTACATTTACAAGTAAATCTTTGTGGCCATAAAGAGCTTGTGTGTGCTTGTGTTTTATAGCATTGTTTTATAATCTATCAAAACCCCTTCAATAGGACTCTTTGTGAATGGCAGCATGCAGTTGGGTGTGTGTGTGTGTCAACATCTCTGTGTGATATTTTGGAAAACCCTCTGACATCACCTGTTAAACTCCAGTGATGCATTCTCATTCAAGTAAATTACAGCGTGCCATTTGTAAATCATTCAGTGGGCGGAGCTTGACACAGAGCCAAATGACAGCTTTCTCTCCACATCAGTAGCTGCTAGGGTAAAGAAAACATTGGGGATCCTTCATTCTTGCTTTCATCCTTTCAGTCTTAACAGGAGATGACATAGCCGTTTCTGTTCAACAATATGACATTACCTAAAGAGGGTATGATAAATTTGTGCCTCTGTTTCTCTCTTACTCATTACTTCTTTCGTTTATGCAGATGACCGCAGTCATATGCGTCTTTAGCTAGCTGCTGTTCCGAATCAGTCTCTGTCTTTTCCCAGACTCCTCCCAGAACTGATCTATACACGTTCGGCCCAAATATAGAGAGACCGATGCCTCTTTTGTCAAGACTGTGTGTGATCTGGGTGGGAGGCATATGGCATGTGCTTGCTTAAGGCCCGGCACAGTTCAAATGATGATGTAACGTCAGGAAACAGGGGGAAATCAACCCCGGCGGTCCTGTAATTCGATCCCTCTACTTTTTTTTTTTTTTTTGCTTTCATTCTTAACCAGATTGGATAAGTTTATTAAAATCTGGTACAATGATTTGACAGTGTTTTTTTATTCAGATCCATTAATTTATTCAAAAAAATGATGCAGTGACTTGAATACAGTTGTTTAGGGGCATTGAGTCAGAAGTGTTAGGGTGACACAACTGTCTTGATATCATATTGAAGAAAAAAAGCCTCATTATTCTTGTGGTTGGGCTTTTTTCACTATTACAGTGTATCAGTTTTGTTAAAGTAGTATTAATTTAAAACAAGTTTGTCTGCCAAATCAACCTAATTATGTCATACCCATTATCAATCAGTATTTTAAAATATCAGATAATTTGACTGTTTTATGAAACAACAAGTACATTTCCTCCAAAACCTAATATTTATGAATTATATTTGTACCAATTGATTTATTTGTTTGTTTTTTTTACATTGAAATATATATTAGAAAATGTTTTTGAAAACATTTGCTTTATATGTTTTCAAGGTCTATACATGTATTTACTTTTTTATTTGGGGGTTACACCACATGACAGTTTTGAGGCGACTGAGTTTTTATTTTCATTCGCTATAAAAGTATTTATAAATTTATTTGGTCATGCTTTATTTTAATGTCCAGTTCTCACTATTAACTAAAACTTTTATCCTCAGTAAACTCATAATTTGCTGCTCTTCAGTAGTTAATATGGTATTGTTTTAAAGGATCTAAAATATGGTAATGTGTAATGAGTAAAGCATGCGCTATATAAACACTAATAGCAGCCAACATGGTTGTAATAGATTTGCTAGTTAACAGTGAGAATTGGTCCCTAAACTAAAGTTTTGTCACTGACCTGCCTCTCAGAGTAATTCGGAGGCAAACTTGAGGTCATGTTGAGCGACGGGCACTAGATTCACCTGTAAACTCAATGTGATTTACAGTGAAAGTCCAGTGATTGTTTGTTACAGGTAAAGACTCTGACCTGACATCACTGGCAGCTTGGTGACAGACAAACAGAGCGCTGTCACTGATAGGATTAATTCAGGTTGAGTCATGCTGAGGTCGGTGAGACTGATCCAGTCACAAATGTTTGAGTAATGCTGCCCTACTGTACTGCAGAGTGTCTGTTTTCTTCATCAAAGATTTGTCTCTTTTCTATTCTTTGCAGTATTCCTCACCTTTGCCCTTCCTCTAATCCTCCATTCCTTCATCCGCCCCCGCTTCCCCACAGTCTCTGTGTCTTCATACATTTTTACATGTCTGCTGTCTTTCAGGGAAATTCCCTCTATCTATGACTCTGCCATTCCTCACATTCCTTTCATACCTACAGGGATAAGACGATGAAATGTGCCGGAGTGTATGTGTGTATGAAGGGGTTTAATGGAGCATCTGGAGCAAGAGATAGAGAGGCGCTGAGTGGGTTGTATTAGACAAGTTTTTAGGATCTAAACATTGATCTTCTTGACCGTGGGAGGCTAATTGGCCATGTAAACAGATGTATAAATATAGAACCGTCATTATGACATACAGTAAATTTCATTGACAAACACAGAGAGGGAAAGTGAATTTGTAAGATGGAGTGAGATGTGAAACTGACCGTTCATACAGTAAACTCTGACTTCCTGTTACATGAGACTGACCTTAAAGTAATAAGTTCCAAACACAATGAGAGTTTCGCTCTCAACGCAAATTAAGCTGTTTAATAAAACCTAAGAGATTTCTTTCTCTCCATTGAAAGTTAATTTCATCTATATATATATTTCATCCTCCGTTTACCATTTTCAGTGAGCTCTATGTATGTGGGTTGATCAAAATATGAATAGAAGCCTACATTTTGAAAAAGACCCTTTGCAAAACCTACCACATTCGTAACTGTTGCTCTCACGCCACACATCATGTTCTCACGCAGTGAAAAATACATCACGGAGGAAAGAGGAATCTGACAACGTGCCGTCAGACAAGACAGAGCAGGCTACTTTAGGTATGAAAGTCTCAACTCTCAAATTTTGTCATTTTTAAAAACAAATTATGCTTTTTGAAACTCTAAATACCATTTTATTTGTGGATCTCTCCCATTCACTTCTCTACAAGGGTCTATGACCGGAGGTTGAATAAATGATGATAGACTTTTTTTCCTTTTTTCATGAACTATCCCTTTCACATGCATCTCACGACAAACGTTAAAGACCAACATATGTGTTAATTTAGTTGAGTTGTATTAACTGAACTTCAGGAGTACTTGGTTCTTGTGATCATTTCTGACTCACCTAAGCCATTAAAATGGCTGTTTTAGCTTAATGTGTAAATGATTGACAGGTGAGTAGCAGTCCTTTCATGTTGCCTTTGGTGAATCTACCGGCACCTTCAGACTGTAAGTGATGAGTGAGAGAAGAACTGAATATGAAAACACTGAACTAGTGGAGCAACACACATCCATGTTCGGCAATGAGAACCACTGGCAAATCCGTGGCAGCACAGGCAAAGAGCCAGAACCACCATGAGGGTGGCATCAGACCCCACATGATTACAGCTTGCAAGACAAAACACGAGTTACCAAACAATGAGCTGCTGACAGCCCGGTCTACCAAAGACTCTATAATGGTGCCAATGAAAAGACTGGCATAAGAGGTAGTTATCAAAGAGGTTTAATGACCTCCAGAGGTTCACAATGGTAACCGTTTCTCCCAAAAATCCTGGTACAATAGCCTACAAAAAAGTAGTTTTTTGATTATTTGCTCTAGTTTGGATTACATTAAGTGATTATAGGCTATTTCACAAGTGGAACCCTCTTAGATGGGAAGGCATAATGAGGATCATTGCTAAACGCACAATGGAAATGCCCAGGTTATTGCAAAGTAGAGATTAGGATTTTTTGTTCTTTGAGCCGATTTTTTGTGGGACTAAATGGCACATTTTTGTAAGAGTTACGGATTTTGGTTGGCATTAGTCACACAAGCGAGCATGAGAATGCCCCCAAAGGCTTCCCTCTTTCATATCAACAGGGTCATGATGAAAACCCAGTCAGTGGGACAAACCGATGACGTTCGAGGAGCATTCCAGGATCTTTTGTGTCCTCTTGCCGATGCATTCTCACCCTCTCTCCGTCAGCAGACATCAGCCGTCCCTCGTATCTCATCCTGCTTTATCTTTACTTTTCCTTTCCTCTGTTTTGGAGCAGTGAGATTCCTCCCTTAGAAAACATGTAGCCCTCCAGTTAGCCCTCTGTGACGCAAGAGGTGTAAAAGGGGGTCCAGTAAGGGGAGGGTCCAGTGCATGTGTAACAGAAGGTCTCCAGTAAAGGGGAGGGTGATGAGTTTGGCCTTTGGCCGCTTGTGACGCTCCTCTCTTGTGAGCTATCAGACGAGCCTGACAAAGACATTGAGAATGCCCAATGTCTCCTGGGTGTCTTTTTTTAGCTACAAAGAATGCGCTAAATATAGCTCCACTCACGCTGGTTGTCTTGTATTTTTCTTTTGTCCCATCAGTCATCAGTTTCAGCTGCCCTTGTTGAAGTTCCTCAGAGAGAGAGACATGGCAGTGACCAGACCTGTTTACATATTTTACTCCTGGTTCCATCCGCTTGTTTTTGTTATTGTTTAGCAGTCCCCGGTTTATGTTTAACCCTCTCCTCTAACACCTACTCTTCCGCCGAGATAAAGTAAGATGGAGAGGCAGTGAAAGACAGAGAGATTGAAAAAGAGATGGAAGTCAAACAGGCATATCCTACAAAAAAAATAGCTTTTGTTTGTTTTGCAGAAAAACATCTCCTTGGATAAAGACTTATTTTTAAAGAATACAACCTTTGAATACTAATGATGATCCATGATAGTTTTTATGTTTAGTGATAGTTGTTTACGAGTTCCTTGTTTGTCTGGTGCAGTTTAACTGCCCACTGTTCTTCAGAAAAATCCTCCAGTTCCTGTATTTTCATTTTTTACTCATTTCCAACAGAGATTGTCTGATTTTGAGATCCAGCTTGTCGCTGAGGACAACTGAGGGACTCTTTTATACACAATTATTATGAAAGGTGAAAATATTTACCTGAATCTCATGTAGGCAACAAAAGGTTGAGCTGGGGGTGTAAACTTTTGAACAGGATGATGATGATGACATTTTTCATTAGTACTGCCTTCAGAAGTTACATTATCAGAAGACAAAATAAGTAAAATTGAAATTGACAATCATCCCATTTCTGTATTTTTTCTTGTTGTTTTAAGACTAAACTTACATCCATGCTTCAAAAACAAATAAATAAACTGAAAAAAAATAACAAACAAATCCTGAAAGATATACTCTCTGAAACTAAGTCCTATTCTCTCCCAAAATGTAGATGCTTAGTTTTTTCCAAGCAAGATAATGTTTTTTGAGACAGACTGGGAAGTGATGGTTTGAGATACAGACAAGACACATACAATGACAGGTGAGGAAAGAATGTTTAAGCCGACTATGTGCGGGACGGTCAGCATTCCGGTGTTTGTATACGTGTGCTTTAACAGACTGAACTGAAGTCTGCAAAATGTTAACATGCTCATGAGATGAACAGATGAGACGCGAGGAAAGGGGGGTGAGTGTGGAAAGACTTGCCCACCCTGTAAAAAGTTCCTTTTTGTGTGGGTTTTCCTCCATCTCCATTCTGTTCTCCTATTTTCTTCCGCTCTCTTGGTCTCTCTTTGACTTACTGCTCCTGCAAATATGTCAATATTCAAGTGCATGTTACCAATATAGTATCCGTTTCAGTAAATAAATAGAACTGAAAAGAAAAGTTGCTTTGGTTTGCTGTTGCCCTAATTAATATTTCATTATTTCATGTACCTCATTTCACCTACTGACCTGACCACAATGCACACTCATTCTGTCTTATACCATCCAAATGTCTTCCAGCAAGCAGCTTGCATCACAGTGCGTCTGTGTGCGTCAGGGTAATATCTGAACACTGCTGCCAAGCTCTAAGGACCGGAAGAGAGCTACTGCCGCGAGTGATTTACAACTACTTATTACCGTTTAGGAGAATTTTCGTAATTGAGCCAGTGTTTTTAAGTGTGTGTTAAAGAAATAAAATATCATCTGGACATTCCAGTATGTCAGATTTGAAGAGATAAATTCTATTAGGTTATTTAGCTGAAATCTAACTCTGTGTGTGTGTATGTGTGTGCGCACTTGGCTCACTTAGAGGAACTGTGCTTTTTATGTGGTGAGAAAGTGTGATGAATTATATGAAGTGGGGTATCCAGATATGTTTTCTTGATTAGATTTTTACTCATTTTGGTATATTTTTGTTATAATGCCCAAAACAAACTTGTTATTGCTTTAATTTATAGAGAAAAAATTATTGGAACTTTGAAGTTTAGGAGTATAAAAATTAACATATTATATATTGTAACGGAAGGAGCCAACGACACGACACAGTGGGTGTGGCGACAGCCTCGCAGAGGCGACTTTTATTAAATTAAATACAAAAGGAAAGTGTCCGGGGAAAATAAAGTGTCCAAAATAAAAAGGGAACTGGTGTCCTCGTTGTGCACCGTGGGGTGTGACGGTCCGGGAGTGCTGAGGGGTAAGGGTCCAGAGAAGGGGCGGAGTCCATCGGTTCTCGTCATCTGTGTCCGCGAGGTGGCTTGAACGGCCCGGGCAACAGAGAGAGTGACCAGTCTGCGCTGTCACCTGTCGTGCCAAAGCGTGCCGATCCGATAAGGCCATTTCCTTCCGAACGTCACGGCGTAGTCGTCCCTCTCCGCCTCCTTTCTGGACCCACGAGGACACCAGCGTGCATGCACGGGGAAAAAGACCAGTCTCCCGAGGGGAGGCACCGACGATCCTATAAGGGCGGCGGTGATGAGGCTTAACTCAGTCCACGTGTGCCCTCATCACACGCCGCCAGCGGTGTCCAGTGACGTGCCTCCCCTCTCTCCCGCCCACTCACGTCAGGAGCCTGGTGAAGGGCGGCGCTTGAGAGACGGGGGAAGGCGGTGATTCGTCAGCGAGGCACCCGCCTCGCCACAATATGAAAAGACAGTCTCACAGAACAATGGGGCATCACATATGATTCAGGCATAACAAACAGTTCAGTGTGTGAGCATAAAACCATAAAAGGTGTGTACCAGACGGGTCAAAATGTACACACAATATTGTTCAAAGAAAGGAGAGGTGAAACACAAATACAGGAACTCTCTTATAAAATCTTTTGTCATTAACTCATTATGTTGATGTAGGCTAGCCATGTTTCTGCTAATATCTTACCGAACAAATTTGAGCACTTTTATTAATATACAACAATGTTACAAATTTCCGTTGTTGAAATAAAAGGTGTTGTCTCACAAGTTACCACCGAAGATGTTTCAAAAAAGTTTTGTATAATGGCTGCCATGATGGCTGATTTTAATATTTGACTAATGATAAATATTAAAGTACAAAGAACAAGTTTCACTGTCAAGGTGCAAAAGTAAGAAAGACATCATCTGAATGCTCCACCTGCCATAAGTGTTCAACCATGACGTTATGAAGCTACAAAAATACTTTTTTACAGAAGGAAAACTAATTAATTTAATTTTTAACGATTTGGAACGTCAGTCCTGGGGTGAAGTAACCCTTTAAAACAATTAGCTTAAAACAAATCTTACAGTTTATATTTCAGCTATTCTACACAAATGCCAACACTCTTTTGATGCAAAAAGAATAATGTGAAGCTTCTAAAAATAATAATTGATAACCTTTTTGTTCACTGTAATGAATTTATTTGTTCTGCCAAACACAAAGGAAGATATTTTAAAAAAAGTTGGTAACCAGGCTGTTTACTATAGAAGTACATGGTTTTTGAAAATATATTCCTTTATGTTTGGCAGAACAAAGAAATGCATACAGATTTGGAACTACTTGAGGATGAATATATGATGAGTATGAAAACCTATTATTTTAATTAAATAAAGAAAAAATATACATAAAACTAAATCAAAAGAAATATTAATGTATGGATAAAGGTAAAATATATCATTGTCATAAATGATAAATGAAAGCCATGCAGTATTTACTAAAGGCAGCTGTGGCAGGTTTGGCTATTCATGCATGATGGCACTCCTTTCCAGTCATGTCTGCTTATACCTTGTCAGGTGAGATCAAGTGCAGTCATCCGTATTCTTCGTTCACAGAATGTGGCCGTGCCCACCTCTTTATTTTTTATTCTAATAAGTAGAATAATGTCATGTGCGTCATGTTGCGTAGCATAAAACATGATAAACTTGCTCGACGGCAACAGTCTGAATATGTTTAAGTAACATTAATCCTGTCTTTCAGATACATTATTGAGGAATTGTATAGTGTGTTTACTGGCTAATTTGCTTTGCTTTCAGTCCCTTATTTTGAGTAACAATGTTTCTTGGTAACAAAATAAACTTATTAGTTGTTAATGGTACTTGTAAAGAGTACATTTTTGTCTTTTTTATTTTCCACCACAGACATAAGCGCCTCAAAATATCAAAGAGGGGTGCTATTACTTTTTAAATCGACAAAAAACACTAAATCTAATCATTAAAGGGGCCCTTGTTTTTTTATTTTGTACACTGTAAAAGGTAATAAGATGACTTTACCCATGGAAACTGATTGCCTCAAAATTCTCAAGCAAATTAGGTCTACTTGTTGACTTGATACTGCTTACTTCATCTTTGTAGAGGTTACCGTAAAATGTCATTACCGGTAACTAAATTTCAAAAGTTAAGCTAACTTACAGTTTTAAGATAAGCTTTATTAGCAGAACTCAAATAAAAGAGTTATTTTAACATGTCTGCTTGTTCATTTTACTAGAGAAATTTGTGGAAACTGATTGCCTTAAATTTTGCAGGCAAGGTGTACTCAAAGTTCTAAGTACACATCTAAGAAGGTACTGGTGATACAAAGACACAGATTTGGCACGACACTGGAATGTTTATTTGCTCTATAAAACAAGATTTATTTCATTTCTTTTAGACACAGTTTTATTCACTCAAATGCAACTTAGTAATGAAACAGTAATTTAAAAAAAATAATAAAAAATCACATCATGGCAATGACCTATTACTGCATCAAGCGATTTATTTAGGGATTGGATTTTAGGTTTGAGTGACTTATGGGCGAGAGACAAAATCACTCTCTGTATGAAATCAAATGTGCTCTTCCCAGCTGCTGGATACTGAGTTTAGAGCATAAATCTGTCCAAAGAGCAGACACATTGCTTCTGGAAGATTTTCCACATTATCCACAAAATGATAGCTGTTATTGTGGCATCAAGATGCAGGGAGTAGGGTAGTTGCAGTGCGGTAGCAGAAACTTCGGAAACCACCGTGAGAATTCCAATTGTAATGTCAGACAGAGGAAGGGGTTGGCAAGGACCAAAACCCAAATTTGACCAAATTTGTCTACCCCTGGGGTAGAGAAAAGAAAGTTAAGATTAATTAAGAAAAAAAGACAGCAAGAAGAGAAAAACAGAAGTAAGAAGGACAGGAGGTTGGAAATGTAGATGAATAGGAAGAATAAAGGACAGACGCAAGAGATAGTAAGGAAGTACAGTAAAATAAATGTAAAATACAGAAAGAAAATTTGATTGAAAAAAGGAAAAAAAATGGATTCAATCAATTCCTCTCCATAATTATGTATTTTGATCTTTTTTTGAATATCAAATTATTGGTTTTAGAATAGGTCTTAATTTACATAGCTGGCCTTCAGTTTGATATATTGGTATTTATCCTAACTGTTTAGATCTTGAAACTGTTCAAAGAGCAATTTGAATATTCCGTAAGAATCACATCACAAAACTACTTACAAAACAGATCTTGTAAAAATCCGTGGGGTCCTCCCCGAGAAGGAATGGTAGTCCATGAAGGACGGCAGTTCTTCTTGCAATGATGTTTGATTCCTGCAAAGTTATGATAAAAAATGACTACTTAATAGAGCTCATGACACAAAACAGACCAAAGAACTACAGGAAAAGAAATAGTTGTTTTAATATTAAAAAATGTGTGATGTGTCTGAGGAGCTTACATTCATTTCCTTCTGTTGCAGAATTTTCTTAAGTTTGGCACCAATGTCTCCACCTTTAGTCTTGAAGATATCGATGAAACTTTGAGTGAATTTGTCCAGTTCTTGAAAAAAATTCTGATTCCAAGATTTTCCCAGAAGTGCGACTAAACTAAACCAGGATGAGATCTGTTTGGTTACTGACATTCAAATATCATCTTTTTTGTTTGCCAGAAAAAATACTTTTATACAGGTTTGGAACTACCTAAGTAAATTAATTTTAATTTTGGGGTGAACTATTTCTTTAATGATCATAATACCAATGCAGACAAGAATATTTACTCACCTGACTCGGTGTGAAAAGGGCTGGCCACCTTTCCAATGTGTTCTTCACTGTAGGCTCCTTCTCTATCAGTTCTTTTCTATGCAAGGCAAATGTGGAATTCATGTTCTGAGCTATCGGTGAAGAATTAACACAACGTTTCTTCATATCTTCCACCACACTTCCTTTTGGACTCCATGCTGACTTCATCTTCACCACTGGGGAAGTCTGGTAAAAAATTGATTTCAAACCTCTTCGGTCTTTTCATGTTTCTCTGAGGCTACTGTCCTCTTCTTTTCCCACTATTTATGGATATCTCCAAACATCCAGCTCGACACAGTTTTGAGACGTATTTACCCATTTTCCATCTGAGGCTATCATACCACCTATTCCACCCCTTAGATGAGCCAGGCTGGGTAAGGCAGGGATCTTTTTTTTTTTTTTTTTTTTTCAAAGCAGCAGCAGCCTTAAAATCTTCCTTATCTGGGTAAGCTTTGTAACTGTACATTGTCTCTTACGAGTAGATATGGTTGATCTCGCATGTACTGTAGATTTCCCTGACGTAATCTGTATTCAACGTCAACAGGAAAAGAAGGATCTCAGAAGTTTGTGGTCATGGAGTCCGTAGACAATGAAGTGAATGATCATCAGAAGCCACAGACATGACAAGACGTGTCAGCTGTGCTCAGTGGTGTTAGTGGTGTAAGGGAGACAATCTTCAGTGTGGGCTTATCTGGCAAGTCACCAATGTCTGTAAGATTCACAAGAGAATTGCGGAAGTCTGGATCTTCATACTGAAGTGTGAACTTGTACTGAAGACTTTTTCAGTTGCTCCATCAGCGTGGTTTCGCAGAAAGTAAAATTTTTTCTGATGTTGTTTTAACAAACTGTTACTCTGAGTACAGTCCTTGACTCCATATTTGTTCTCTCCACAAAGGTTAAATAATCAAGTTAGTTTTTAGTTTAGTAAATTAAAGTGATAGCTTCAAAAGAACAAAACATCGTCTAATTACATTATTCTAAATCAATTATATTATGCTTTTGTGTCCTCCTAAAGCTTGAGAAGCAACGTCTGTTTTCCACGACTGTTCTCCCTATATAGTATTTCAAGAGTTCACGCTTTCCTCATAAATAAAATTATTGCTGGTTTGGCATGCGAACCCAGAACCCTAGTGGTATGAACCCTAGTAAGGGCAGGGTTTGAAGTTCGGCTCGGTCTCGTACTGCTCCCCCGGGGGACGTGAACTGAAAAAAACGGCGGAGAAGGGGAGGAGGTGGGATGCTCGAAGTGAGATGTGGATGGAATGAAAACTGGGGTTTATATAGTGAAAGGGAAACGAGGTGATTGGAAGTTTGTTAGGGGGTTGATTAGCTGATGAGCTACCAGCTGTGCAGGATTAAATCGTATCACGTTTCCTCTCGAAATGCGTTATTTGCAAAATATATACTTAGTCATTTCAAATCCTGAATAAGAATGAGAGTAAATCATTTCAGGTTTGTAAACTCCCTTTAAACCTGAACTATCATTCATTCAGCATATGATATAATGTTTGAGTGTAGCATACTGTAGGTCCTGTTCCAAAAGTTCAAAAGAAAGCAGGTGCTCAACGTGCCAACATGTCAGATCTTTACACACAAACAGAACATTACTGGTGATGACAAGAATTTCCTGGAAGACCTGAACAAGTACCAACAGATACAACCATATCTGGATTATTTATTTTATTTTATTTGACCTTTATTTAACCAGGAGAAACTCTCTGAGATACACCACATCACCATAATCAAGTACAGGCAAGAAAGTGGTAGAAACTAACCTCTTTCTTACATTGAATGAAACACAGGACTTGTTTCTAAAGTAGAAGATATTTATATTCTTTCACTGACTCAATCACATTTCCTTGCAGAGTCAGAAGAGGAATAGAAATGTCTACTGCCTTTTTCGAGCCTGAGAATAACATGATTTTAGTTTTATCTACATTCAGAACAAGTTTTAGTGTATGAAGCCGAGACTGAATAACATCAAAAGCCGGTTGAAGTTTAAGCAGGGCTTGTTGTTTTGAAGGTGCACCACAATACATAACAGTATCATCTGCATAAAAATGAAAATGAGCATCTTGTATATCATGATCAATGCTGTTACTGTAATATAGATAGTGAATAACAGAGGCCCCAACAAAGATCCTTGAGGAACACCTTTAACAATCTCCAATAATCCTAAATTTTTGCCCTCAGCCTGAACACATTGAGTTCTATTACTTAAATAATTTTTAAACCAGAGAATGGCATGATTTGATAAGCCAACACTCCTTAATCTATTCAACAGTAATTTATGATCCACTGTGTCGAAAGCGCAGTAATCACCTTTATCAACTGAACCCACAATGTCATTCAAGAATTTCAAAACGGCTGTAGTGGAACTATGTTTTTTACGAAACCCAGATTGGTTACTCGATAGAACTTTGCGTATGTTAAAATAACAAGTCACTTGATCACTAATAAATCTTTCTAAAATGTTTGATAGGACACAAAGCTTTGAGATTGGTCTCCCCCTTTTAATAAAGGAACAACAAAAGCTGACTTCCAAATTTCCGGAATGACACCAGTGTCTATTGAAAGATTAAAAAGATAAGTTAAAGGGATCGAAATAATATCAGCTGCCAATTTCGAATAGATAGTTTCCACACAATCAGGGCCTGATGATTTATTTGTATCAAGCGATTTAAGTGCTTTGTGGACATCAGAACCCTTGATGTGTACAAACTTGAACTCCCCCTTTTAAGCATAGTTTCTGCACTAACAAAGTCATTATTTGAGGGGAAAAAATTTTGTGACTCAAATAAGGACCCAGAATCAATCAAATGCTTCTTAAAAAAGTTGAGTATTTGCTCTTTATCAGATATGATATTGGAATCCATAGTCATACAAGAAGGGAAATCAGGTGATTTTTTATTCCCTGCTATACACTTTAAATTCTGCCAGACTTTTTTAGGGTTATTTAAATTTGTTGTTGTATTTGCAATAAAGTGCATTTGTTTCGAAGCTGTCTAAACAAATCCTATCAGAATCGGAATCAGATTGCCTAGCTTTTGCCCAAGCAATATCCCGCTCACATATAAGAGTGGACAATGCTGTGGAAAACCAAGGGTTATCCCTGCCTTTAACTCTAAATTTCTTAAATGGTGCATGCCTATTAGAAACCGAAATAAGACCATCATAAAAATATTGCCAAGCAAACTCGACATCAGGGATGAGGAAGATCCTTTCCCAATCATAAGTAGCAAGGTCTCGAAGAAAACATTGCTCATTAAAATATTTCAAACACTTTTTTACAATAATACGTGATTTCTGTTTAGGTAATTTTGTATCTTTAGCTGTGGCAACAACACAGTGGTCACTAACATCATTTGCATACACTGAGGCCGAGGAGTATTTGTGTGGGACATATGTGAAAATAAGATCAATTAGGGTTGACTTTTTAAAATCCTTCAGATTTGGTCTAGTAGGAGTCTCAACTAGCTGAAAAAGGTTAAAAGTATCACAAATTAATTTAAGACCATCAGAAGCTGACTGCAGCGAATTCACATTAAAATCACCCAAAAGAAGAAGCTCCTTGTAATCCAAGGATGTCACTGTATGCATCAAAGATGAAATGGCATCATTATTACCTGAAGGAGGTCTAATATAGCTGAAGGATGGTATTATACTTGATACCATCAATGCTGCTGTGAGGACAGTGTTCTGAACTGCATATATCAGGAATTCCTGAATGTTCTCAGGGAAAGTTGAAATCAAAATACCAGTCACCTTCTCTGTCTCTATGGGTGGCTTGAGAAAGGAGGGAAAGTCAATGTAGTACGCCAGTAGCCTTTGATGGCTAACTGCTAAAGTTTGTGGAACATTTTTGAAGTTTTTGGTGTCATGGATTACCTGCTTGAAAAATTGGAAAGAGGCTCACCATCTCTGGTTATCATCAAAATGGGGTTACTGTCTTTTACTGCATTTTTCTCACTAATGAATCACAGTCATTCAGTCCATGTTCAAGGAGATCAAATGCTCCATGCTCTCTACATTTATGGGAGTTAAATGTAGAGTAGACATTGCTTTCAAAATTGCAGTTGTTGTATGGACACTGCACGATTTTTAAGATGCTGCCGCAAATGAGGAAAAAAGGCCCACTTTTCACACGAAAACAAGCAGAACTTACTCTTCCACTGCATGAATTTAAGCCCATAAAATAAGCATACACTAAATAAAAAAACTAAATAGGTTACTTGCTTGTTAATTAAGATATCCTCGTTCAGGCATCGTGTTGTTCATTTCCATGACACGTGTGGACCGAACGTTCTAGAAAGAATGTTCATGAAGGCCGCACAGGTTTTTATACATCACCAATGATAAACCATGAACTTACAACCGATTAAAATAGCTTTACAAGCTTTCCTTACAACTAGCAAATGAAAACTGTATTTAAGTTTTTTAATGAGCAATACAATGACACTGGGGTTTATAAACGAATCATCATGACTATACTAAGTTCTTGTGCCATCACATCCTGAACGTGCTGTTCAGCCTGTTCAAGTTCTTCTTTGTCGCCGTTGTCTCCGACCAGGGTTGCCAGGTCCCAGAAATATTTCCAGCCCAATGACAACAAAAAATCCGCCCAAATGGAATGAAAACTAGCCCAATTTTTCAGTGTCCAATCAGATTAGACAACGGCTGGATTCCCAC
>JAUCMU010000030.1:9204571-9218283 GCA_032275025.1 Enteromius treurensis | reverse complement strand
GGCGCGGGTGGTGGTGGTGGGGGGGGTTTGGGGGAGAGATCAGAGAGCGCTCTGGATGAGAGCCGCTCAACAAGGTTTGTGTGCGATGATAGAGCCTCTAGGATGAAGAGTGATGAGGTATAGGATGTAGTGTGTCATCATTTGGCTGCTACCACCGAGCCTAGATAGAAAAATGGACGGATTCAGCCGAGGGAACAGAAGTACACAAAAACAACAACAAATCGAGGAAAAAGCACATCGGTCCAAACAGTGTAAGAATGCTGATGGAAAGCTGGCTTCAGCACGCTATTATGTTTGTCATGTCAACTTCTGATTGGTCTGCGATGTTGTTTTCCTCTTCTAATGGGCCTTCAAAGACGCAAAGGGCGCATTACACCTGTCACATTATCAGCACTCATTAGCGATCACAAACAACCCTTTGGATGACTTGTAAACAGGCTCTGCTCGGTTCACGTGGCAGCCACATTAGGAATCTCGGATTTTGTCTAAACACAGGAGAGAGCAAGTTAGGGTCACTCGTCACCCCCCTTGAGAAACACCTGAGTTCGTTTCTGTCTCCCTCTAGTGCCAAGTGAAGGCAGTGCAATCAGGCATATGTGGCCCATACGTCATGGCACCTTTTTTTAGTCCTGACCCTGGAGTTTCCCTGCAGCCCAGTGTTGTCTATTCCACTTCAAACTCCTTAGTCATTGCATATGTTGTTATTCTTCCTCTAGAAAACATCCTGTGGCTTCAGGTCATGAACTTTTATTGTCTGGGTTCAGAAGTTAAAGCCCAGAGAACTCTGGGTGACTGCTGTTCCCTGTAATTCTGCGGCGGTTCTGCTGCTGGAAGCCAGTCGTTTCACTTGTGGGACAAAGTTGGGGAGTTGGGGATCTGGAAATTAGGTGTGACCAGAAGAAAATGTCATGACAGTTTGTGTAACGCGCTTCTTTTTAATTAATGCCTGCCCTGTCTTTACGTTCTTTCTTTTCAGAAAAACCCAGTGTTTGCCACAGAGATTGATCACCACAGGTTCAAGTCTCTTCCAGCGATCAGCAGCAGAGTCAGTGACCTCACCACTCTGGAGGTGTGTATGAGGACAGGTTTTCATGCTGCTATTTATTTTTATTATGTACCTATTTATCAGCGCCCCAGCCCTCTTAAAAGCAGTGATGGGACGGCCCTTTAACTGTACACATCTGTCTATTTGCTTGTGCAATGTAGTTATTTGCCTTGACATTATCACAATATTTTGTTCTGAGTTCTTTTCTTTTCCTCTCTTGCAGATCAAGCCTACACTTTCTCAGCTCTATGCAGACCTAAGATCCTTTGAGCACCATTTTGAGTGGCTGAACAGAACAACCCGGAAGCAGCAGCACAGCGCAGTACCAAAGCTGACAGACATGATCTCCCACATTAAGAGCCTCATACACTCCTTACAGCGTCAGGTACATGCCCACACACACACACACATATCTGTAAGCAAACAATATATGCAACTGTTACAATATTGACTTATCTATTGTTTATCAGTCACTTTTGTTTATATACAGATTGTAGCAAAGCACTCAACATTATCAAATAGGAGAATAGAGTGATGGTAATTTATATAACCTATAAACTGTAAATATATGTAATATATATTATATAATATAACACATGTATTAAATATGTAGAATGTTAAAGAATAGAAGTTTAGGCTCAGTGATTGTTTTCTTACAATGTTCTGTTCAATAATTGTCTCATGTTTTCCAAAAACAATATTAAGCAGCGCAACTGATTTTAACATTGATAATAAGAAATGTTTCTTCGGCTTTCCCTTTACAACAATAAATTATATTTTAATATATATTTAAAAAGAAAACTGTTATTTTAAAAACATTTCACAATATTACAGTTTTATTTGACATTAATGCAGCCCTGGTGAGCATAAGAGACTCAAAAACATTAATAAATCTCACTGAACCCAAACCTTATGAATAAATTGAAATATTCTAGAATGCTTACATATGTTTGTATTAAAATACATAAAGGAATTTAAGTCTCTTATGGATATGTACAGAGATCATTTCTAGTTACATGGATATAATCAGCTGATTCATTATGATTTTTTTTTTTATTTCAGATGAACCGATCAGAGGCTCACCGGATCCCCGTTCCCTCTCCCTCGCTCCCACCTAATCCTGCTTTTCACTGGGAGGTGGTTCAGTCCTCTCAGGAACTTCTGCAGCAGTTCAGGCTCTTCTGTGACTGGGCCTCACGAGTGTTCCTCACCTTCAAATCCAGATTACCAGCATGAGGAACCTCAGAGGCATCAAGTACAAAACATTGGTAAACTGTCTTTTTTTTATACTACAGCAAAAACGGCTGGAACTCGATCATTATTAAAGTCCAGGGATGGACTGGCCGTTCCCAGTGGTTTGGGCCAACGTATGGAATGATAGTTTTGATATTGTCAGGCTGGAAGATCTGAGTAGCAGGAGGGTAGTTCAACTTGTTCTCCCATACCCATTCACAACCTACCCTTGTTCAGTCTCGCTCCATCCTCCACTGATTTGCACTTCCAAACCAGGCACTTTTTAAATGAGAGTAAATCTGTGCCTAATACAATTCTGCATTTTCAAGCATGCATAATAATAAATAGTCATATAAAGGAGCAGATTAAACATTGTGACGCCACATTGGACATATAAAAAAAAAAGAAGACTATGTGTGATGCTGTGGTGGTGGATTATCAGTGGTGGGTTGTGATGGGCCATGTACGTCCCAGACTGATTTGTTTTTAGTCCCAGTCCATACCTGTTGCGGTCTGAAGCCTGATCAGTGAAGGAGTCTAATCTGAAAATACCAGTGCACTCCAGTCGACATCCTGCTTCTGACGCTCCATTTAACCTTAAACCTTCCTTGCCTTTTTTTTTTTTATATACAAATTCATTTTCCAGAACTATGTTTGTTATTTATGTATTTATTTATTTAATAGTTATTTATTTGATGATATTATTTATTTGATTTCTTGATAATGTGTCAACATTCTTTCATTTGCAAGTCAAGAAGTAAAATGTACTCTCTTTCCTATTTTCCTTTATTCATCAGCTTCTCTTGTAACACACACAAAACCACATGTATGACAGTTCCATTTCATGTCTCTTATTAAACCGATTGTATTTTCATACAATTACATTTCTTTCTCACTGTTATTAAGGCTACAATACTCTGCCACTAGATGTAGCAATATTTTGGGAGTGTAATGTATGTCAGTGCCGAATGAGCGAGATCTAGCACTCATCTGAACTTTGCTTGTCTTTCTTTTTTGTTGTTGTTTTTTTTTTTGCACAGCATATTGGGGTTTATATTGTTTTCTATTGTTGGTTCTGTGATTCAGGAACATGTTTTGATAAACCTTATTTCAAGCAACATAAGAAAAAGACAACTTAAGCCTTAAAATACTATGTATTGTGATACTTTGGTACTGTAAAGCTGTACATACAAGCTGCCGAATGTAAACTGGTATATACAATGAGTGTATGCATATAATATTGTTTTCTATAATATACAAGTCCAGTGCTCTATCAATTTGTTGCAATATCAACATTATGTTTCCTTTCCCTCCCTCTTTTTTAGGATTTTGATACAGTATTTACTATTTATTGATACGGTTATTATTATTATGGTTATTATTATTAATTATTATTGTTCAAATTATTTATTTTTACAAATCAGGAGCAAGACTTCTGTGACGTTTTGTACTTTTATACTATTCACCACCAATCATCATCTCTGTTTAAGTTGGTTTCTGTGTCTACATAGACTGAAAGTTGCACTAAATATGCAAAAGCTGGCGGTGTTCAACTGTGTGCCTTCTGAGAGAGACAATAAAGGAATTTACGTGTAACTTGTAGACGTTTGATTGTTATTGTCCATTGTCTAAAAGCAAAGATTATGAATGCTAAAATTAAAAATTATGGATATACCTTTAAATTTGTATTATCTTTTTAGTAGGCCTGCATATTTTCTTCTTTCTGGTAGGTGTAATGTCATATTTTTATTTTTATTATGCAATAAACAACCATTACAACAAACAAATACTAACAAAAAGACAATGAGGGTTACATTAATTCACAGCATATTATAATAGATTATAGGGTTTACACCATGAAAGAGTCTTACATGCAAAAGAAGAGGTCACATACATCTCAAAATCTTTCCGGAAAATAAAAAAGTATGGGGTTTTCTTTGAAAATTTACATTTATGAGCGTAAAATTGTATTACAGGAATAACAGTAAATTTACAATGAGAAAGATAAAATTAAAAGAGAAACCAAAAAATAAATTTTGGGGGGTTATACAGAAGTTTAGATCTAAGCATTTTTTAACAAAATTTGAAAAATCAGCCCAGAACACTTTACAGTATACACATTCCCAAAATAAACGATTGATTGTTTCTACAGACTGATGACAAAAAGAGCAATTGGAGGAAATATTATTATTAAATTGAGCAATTTTGTAATTTATCGGATCTCAATTGTGGATAATTTTAATAGAGGCTCCAACAACTTTGTTAAATAAAAGGAGTTTTTGTTTACGAAGCCAAAACTCTTCCCAGTCTATGGCATGAAATATGTTATTTTCAAAACTCTCACATGCAGGTAAAGAGATCTGAGACCTATTAATAATTACACAAATGTCTTTGTTTGACATGGTATTGAAAAGTCTTTGATGTTTTGATGAAGTTATTGTTGTCAAAAGATGGAGAGATTAAGGAGCCTTTTGGGCCAGATTTGACTAAAGGTATAACACAATAAGGGATTGCACCAAACACTATGGTATATTCTCTTGGAGGGACTGAAAAAGAAAATTCCTTCATAAATTTTTTATAGGATAAAAGGACAACGGGATCATCTAAGAGTTGACTTATTAAAACTATATTTTTATCAAACCAATTAAAAAAAAAAAGATTTGTTTTTATTTTTAATATTTTTATTCCAAATAAAAGTAATGTCATACAGTAAACATACTGACTGAGAAAGCGATGATGTAGCAGTTAAACTACATTACCCACAAACACTTGCGCAGAGCCATACCGGTACATAAAAGATAATTTCTTTGTTTTTAAAGCTGAATTAAGACGCATGTAAGAAGAGATATTTGCATAATAAGATAATTGCTTTATTAAACAAAACCACCGACAGTGTATACATAATTTAATAAAAAAGTTCGTCAGAATATTTTTTCTTAACCAAGGAGACGAGCCAACAGGGGACGAGAGTGGACCAATAGCTGCCGACTTTACTGAGAGGCGGTCACAGACGGGCGACTGCTGGTTAGTTTGTGCTCTAGATTATTGTTAAGGTTGTGTGGACTATCACTGCGGAGTTCGGCCTTATATCGTTACATCAAGAACGGCTTTTTCTCAGCAGTGAACCAGGGGAATAACACATGCATAAAATAATGCACTTATTTCGAGAAAAATGGTGACGCCTGAGAAACGAAGGCAAGGCTGGGATGGATTCGAGAAGGCCGGTTCGCGACAGCGCAAATAATTTAACAAACAGCCGATAAAACGATTTGTCGATTTTGTTCTCAGAAACTGAGGGGTGAGTACGCTATGGCCACTTAAAGCCTTTTATTTCCATTTAATGTGTTTTTTCATTATTATTTATTTATTTTTCCCATTTCCCTGGGACAAGAAGGCAGGAACACAGATAGATGGTGGGGGAGTAAAGCAGGAGGAGGAGGATCTTTAAAGGGGAAGGTGGATCAACACTCAAATGGTCTGTTTACTATTGAGATACATTGAAGATCTTCGGAATTACTCGTGGAAAGATTTCTTGCAAAATAACATGCGGTCTTGATTAAAGGCCTTCCAATTTAATAGTCTTTTTAGCTAATGTGAGATTTTGTTTAGCACAAATTATATTCCTAGCATAACATCTTGGATAAAAAGTTGAATTGTTAAAAATGTTTTTGCGTTTGGTTATCTTAGTTTTTGCTTTGATGACACTCCACAGGTTTGTTGTGACACACATATTTATTTATTGGGCAAAAGCAAACCAACATCTAAAAGTTTAATACTTAAAATGTATTAATATTATCCTCATTTACCTTGTGTAGTTGTATTCATAGATTTTAAGTATGAGGATATGTCAAACAAGCTAAAAAAATAAAGGAATAATTGACCTAAAAATTCAAATTAGCTGACGGTTGACTAACCCCGAAGCCATCTGAGATTTATATGAGTTTGTGTCTTCATCAAAACTGATTTGGAGAAATTTAGCCTTACAAAATTTGGTCAATGGATCCTCTGCAGTGTGCCGTAAGAAGTCCAAAAAGCTGATGATAACATCTCAATAGTCTGCAAGTAATCCACACAACATTTTGGATGACTCTGGCTAAAATATGATAATATTGTTTTCTGCAATGAAAATGTTGTCTTGTCTGAATCAGGAGAGAAATATGCATAGATCTACAGTCTATGGCATAGATCAAGCATTGTTTACAAGTGAAGTCCAAAATTGTTCTTAAAAAAAGTGCTTGTAGATTTTGATGTGAGATGATAACAGAAGATGGACCTTTTCAATGAAGTAAGCATTATTATGGATTATGGACTGGTATGTAAAATGCCTTAATTATGTATTTGTTTTTTTTAACAAACATGCAGCATTTGCTTCACACGACTGGAGTCATGTTGGTTACTTTTGGATTATTGTGATGTTTTATCAGCTTTTTCAGTTCTCATTATCATGAGTGATTATAATGCTAAATGTCTCCCAATCTTCTATTTCTATTTAAATTTCTATCTTTTTGTACTCACCTGCTACCACAATGGTTTATCTGTCCAGATACATCGGAGTGTGCATACAGGCCTTCGCACTTTCCAGTGCTCCTACTGCCCATTGACCTTCAAATGGAGCTCACACTACCAGTATCACCTCCGCCAACACACCGGTGAATGTCCGTACCCATGTGACAGCTGCTCCAAAGCCTTCAAGAACTCTAGCAGCCTGCGTCGCCATAAGAATGTACACCTAGGCTTCAAGCCTTACGTCTGTGACGTCTGCAATAAAGCTTTCAGTCAATCCACTAATTTGCGTCAGCACATGCGCATACACACAGGTGAACGGCCGTATGTCTGTGGGGACTGTGGGCGTAGCTTCACGCATTCGTCCAACTTGGCGCTGCATCGCATCTCTCACATAGAAGGAAAAGGAAGAAATGCTGGGAAGGCTGATTCAGGGTCAGCAGCTCGAGAGATGGAGGTTGTGCTGACGGAGGACTTGAACACTGTTGGTATGAGTATTTCTGAAATGGTTGGACTCGTTGGTGGACAGGAGGGAGGGGTCGGACAGGTGTTCCTGTCTCACAATACGTCCTTGCCTGCTACCTCAGGTACAGCCAATCAGAGCATCCTGCCTCAGCTTACACTCACACCCACTTCTTCCACTGGCACAGGCTCAGAGCATATCCACATGAGCAAGAATGACACAGGTGCTGGTGTCTTGCTGTTTAGTTGTGGCAGCTGTAATGAGACATTTTCAACACAGAGTCACCTTGAGCAGCATCAGACTCTACATCTAGATAGCCTTGGCCCAGCAGGTGGTGAAGAGGTTGCTACAGAAAATAGCACAGAGGCTGAGGGAGGTGGAGTGTCACTTGTGGGGGCTACACCATTGTTGGCAGACTTTGAAGAGGTTGTTGAAACCACCACAGTTGCAGATAGTGCGCAGGCGGCTGAGTTACTTGGTCTGGATGCCGTTAGAAATGAGTCTGGGCAGGCACAGTATGATCTTCTGCAGACCTTTACTGCGTCCGTGAATCAGATGCCCACTGTGCCAACTGCTCAAGCCACAACAGAATGTGTCTACTGTGGGAAGAGTTTCAAAACCAGCAGCGGGCTGACCAGACATGTGGCTCAGGTGAGACCAAGAAACTGTCCTGGTGGACAAAGAAATTTTTAAGAACCAAACCTCCGTTTCTCATTGTCCCTTTCTTTTTAAAGGCCCATCCTCTTGCTCTACCAGAGTCGCGTTCTCAGTTCAACTGCTCAGCATGTGACCGCTCCTTCCCTCTGCTCTCCTCTCTGCTCAACCACCAGCACTCCCACACTCCTGAGCAGAGGCTGCTTGCTGAGGCAGAGGCAGAAGCAGAGATTGTCTGCCCCTCTCTCTCACTGCCCCTGCCCTCCTTAAAGAGAGATGGAGAGGAAGGAGAGCGGGAGATCCATGTCAGTTTAATTGCTGTTACTGAGGAGGGAGAGAGACGAACTGCAAAGCCATCTGCCAAAGCTTCAGGAAAGGGAGCTAAGAGAGGTGGAGGCAACAAGACGTCTACCACAAATAACGGTAAGAGCGCTGCAGTAGATGCAAAAAGATTAGTTTGGTTTATGCTCAAAATCTGGCATCTCTTATTTGTAAGGTTTAATTTTTCTAATTTATTCTACCATGCTAATCATTTTCAAGATTTTGAAGACCTTACACTACCTTACATAATAAACATCCATTTGATACATGAGACATTTGCGCACACAGTGTAACTCATATTCATCTCACTGCTGGATTTCTGTTTTCATTCCCTACAGAGAGGCCATATCGATGTTCTGAATGTGGAAAGTCATTCAAAGGTTCATCGGGACTTAGGTACCACATGAGAGACCACACTGGGGAGAGACCGTATCGATGCACAGAGTGTGGCAAGAGCTTCAAAAGGTCCTCACTGCTCTCCATACACCAAAGGGTAAATAGATGATCTTGTCAAATTGACTTGTTTTTTGTTTTTTTCATAATAGCATTATTAAAAAATTTATTCATTGTATCAATGATGTAATGTATTTATTTAATGGTAGATTTTTAAAAATGTTTTTTAATATCTTTTCTTACTAATATTTCTGGGTTGATACAGTTCATAAATTGAACTCACTGACTCTGGTTTGGTGACAGCAGTTAACAAAACTAAAGGAAGACTTACCAGTGACTTGTATTTCATACATAAGTCATTACAACTAAACTAGTAATAAATGTAATACTTTTTTATGCGTGTACAATGGCCTGAGCAGTTTTCTTTACAAATGGCAGAATTCTAATAGTTGTAATATTAACATTTTACCTTAATTTTTTCCCCTGTTTTCCAAATTTGCTCTAAAAACATCTTGAAAACTGTTCTTAACCCATCTAGGTCCACACAGGTGTGCGGGCTTTTCAGTGCCCCTACTGTCCACTGACCTTTAAGTGGAGCTCACACTACCAGTACCATCTTCGCCAGCACACCGGTGAGCGGCCATATGTATGTCAGGAGTGTGGCAAGTCTTTCAAGAACACCAGCTGTCTCCGTCGCCACAGTCAGCTCCATTCTGGCCTACGTCCACACGCTTGCTCTGTGTGCGGTAAGGCTTTCTCTCAAACCTCCAACCTCAAACAGCACGAACGGACACACTCTGGAGAAAGGCCCTTTCAGTGCTCCCAGTGCCACAAGAGCTTCACCCACTCATCCAATCTGCAGCTGCACCTACGCACACACTCCTCGCGCAAGGACTTCAAGTGCCAACACTGCGGAAAAGAGTTTGTCATGCTCTCCTACCTGCAGAGGCACTTGAGAACTCACAGTTCTGGGGGTGCAGTGGCGTGTACGAAGGAAGCAGGAAAGGTGGCTAAAGGTAGTGGGGCTTCAGAGACGGCAATGCTAAATTTAAACTTGAATGTACCTGGAGGGCTTTCCTCTTTGTTTCCCACTGATGGCAATTCCACATTGATTCTTTCACCCCCAAATCTTGACATACCTCCAAACACATCCCAGAATTATTTTATGATCCAGACAACTTCAGGGTTGCAACTGATCCCACTATCCAATCCCACGCCAACACAACCTGTCCCTCCTCCTCCACCTCCTCCCCCACCACCACCTCCACAGACACAGAATTTCCTGCTTCTTCAGTGCCAGTCCAATAATGGTAACCAGCCTAGTCTTATCCTGGTTCCCACAGCAACCAGTACAAATACTCTTCCCACCCCTTCAGAACCACAGACCCTGCCCTTGGTGCAGACCATTCCGGCAATGCCCCAAGTTCTGGCAGCACCCCAAACACAAATCCAGCAATTTCAACCAGTTCAGACGCAGCAGAGATTCATTTTGACTAATAAAAATGCTCCCCTCATTACTGCCCAGCCTCAAAGCACATCGACGGTTACCCGTCCCATTTTAGGCAGCTTCGGTCGTAGCCGGAAAGGAGGAACCAGGCGTGGACGAAAGCCTAAAGCTGCTACCCAAAAACCCCCCACTACAGTTCAGACCCCACCAGTTAAACAACCGTTAATGCTATCAGCTGCAACTTCTACATTAACCACAATATCCAGTGCCACTTCTGCTGCTTCTTCAAAGACAGGGTTCCCACGGCTTAATGCTGATGATCCACCAAGTGTGTCACCTGTCAGCACTAGCCAAGAACCTGGAAGCTCAACGGTTCCTGCAGTTGGCATTATGTCAGTGATGCCAAACACCACACTAACAAACAGTTCCACTATGTTGAGCAATGATCCTGAGAGTGTACCAATCCAAGAGAAAGCTGTTGAAGAAATCTCAAGGGAGCACTTTGTTCTGTGCCTAAAGAAAGAAATAGAGAATGCAGGACAGGGGGATGGGATGGAGGTGAAGGTGGAGATGGAGGGAGGGAATGATGCAGGGCGTTCTTATGTATTGCAGATTGAAGGTGAGGGCCAGCAAGAAGAGGGTGGGAATAGTGAGGGAGGAGAGAAGTCGTATGTCCTCCGGTTTCAGACAGAGGGAGAATGTGAAGATGATGCAGGAAAAGAGAAGACAGAGATGGTCTCTCTTAACTTACTCCAAGAGTGGGCCGGACAGAGTGAGGGGCATGGAACTGCAGATGCTGAGAGCAATGTTGAAGTAGAAAAGTCCTTTGTGCTTCATTTCCAAACAGAGCCTCACAGTGAGGAGGATATTCAGCCAAATTCAGGCTTCATTGGAGGCCCAGGAGAGGATCTCAGCCTTTCTTGCCATCCGGGTCAAGCCTTGATGCCTCTAGAAGGGCAGGATGTGGTGTTTGAGCTTGGTGATGAGACAAAAATAGATGGAAGCACGGGTCCAGGGGACAGTGTTCAAATGATTGCACTGATAGAAGGTGAGGGCAACGGTTCTGGGTCAAGTGGCAGTTTTAAAGGTTCTGTTGGGGCTAATTCTGGGCAAATGGAGGGAATCTTCCAGTTAGAGGGGGGAGAAGGCATTGTTATAATTGAAGTTAGCACCAGCAGTTTAAGAGAGGGTGCAATAGAGGCAGCAGATGTAGGACATGCTTTAGCCCAAGGAACTGAGGAAAAACAAGCTAATGATGCACTAGAGGAAGTAATGTCAGTAGAGTCAAAACTTGTTGATGCTGAGAGCATATCATCATCAGAGATGGGTCTGATTGGAACTTAGGGTTAAGTATGGAGAACTCTAATAGTCAATCTGACTGGCTTTAACACAAATCACACCTCATGTTTCAAATGCAAAATGGCACTTTTTTTATACCACATATTCAAACTGGATTCATTTCAAGTAATTCTTCTGTTATTTTAAAGTGTTGCTTTTGGACTGTGACTAACGTTTTTTAGAGATTAGGAAGCTGGCAACAACATTGTAGCTGTAGGACCAACACAGGACCTATGTTGAATCTTACATATATTATTAAATACCTGTTTGCTCCACACATAGACGTCCTTAGAACACCACAGTGTCTTCTTCCTAAACTTTTGTTCCCCTCCACCCCCATCACTGCACTTTGTGGGGATAAGGCACATTGCTTGTAGTTACAGTTGTTCACCTGGCCCCTACGGGGAGCTATTTCACAAATCACAATCATCGAATACAGCCCAGCCAAAAAGCAGTGGTTTCTAAATGAAGGAAATCCCTGGTGCTCTTTCACATCCAGGGTGCACTGAAAAGAAAATTTATAACTAATAAGAAATATGAACTATATTCAGCTATGCTGTCATGTTGACAGTGACTGTACAAAGTGAAATTTTGTAAATATGTCTACTCTGTTTTCATTCTTGATATTGGTACTAGATGACAATTACCAATAAAATAGATATGAATGTCAGTTGTTGTGTTTGCTGTTGTATTTATTTTTTAGAGCTTAAAAATATATTATTTTTACTTCATATGTAGGTAAGTGTCTGTTACGATTGTCATTGATACAGTTAACAATTCCATTTGAAATAGCAAAAATCATTTTACAGATCATCATTATAAGCTCCTGCTATATTTAAGACGTTTTTCTTAAAATGTAGAATTTACGCGCATATATATGTGAATGCACACACATGCGTCAAATCCATACTTGGCGCATGCGCTCTAGCGTTGATCGCGTGAACTGCTATGTGCGCCTTTAGACTACGCAGTTTGCGCAGTGTCGTATTCCCGGATGAGGATTGGTTGAAATGGCATTCCATGCGGGAAGACGACGCTGAATCCTTAAATCCCTCAAATACTGCAAGTAACATCGGCTGGGGAGGGTATTTTTGCATTACCTTGCTTTTCATGCACGTACGGCTTCTTTGAATATTGGGTAAGTAGGTCACGCTTGCTCTATATGTTACAGCCGTAGATTGAGCTTTAAAGAAGGCGGTGTTTACCATATAAGGGAGTAAAAAGCCTAGAGACAGCGCAAGCTAACGGTACAGCATGCTACTAAAATGCCTCTTAAGCAGCTGCTCCGTCAGAAAGACGTGGGACTAGCCATAAGTTGTTTGAGACGTAATGCATATGTTTTAGATGTAATGCAAGATTGTCACTCATTCTGTTGCACTGTAACGTTAGAGCTCTGTCACAAAAACAAATTCCTCGTAACGTTATGTGTTAACACCTGGCAATAAAGCTCATTCTGATCCTGATGATAATAATCTCATGAGGCAATCGTAAGTTACATAAACCACACGTCTATCACGTTGAACTTGCCCTTATTTGCATGTACTCTTCAGAGAATTTGCTCTAATAGAAATCGAGTAAATTCGTTTTTTTTTTCTAAGTTAATTACATTGTTAATATTTATAATTGAACCTTTTTTGGTAATGTCTCGCTCAGGTAAAATGGTTAGATTGGACCTTGGGGATGTACTCCTGCGTAGGATGCAGGAGAAGGACATTGATGCTGTAAAGGCTCTCATCAAGGTGCGATTCAACATCACATAATTATGTATATTTTATATATAAATATGCATACACACATACAGAGGTGGGTAGATTTCTTACAAATTGTGAGTAATTACGGATTACATGATGAAAACTTTTGTAACCTCACTTTATTTAGGTAATTTAATCGGCTACGCTACTTTCTTAGATAAAAAAAAAAAAAGTGTTCTGTGTCATCTAACTTGTTTTTAACATACCATTAAACTTATCATATTGATTATTTCTTTAACGCAAAGAGAAAGGAAATGTATTCCATGTTTTGATGTCAACTACTTCATAAAATGTATTAAACATTCCATTAGTAAGTTGATACGAGCGAATAATTAGATGATTAAAACCTAATAATTGAAAATACATAAAAATGTAAATAAAGCTATTTAAACACTTGAATATATACTTGAACACCAGTGGCGATTTCTTTAAGACTACAAGGGAAGCTCAGCTTCCCCTATAATGTCACGAAATTAATGGTCAAATGAGGGCTTTTCACACTTGAAATTGTTAACCCAGGGTTATCCTAAACCCCGGATAAACATAATCCAGGGTTATCTGTAA
>JAUCMU010000030.1:9183377-9195433 GCA_032275025.1 Enteromius treurensis | reverse complement strand
TTGGGAGATAGATGGAGGGTGGCGCTTCAGACCAAAACAAAACATGACAACATAAACATCAGTTGAGGGCTGCAACTACGCTTTTTAAACGCGAATATCCAGGCTGTACGACTGCTGTCGGCGATATGAGTACTTTTAATTTACACGTTTTCTTAATGCCTGTTGAACATAACAGAGACATTTTATGATTACTACAATAAATTTCTTACATACGGTACCTTTAAGATTTAGTGGTTTAACAAGCCACCAATAGAAGGCGACCAATTACAGTAGAGACCAATTATAGGTCCCATTAGTTTCCATTAAAAAACTTAGAATTCCCATTCTAGTAAAACCCATTACAAATTCTGTGAAGGTTTCTATTTTCTTCACTTGTGTAGATAAAGTGTCCGCAGATTCAACGCTTATTGGCATATGTAACTGTAACTATGTCGCCTTAATACTGTTAAACCCTGTTGAAAAAACAGCATGCACACTACGTATGTTTTAAAAACTGGAATGCTGGATTAAGCTGGTTCTTTGCTGGCGAATTTTTGCTTTGTTATGTACAAAGTCAACAACTTACCACACGTGTCCCGTTCCACTTGTGTCCAGTAGAGGGATCTGTTTCTGACTCGAATGCATTGTGCTCTGGATCAGGTGCTGAGTGAAGAGTTTAGTTTCTTCATCCAGAAGAAAATAATTCCGTTTTGAAAAAGACTCTCAGATACTATATTGTATTTATCTCCCTTAAATGTTGGTTCTCTCTTTCCATCCCACCGGCTTTTCGTTTGACATCATTTAATTAGCTGTTCACTTCGTACAGTTTTCTGAACTATTTCAGCTTTTCTAAGAATACAACACAATTAAGCCGAAATATGTATTTTTCCCTCTTCCCTATCACACTTTCTCCATATTTCTCCTGATAAAAAAAAAAAAAGAAAACAACATTTGTCAAATGCACGTGGATGGCTCGTGTGAGAAGCTACACAAACACGGTTAGTGTAGAAGGGTATAAATCACATTTTAAACCTATCTAGGGATACTTAACTACTAAAAAAATATTTCTGTCTTCCATCTGCTTACATATCAGTAAACATATTGTCGACATATTGTCTCAGAAATGTGTTATTCATGACCGCAATGAGATCAGTAAACAATCTCAGGCACCAGACACTAAATCAACTCATTACATCATTTTTATTATTTATCTCCACTTATCAAAACAATGAATTACTCAGAAGAAACACTTGTATCACAGCTGTAGTGTTTTTTCAATCTGGACAGGTCTTTTTTTTAATCATATCTGTCGCCCTCTACAGTTTAGTCTAGTGTACAAGTCCATGATAGTATGTAATGTAAATGGACCTATTTGTTGAATAAACATTTAACCACTGAACACACTCATGCTTTACTGCATATAAAGCTATTCTGGTAGGAATCTCTTCTAGTTGATTTCTATAAGAACAGGGCATCCTGATACGTCATCCTAGCATGTAAAACATTATAACCGAAGCAAATTAGTCAGTCATTTTAAACATAATGGCACAGTAAAAAAGTAAAAGTAAAAACATGAAAGACTGATCTTTGAGAGTGAAAATATAATTTTTTTTATTTGTTAATGTGGATTTTGTCTTTTACCTACAGTGGTTGGTGTGGACATACAGTATAATAGAATAATATGACGCAAATAGTGGTTATACAGTGGGCTACTTTAACATTTAGCACCAGAGCTGTGCATTGTCATGCCCTTAGTGATCTTATTAAAATCCAGTCTTTTGAAAACACTGAGACATTTAACCAAGCTTATTCAAGCACAAGCGTTAAAATGATAACAAGTGACAAAAAGTGATTATTGAACACTAATGTTTGTGAAGGTCATTGGACCACAGCTTCCGTTGTTTTAGGAATGTGACAAGCTTACATTTGAGATTTAACTTTAGGATTTATAGTAGTATTTGTCAAAACCAGAAATCTCTTCTTCTCTCATCCTTTGCCGTCCATCTGACTTTAGGCCCTGTTCGCCCAGGTTTTTTGGTTGGCGCGACGACAGCGACTGCTAGTTGTCCTCTTTTGCCGTTTTGGCCAACCTGATCTCTCTCTGCAGAGTTCAGCTGAAAAAAAGAAAGTACTTTTGTATTCATTTATTTTTGGTCTGAGCACAAGACTTCTTTTGAAAACATCAAAAAACTTCCTGACTGCCAACAGTAGCATAATATATTATGAAACTATATGGAATTATGAAAATATGTTTATTAATTATTATAGAATTGTTCATTTTTTAGCATATTATCATCTTACATTATTTAGTTTGTTCTTGTTTTCGAGCATTATCCTCAGTAAAATGTGTTAAATGGAGATAAATAGAATTTTAAACGATTAAAATATATGCTCTGGAAATAATATTTTAAATATTAGGGATACTTCATTTTAAGTTTGCTCTTCATGCATACTGAATTTAAGGTTTATTTTAATTTAAGGTAATGTTTAGATTCACTGGTTTTACTCCAAAACAATTTTCAAAACAAAAGTATTGATTAAGACTAATTATTATTATAAAAATGATCTTTGCAGTGAAGCCTTGAATGTTAAGAAGCAAAATCTGTCAGAATAAAATTGGAAGGGAATGCATGTGTTTATTTAAGAAAATAGGTCATGTTTATATATTAAATACATTTATATATAATACAAACTATAAGAATATAAATATATAAATGTATTTGCATGTAAATATTTTAAATATAAATACTGTATACATAATAAATATACACTGTACATATATATTACGTAAACAAAAAATGTAATTTTGGATGTGATTAATCATTTGACAGCACTAAAAGAAATCTGAATTACCATTAAGAGTGGAATTTATAATATATGATAACAACATTTATATATATATCAATGTGGCCCATTAAAAAAAAACAAAAAAACATAAGGTTCCACCCACATTGTCACATGTTGTGTAGTTTATTACTGAGATATTAAGAGTCTCACCCATCAGGATCTCATCTTGCTGGCACACGGTTCTCACACAGATTTCTTTGTTGATCACATAGACTCTTGGAAGGCTGCAGAAAACAGACGTTGTTTATTTCACGTGCACCATATCAAATATGAATTTCTTTGTTTAAGTTTAGCAGAGGAGAATATCAGCAAGAAAGAGAAAAGTGTGTTTGTCAGTAATTTATTCACCTGTAGAGACAGAGTGAATGGATGCATCTCTTTATCGGTTGATGAACAGAGTACATTCTGGTGCAGGGGTATGTTTCCTCTCTACAGTCTGTTGGACAGAGACAAGACTGCTATTGTCTTACTGTTATACAAATGGTGTACTCGCATAAACTTTATATACAAACTCACCTGGCGGTGACAAAGCCGCAGCATCACTGTCATGTATTTCTGGCCAGAAAAAGAAAAACACAGCAAACTAAATACATGCAGAGGAGACCGGGGCTAGTTGTCACGCTTTTTACTCCAGTCAATATTTTTCATGGTGGTTTTATTTTTGAAAGTCAGTGTCTGTATAGAGACACATAGCTTAAAGTCTCTGCTATTGAACATTTCCTCTGTTATGGCAAAAAAGATACAGTTCAATCACAGGGCATCTGGGTTCGTTTTAACAACAAGGACTTTTTGAAATATTGTTTGTGATTAAAATGAGTAATAAAATAATTTTTTTACACACAAGTTTCTACAATTTTTCTTATCCTGTCTGACTCTAATGTCCCCTGTATTTGAAGGCCCCCTTTTCTTTTCTTTTCTTTTCTTTTCTTTTCTTTTCTTTTCTTTGTAAGCTATAACTAAACTTATAAAGACAGAAATATTTTAAAGGTGTATTTATAATAATGATATTTGACTAAAATTGATAAATATCAGAAATCCGAAAATTCCCGAATTTTCAATAACACAATGTTCTCGTCTACCTTTTTTTAGTACAGCTGAATTTGCATGACTTTTCTAGACGGTTGTTCATTTTTTAATCATTTACAGGACTTTTAAAATGATTTTAGACTAACAAATCAACTCAATAAAATATTTACAACTTTACATAACTAGAAATGTTGTATTCATTAAAAACGTTTCCTTGATTAATCAAATAGAAATCTATGAATCACACTACAACCACTAGTATCACCGATGTGTATGTACAGACTACTACGAATAATTTCATAGTCTTTTGGTAAAAATAAAAACAGCATAAATGTTAAAGGTAAAATTATGACACACAACTCATCTTTGGCACTCGGTAAAATATTCGTATGACAATGTTTAGGACTTCTGACTTTCACACAAAACAGTTGAATTAGTGAACAAAATAGAATTACCAGTTTGCTGTGCCCGGACTGTAACAAGTACTGTGAGAAAGAAATAGCAGAAAAGTTTTGTTGGCTGAGCATTAAAAAGGAATCGTTCATTCATGTAAATTAAATTAATTGGCTTCTGTTTAGATGTTTTGATGGAATTACCAAGGAAACAACAGCATAACAGTACAGAGACTGGATAGCTGCCCATCTCTCAGGGTCTTCACGGGGTCCGATCACAGCTCAGGGTCTGGAGAGAGCATGTTTATCATAACAAGCCTGAAATAACTTTCAGTCTCTTCAAAATTACAATGGCCAGTTTCCACTTTAACATAAAGAAAAAAAGGTTATTATGTGATTGAGTATAAAATCAATACACTGACATTTTTTTTTAATGTTTTTGATTTCTGTTATGTACAGTTAAAGGACTAGTTAACCCAAAAATTAAAATTAGCCCATAATTTACTTACCCCCCCTGGCCATCCTATAGGTGTGTATGACTTTCTTTCTTCAAACGAACACAGTCTGAGTTTTTTACAAATGTATCCTGGCTCTTCCAAGTTTGGTAATATTGGTGGATATTTTGCCCTTTTGAAGCTCCATAAATCAAACATATCTGTCATAAAACCTATATGCATCTGGGGGGTTAACATGTCTTCTGAAGCAGATTGATGGGGTTTTGTAACAAAAATATTTCTATTTTTACTCAACTCTCTGACAATGGCAAGTCAAATTGACATTTTTGGGTAAATTATTCCTTTAAGGCTGTATTTACTATACTGTATTTTTTCAAAAGGTAAATAACTGATTTCTGTAGTAATATGCATTAAAATGGATGTCAAAGAAAAAAAATTCAGCATCATTACTCCAGTCTTCTGTGTCACATGATCCTTCAGAAATCATTCTAATACAAAAACATTTCTTATTATTATAAGAAACAGTTGGGCTCCAGAAATGTATCAGTTATCAGACCATCACCAGGCCATGCTGTCAAGACTTTGAGGTCTCCACTTCCAAAATCTAACCATTTATAGACATCCTCAAAAGACAGAACAAATGCATTCTAATAGACAACACTGCATGAGAAAACAGAACTGCAGATGGATGAAACCTATTTAGATTTCCATTTGCCTGTGACTCATGCAGATTCTCATTTATTGATGTCACAGAACATGAGTTCTGTGTTCTCAATCGCTCATTAAAGATATCAGTTGCAGCTGTTCCATCCTTCCAACTTTGTCTGTTTCCTTTTCTCTCCCCAAGTCTATTCCTCTAAGCCCTTATTCTCGATGTCCAAGACATGAGCTCACACTAAAGAATGTGCATTCCCACCCCTCTCTGTGGACTCCACAACCTCACACACACATATGCTTACATATACACGCAGATGCATCAATTCTAAACACATATGTACCCCCATGCGTTCCCCCAAACTGTAGTTTTGCCTGAGGGAGCCATTACATATTCAGAACCTGACAAGTCAACTGTATAGTGCACATACAGTATGCATCAGCACACAGCAGACCCTCACAATCTGCATTCTCTTTCATAAAAGTGTGCATTTCGTATGCTGCTGCATGTTGTTTCAAGATGAATGCCGATTTGTTCATATTTAGCTCATTACTTATGTACCCACATTCGCTTCTGTGCGTGTTAAAAGCATTGACTAGATGATGTGTTATATGATGATTGTAATGATGTAATATTCTCAAAAGAATTGGTTTTAAAATACTTACAAATTTCCAATCCTCTGCTGCTCCTTGTGTTTTTCAGAATCCTTTGGCTTTTACTTTTCCCCTCCCTTCCTCTTCCCTCCCCACATCATCCCTCCGCCTGTCTCTCTCTCCCTCTCTCTCTGTTAGTCATTCGCTTTTCCCAATTTTTATCCACATTTTCTGAAGTTATGTGTATAGCCCTTGTATATTATAGACTAGAGTTTTGCTATAGGTTTATACTATATAACAAATGCCACGTTTGATTGTTTTATTGATTCTTTTGTTTTAGGTCAGGAGAGGACACAACTGAAAATGTTTTAAGATTTTATTCCACACTTGTAATTTGTCTTAGGCCTTGTTAAGCAGCCTTGCATGGTTAGGTCGTAAATCTTCATGTTTTGAATATGGATATGCATGAATTAGAGATTTCTTCTATGTTGTTCTTTTGTTGGGAACTCCTAGTAAAAGAAAAATCTGCAGTTTCAATTTCATTGCAGTTTTGGGCTCATTACTGTTCTTACTAACTGGCAGCAGGGGTCAGCACAGAGCACTGATTGGCTGTTCTGAATGTGTGTGTGACAGCCAAAAATCAATATGTATTTTCAATGGAAAATAGCGAATTCATAAATGCTTGGGGTTTAGGGAATAAAACTTGCATAAAATTAATTATAATGTGAATAATTAGAATATCATTTAATATATAAATAATTACAATATTATTTTTGTCTGCTATTATTATTGTTATTGATTTTGTTATTATTACTGTTATTATTTTAATTATTTGTTATAGAATTTTTATAATAAATATTGTATTGTTATAATATATTATGATTATATATTTCAGTCAGCACCTCTCAAGTCAAAGAGAGAGAGAGAGAAAAGAAAAAAGCATAGACAAGCCTTTGGTCAACTTTTTATTTGCATGCTTTATAATGGTTACATTTGGCGTCATGGCTCTGTTCCTAATTCCCAGATTTTTTCATGAGCTCCATGAAAGCCAGGACAGGAGCAGCCGATCCAGGGGCAACTCTCTTATTTTAGGGATAGTAGAGTAGCAAAAACCCCCAGGAACCGAGCTTGCAACAATGACAACAATATGAAAGGGGGTGGGTTTGAATATTTCTCTAGTCAGCTGATATCAGGGCTTGACTTTGAGGCCTGAACTAATGCCCAATGCTTGATTTGTTTTGTGTTTTTGTCTGTAGTTTTGTCTTATCAATAGCTAAACACCCTTGATTTGATTATTTGTCTAGAAAATGTATAAGTTACATTAGCATAAAATTGCATAAGATCATAAAACTTTTCATAATTAATTAACTAATTACATTTTGAAAGCATAAACCACACTAAAATGTATTTAATTTATGTATGAGCTAAGCATTTTGTAAATGTAACATTTCTTTAAATAGGCTATTACTCCAATTACTATACATTTTGCTTATTATATAAATTGATTGATTGGGTTAGGGTTAGGTTGATAAATGAATCCCAAAATTTTAAATGGTAATCCACAACCAGAAACCAGAACAAATCACAGAAATGACATATCTTGGTGACGGCACAGCATTTCTGTCAAGTGATCCAGATTAAAGTATTTTTAATCACATTTTCCTAATGGAGTTTTGTAAGGTTAATATTTCAAGACAACATGCCAGATTAATGTCACAGTGTTCATTTTTACATATTAGACCAGAATATTAGATATTCTGTTTTAGGGCTGGCATGTGGATGTAAGGAAAATTCTCACTGCTAAAAATCAACAAATACTAACCTCTGACCCACCACCTCCACAGGAATCAGAATCCGTTTTAATTGGGGAAAACCCACAGTGCCACTGAGATGGGGCAGACCTGACCTGTAGCTTATCTGTTCCCTCCTTTAGACCCAGTCAGACAGTCATCATGCAGGTGACTCAACACGGCTGCATGATTTCCCAATGTTCACACTGTGCTATGAGACGATAGTCTAACTAGGTCTACAAACTGAGCACCAGAGGAACTGATGACAATTTGACATATGGTGGCATGGCAGGAGAGAGCCAAAGCTGAGCTTGTCCAAACCTGTGTACACAGAGACATGACAACCAAACAAATGGAGTTTTATGTGCTTCATCATGCCTTGTGGGGCGGTCCGAGGGAGACACGGTGGGACCTTGAGTTGACCACATATAGATAAGTGTGCCAGATCGTAAACGCAGTATAATATTATAACCTGTTTATTAGAGGAATGTATCTCCTTACCCCTCTCGAATGAGCTTTACTCCCTTCAGTTTTCACTAAAGAGCAATCTTCTCACTTCCATGGGTTCTTCATAAATTACTGTATTTCGTCTTTCGGACACTACGATTGGCTCTGTCTCACAGTATCACTTTACACTGACTTCTATAAACTGGACTGAGTGAAAGGTTATAGTAGTAAGTAAGAGGTAAAGTGAGAGGCATTTTAAATTTGTGAAATTACAATAGCCTTGAGTGTGATGTCTTTATACAAACATAGGCTTAAAGAGACCCTCCAGTAAATAGCAAATTAAAATAGCAAATCAAACGCTGTGTTTATACTAGCATACTTCTACATGGACTTCCAGTTAAGATGCTTTAAGACAAGATTGCATCTAACGTGCAAAATAATTTTCCCCTTCTTTTTCCTGTACAGTAAGTCAAACAATCATTGAAGCATTTACTCAGATGATTTGTTCAAAACCACAGGTTCATACAGGAAGGAAACACAGTTAGCTCGTAGATGCTCATTGGTTCATTCAGCTGTGGCTTGGCTTTGTTTGGATGTATTTTCACTGGATGGCGAATCTGCTGATTTTGTTAAAAGTAATCAATCTGCAAAATGCAAATGCAAACGATCGGTTTCATATGTTGACTGCGATTGATCAAGATTAGCCAGTCTGTATATCGATATGTTTGTGCGTAATGCGATGTAATCATTATCCCTTCATTCTGCTGAGGTTTGTAGCAGGTTCTGCTGAATGCGTTGCTGTCCTTGGCTCTACTCTTACCGTCCGGCTCTTCTCCTGTCATTTTCATGATCCATTGCGCTCTATCTGTGTCTCCCACCACTCATCGGTTGTTGTGTCCTTCCATCCAGCTGTCCCCTGTGGAGTCTATCCCTGTCCACTGGAATTTACTGGCCATCAAATCTCTGTTTATGACATTGTGCACATTTGTCTCATGTCTGAGATTCAGTTTTACTAGCTGCAAAATAAATGAAACTAGTAATAAAACTATTAAGATTATTTTTGTCACACTTGTGCAATATTAATCTGAGACCTATGTTTTGTTTCAACAAACCGCCTAGGTAAAGGACAAAAAATACAAATCATCATACATTGTGCATCATTCAGAATTAAATTAAGAACTGAATGCATGACATTTAAATGAATTTAAAATGGGGTGGGGATGTAAACCTTTTCTGAGCTTGAATCTATCAATAAACCGACTTGATTATGTTAGACCAACATCAGTGCTAACCAAGTTTAGACCACATTTAACACAAAAAATATGAAAGTGACTTGTAATAGTTTTAGTTTTTGCTTACTCGTTTGTTGTGCTTAGTTTAGTACACTGACCTTTTTTTCCAACAATAAAAGAAAGAATAACTTTATCTGGTTGCAGAACTGCACTCCTATCGGTTACTGAAAACTAAATGGCAACTAAATGCTGCTCATTTGCATAAAACTGAGCTCAACTTTGTCATATTGGCAGTGCTTTCTATTGCTTAAGTCATGAAAAATCGTCAGGTTTTGTAAAAGAGAATGACGTCTGGTCCCATTGATGCAAATGCATCACAGCTGATGTTGTGTATCTCTCAACTGTGTTGGGAAGCTGATGGCTGATGAAACACATACTATTCTTTCACCTTGTTATCTACTATAAGAATACAACAATATCATTAACTAGGGGAGGCTGTATTAATGCATCCGTGAGGGAACATGCATAATTTGACCTGACTTTGATCTACATGCAAAATGAATGCCCTGTACCTAACCAGAGAAGGACAGTTCGCAATGTTTCATCAGAAACATGAAGTGGTGGTGTGAGGGAAAGTCAAGATGGCATAGAACATGAACAGGGAGAGAGATACAGGGTGCAAAGAGGGGACACAGAAAGGTGCTGATGTGCTCGACAGTCTAAATAGATGGACCTGAGGCTATTTATAAAACCATCTGCAGAAGGGCTCACATAGGCCCCATACTGAAGGCCAGAGCTGATATAATGAATCTTTAGGGTTCATGGAAGGGGGTTGATGTAAAACTGAATAAAGAAATAGTCACTGAACACTGAACAATGTTTTAAAAATTCAGTTCAATTCATAAAATAGATTGCTGATATTGAGCAGTAAGATTATAGATTACACTGACAGACTCTAAAATTGAACACTTGTAATCTGATTATATTGCATTTAAAATACTACTGTTAATTTTGTGTTGATTGCATGATTATTTACACTATGACAGTAAATTCTTCATAATTTGTCTTTCCTCCATAATCTTTTAATTTTCTTTCTAATATGCCTATTGCTGCATTTAAAAAGTCTTCTAGTTCCTTTGACAGTGGCCTTAGAATCTCTATGGGGTTCAGGTCTGGTGAGTTTGCTGACCAACCAAGCACACCAACACCATAGTCATTTAACCAACTTTTGGTGCATTTGACAGTGTGGGCAGGACAGGTGCCAAATCCTGCTGGAAAATAAAATCAGCAACTTTAAAAAGATGGTCAGCAGAAGGAAGCATGAAGTGCTCCGAAATTGTTTGGTAAACTGGTGCAGTGACGTTGGTTTTTATAAAACACAATGGACCAACACCAGCAGATGACATTGCACCCCAAATCATCACAGACTGTGGAAACTCTGGACTTCATACAGATTGGGCTATGAGCTTCTCCAGAATCTAGGACCTTGGTTTCCAAATGAAATACAAAACTTGCTCTCATTTAAAAAGATGACTTTGGACCACTGGGCAACAGTCCAGTTCCTCTTCTTCTTAGTCCAGGTAAGACGCCCATGATGTTGTCTGTGGTTTAGGTATGGCCTTATTTAAAAAACAAACTGAAGACTAAAATAAATAAACATCAAACATTGTTCATTGATAAACAACAACATCCACATAAATTTCAAATAAATAATCACCTTAAATTGTCAATCCAAAACATGCAAAACACAAGTGTTAATACTTTTATACACAAAAAATAAAACAAAAAAACATCTTGAAAAAACCACAAACAAAAAATGTGACTCAGATATCTTAGAACTTTAAAATTCTAATTTCATGTGCCTCAAAAAAGTTAAATTCACATTAGCAAATTTTTATTACAAATAAAATGTACAGTGCAGTCAGTAATAACATTCTTGTTCTAATTGGAGGTTACAGATTATGAAAATTCACACGGGACATTTTGAGAAATTGATAAGCCTCAAGACATCTGTAGATAGCTTGATCATTTCCTTCTGAATACCCAACGGATACAGCAGAAAATCATCTGTAATCATCACTGTCAGCTGTTGTTCATCACCACACCCATTCACTCTCACTATTAATCTGTCCTATTCACACTGCCCATACTATCCTCCCAGCGTTCATTCCTGTATTTCCTCATTGTATTTTTACAAAGTGGCTACACGATCTCCGGAGAGGTCGAGTTTAGTCATGGATTCTTCAGAGATTCTGCATGTGGCTGCACAACCATCTAGGACAATCCACTCGGGCCATTGAATCCTACCCTGCCATAGCCATGGAGGACATTAAAGGCTCAATCCAGTTTCCCGCGGATTTCAGTCTGCAGTTTCCAAGTCCAGTTCCACAGTTCCGGCCAGGAGAGCCGATCCAGTTCCCAGAGAATTCCAGTCCGCAGTTTTCAAGTCTTGCTCCAAAGATTTGGCCAGGAGTTGATCAGTCCCATTCCTGAGTTATGGCCATGAGTGCTGTTCCAGAGTTACGCTTCCAAACCACAACCAGAGCTTTTCTGTTTTGCATAATTAAAAAAAACAAACTTGTAATTAATCTAGAATATATCAAAGTTTCACTTTCCGTTTTTCACTTTTTTCATGAAATG
>JAUCMU010000030.1:9154366-9183277 GCA_032275025.1 Enteromius treurensis | reverse complement strand
TCGACACTCCTTGCTCTGATTTGGGAACTGGACTGGACAACGGCTCTCCTGGCCGTGAGTCGGGAACTGGACTTGATCGACACTCCTTGCTCTGATTTGGGAACTGGACTGGACAACGGCTCTCCTGGCCGTGAGTCGGGAACTGGACTTGATTGACACTCCTTGCTCTGATTTGGGAACTGGACTGGACAACGGCTCTCCTGGCCGTAAGTCGGGAACTGGACTGGACAACGGCTCTCCTGGCTGTGATTTGGGAACTGGACTGGACAACGGCTCTCCAGACCGTGACTCAGGAACTGGACTGGACAACGGCTCTCCTGGCCGTGATTCAGGAACAGGACTGGGCAACGGCTCTCTGGGCTGTGACTAGGGAACTAGACTGTACAATGATTTATTTAACTTGAATGATCATTTTTAATATAAATTATTTAATATTAGTTATATAACTACATTAATCAACTTGGGAACCCCAGTTTGAGAAGCCCTGGCAAAATATAATGTTTAATGCACTTAATAATAGTTAATAGCAAAGAATACAACACATTGTCTTTCAGATTTCATGTCGATATAATATCTAATAAAAAATAAAAAAATTCAAATCAACGTTAGGTGGAAAGTAATCTAAAAGTAACCAAAATATACTAATCAGAATATACCTAGAAAGTGTAATCTGTTAGATTAGATTACTAAGAACTTGGTATTTTGTAACGTGCTACAGTTTGTAAGCAAGCACTGGTTTCAGAGAAGACAGGGTGGTCTTGATGGAGCAAGAGGGTGGACAGCTGGAAAGTTGGAGTCGGCTACACATATCTGAACTGATCCAGTCGATTCCAGAACAACACTAACCTGACACCCGTCCCGTTGTACCTGTGTTTGTGTAACAGTTCACACTTCTCTTGTCCTTTAGAGAGGAGCAGAGCTGTATTTGAACCAGCCTGTTAAAATATCTGCTCTGGTCGATCAGAAGTGTTATAATGCATGATGAGGTCTGTGTAGTTCATCAACAAATACTGACATATGCATATGTGCATGTCAATTTATGGTAAGTGCAACTTGAGAAGTGCAGATTATATAACATACCAAATGGGTCACCAAAGAAAGTTTATTCAAACATGTATTTCTATGTACATCAAAACAACTGGTTTGAGGTAGAAACAGTGTTTATGTATTCCACCCACATCTGATGAGCATTATTACACCTACTTATTTTCCTCTCTACATGTTGAGTGAATACTTAAACATTGCACATGAGAAATCTGTTGGTAATTGCAATATTGTTGGTTTTATATACCAGCTCAATTTGAGAAACACTGAAGTATCTGAACGCTAAGCCATTATTATATGAGAAAAATATGTCCAGACATTAACAATCGAAAAAGGAATAAAAAATAAAATAAAAATGGAAAAAATGTCTTTAAAAATACATTGTTTCCACAAAAGGCAGCAACTGTTTTCAACATTGATTAAAAGAAAAAAGTAATCAGCAAATCAGCATATTAAAATGATCTCTGTAGGATCATGTGACACTGATGATTGCTGACAATGTAGCCTTTATGTATTAAAATATAGTATATTGTTATTTTAAATTGTAATGTTTCATGCAATAATATGTTAGTATGTTCAATAATATAAACAATTAACCCCTACCTTTTTAATGGTACTGCATTTCTATAATTCTAAGTATAATTTTAAAATATATATAATATATAAGACATATATACAGTATATATATATTTAAAATATATTTCAAAATAATGAATGGCCAAATTCTATATCAAATCTATAATTTACAACAATTATAGTGATATGTCATTATTTCTGCAGTTACATTAATACTTGTACAATACTTGTACATGAGTCCATTGTCCAAGTGTCCAAGTTTCTCCAGTTTAATAATAAAACTATTCTATTGATATAAAAAAAAAGAATATTCCAAAATATAAACGCTATATAAAGTATTGAAAATAAACTACATCTGTTTATAACATTGCTGTTGTGCATGAACTTTATCTCTCCCTCCGTGCCAATATCTCTTTTTCCCCTTCCACCCCTCCTCTCTCAAGCATCTTCTTGGCCTCTACTTGTGCCTCCTGCTCTCTCCTCTTCTCCTCTTTCTCTGTCTTCAGTAACCAAGGCCCTCCAAGGTAAGACAGGATCTCATCAGGCCCGGGGCGAAGCCGGGGCAAAGGGGTCAGCAGCTTTCTCAGCAAGGTAAGAACGAACGAGCTTAAAGTGTCAAATTGCGGAGGCACATCAGTATCGTCCTCAGTGTCTTGTGTCTCATCTCTCTGCTGGATTCGGTTGAACCAGTCTCTATACTTGCAGTAGGAAGGGTCATCTGAGGTGCTCTCCTCCCAGGGGAAGCAGCTCGTCAGCAGGCAGTATATGAGGATCCCCAAAGCCCAAGTGTCTAAGCTGGGCTCCACAGACATCCAGATGTCCTCCACTTCCTCTGTCTTGGCCCCCTCCACCTCGGGCACACAGAAAGGGGAGTTGTACCACACAGCACGGACCTCGGTCCCCTGTGCTCGAGCCAGGCCAAAGTCGCCCAGTTTGACCCAGCGACAAGTGCGATCACACAGGAAGATGTTCTCAGGTTTGATGTCACGGTGGACAAAGCCAAGAGAATGGAGATGAGACACAGCACCACTCAACTGAGACATCACACGCTGTGCAGACTCCTCACTCAACCCCTCCTACAGAAAAACACAGATTGCTTTTTATAAATACTGATTATATCATTATTTCTTTAGAATTATTTAATCATTATTGTTATTTTAATATTATTTTCATTAATGTTTTTAGTTGTTTATTCATTCATTCATTCATTCATTCATTCATTCATTCATTCATTCATTTATTCCACCATGTACACCTGTTCAACATAATTACTATTTGTGTAGTTTTATTTATTGCTATTATTATTATCATCGAATATTTGTTTCCATTTCTGGTCATTTCCTTTTCCCAATAATATTTTTTTTTCTATTTTTTATTTGTTGTTATATTTGTTTGTTGTTTGTTTGTTTTCTCTTTCTTTCTTCATTTCTTTCTTAATTTTGGCTTTTATTTGTTGTTATTATTCATTCATTCACACTGAACATATTTACCCTCGTTCAGTATTATTACTATTTGTATATTTTCAATTATTATTATTATATTTTAATTTATTATTATTATGTACAATAATGACCCTATGTATTAATCTAATTATATAAAAAAATAAACTGATATATTGATTTAATTTTTCCCATTTTAAAATGAACCATGTTATTTCAATTTTTATGGTTGTTTGTTTTTTTGTATTTATTTTACCTAAATTGTTTGTTTTTAATTATTGTTATTGTTTTTTGTTCAGTTATTGTTAATGTTACATTGACTATTTATTTAAACATTACTTGTGCTTTATTTTAATTTATGTAAGTATGTATGTATTTTTTTCCCTTTCAATTTATTTGTTGTATCTTTTATGCGTTGAAATATTATTTATTCTAACACAGCCGTGAAAAAATGGAAAGAGTGATGAGATTATGGAAGATCTGTGTGTTCTGTATTTAATGCTCAGCGGTGCACTAAGCACTCCCATTAAACAGCATTAATGTATCAAGGCCGATGATTAGAGCTGTTTTTTTTGGGCAGGAGAATGAGAACAGGGAGTGAGGAAATCAGACAAGTGCATGCTTGAATAATCAAAGATACATTGTTCCATGGAAAGACGTAACTACGAAAAATGCTCCACTCATCATGCATGTATGCATCATCATAACTTCAGTTACAGCCCAGGGGGACAACCAGAACCCTGTCCCAGGCTCTGTATAGAGGAGGAGCCACTATAAGGTTGTCACTTCTGAACAACCTGAGTGTGAGTAAATGATGACAGTGTGTCGTTTTTTATGAAATTAAAATCAATCAAGTGAACCGTTTTACTGACCTCTGACACAATGACATCATACAGGTCACCATAGAGACCAGCCTCCTGGGCAAAGACATAGTGAGAAGGAGTGGAGTAGAAGATGCCCAGAGCCCGTGTTAGAGAAGGATGTGTGCAATAGGAGACGGAGAGGTTGTATTCCCGCAGGAAAGCTTGGAGAGTGGTGGAGCGGCGGGGGAAGAACTTCAGAGCCATCGGGGTTCCTGGAAGTTCAGAGATCGCTAAAGTAAGAAGCGCTTCGCTTTCACTAAATATACACCCTGTCTTGTTTGTCACAGTCCTCAGTAACAAAACAGGTGAGCACAAATCAACTGACCTCTCCTCTGATGCACTGCCAGCATCACCTTGCCGTACGAGCCCTCTCCAAGCTTTTTGATGAGCTTAAAGTGCTGTGATGTCACCAGTGATGTTATGGACTGGGCCGTGAGGTAACACAGCTCGTCCAGTTCATTAGATGCAGTCTGACAACAAAACAACAGCGAAATATGAATTACTATTATTTAAACATTTTAAAATAAAATAAATTTCAATTATTTAAAATGCAGATAGTTGAATGTGTACATTTATATATATATATCATACAGTATAAAAATGGATAAAATACATGTATTATAAATGTTACATATGAAATTATTTTTTTTTATTTACAGTCACATCCGAATAAACTAGAACAAAAAAATTTATAACTTTAAATAATAATCATAAAAATAAATAAAAAATAAAAATTATATATATATATGCAAAACAATAAAATCTATTTCTTCTAAAAAAACATTGTTGTGTTTAAAGATGAACTTAACTACATAAAAAATTCAATTTGTAATTGAACAAGCACATTTAAATACCCAATATCAACCTACTATAATCTCTAATATTAACAGATAACCAGTAAAGAATATGTTTTATAATAATTGGCTAACTCTACATTATCATATTTATGATTTGGTTGCTTGGTTGCTAATAAATGTGCATGAAATTAAAGAAAAGACATTGGTTTCTTGAAACACTGGTTCATTAGACAAGTGCGCAATTAAATGGCATCCATGTATTCCAGAGAGCCGTGCAATAATAATAGCTGAACTTCCCATCTGTCAGTTCTTTCATCAGCCTTCACCTTTATGTCAGACAGAGAATGCTCAAACAATACCATAAGCCCATTAACACCTCGACAGCCCTGAAATAGCTCGGGTGTATATTACAAGTGTGTTTTACATAACACAAAGCAAGCAGCTCATGTTTACATTACACCCTATACGTTTATAAGGGACATTTGTTGATTAAAGTTCCTAGAAGCGTGCGTCACAACAGTCCTGCCTGCATCTGTGTTCGTGTTTTTGCTTTGTAAGTCTATGTAACCTTCACTAACACCATGCAGCTGAGGAGCAGCACCACGTGCCTCCAGATCCATCAAAGAACATGTAATTGTGGTATTAGTTAAGTCTGTGATGTAGGCCTGGTGGAGCGTTGCTAGGCACTGAGAACAGCCTTTATCTTACTGATAGACGTCTCTGGCAGTGGCCTTTGATAAGGTGCCAGCAGTGGACGTGCAGGCTCTGGCTTGTTACATTTTCCATGTAACCTTCATGTCTGTTATGTACAGTAATAATAAGTTGATTTTAAAAACTGGATTTTAAGAATATCCTCTGTGTTTGCTGTTAGAAAGGACAGACTTTTTAGAAACCCCTTTTAAATCATTAAAAAAAAATCAAATCACAATGATCTAGCATTTATTAATAATTCAGAATACTTTAGAAATTCAAAAGTGTTGTAAGTATTGCAATATTGGCACATAGTGTTATCTATCTATCTTTCTATTACAGTTTAAAATAAAATAAAATTTTCTCTTTTAATCTTTAAAATGTATTTTTGTTCCAGTGATTCAAAGCTGAATTTAGAATTTTTAGCAGCCATTACTCCTGTCTTAAATCTCTCTTATTTCTATTAGAAATGGTTATTATAGGCAGACTTGGTTCTCAGTTATTATCAATTATTACTGATAATTAAGATGGTTCTCATTCTTTTTTTATTATTTGATAAATAGAATTATTTGATATGATTATTTGATAAATAGAAATTTCAAAAGGATAGAATTGATAAATAATTTAAAAAAAATCCTAAATAACATTCTTAATGCTTTTACTGTTACCTTTAATCAGATAAATCTGTATTTATTTAATTAATTCTTAACCAGGTTTTGAATGTGTATCATTCTTTCCACAAAAATACTAAGCAGCAAAAACTGTCTGAAACATGCTTCTTCGTCACTAGACCAGCATATTATAGTAATTTCCTAATGATCATGACACTGAAAACTGGAGTAATGACTGCAGAAAACTCACTCCAACACAGGAGTAAGTTACATTTTTAATGTATATTTTAAATGCAAAACAATATTACAGTTTTTGTATTTTTATCAAACAAATGCAATCTTTAACATTACAATGTTTTACATTACACTGTTCATATATAGTGTGAAACTATAGTGACCCTTTTAACTTATACATTTCAATGATTTTAAACGTGTTATCAGTGACATGCAATAGGATATGTGCAGTATGTGCTGCAGAACGCCTGGAGCGCTTCATATTAACCACAGGTGTATAACACAGCTTTAAAGGATCTAGCAGGATAAAACCCGACATGTTTTTCAGTCCTGATTTACTTCTGTAAAGCTACCATTAACACACCATTAGTGAAAGCAATGAATGTTTTCATTTGTTTGCTGTGTTTTGTGAATAGCGGCTTTGACAGCTTTTATCCTATCAAATCTTACACATATTTATGCCTGTGTGTGTGTGCTATTCTTACATATTTTTTTTACATTATTTATTTATTTCTGGTAACAGTTAGGCAGTTAGGCTGTTTTGAAATGCAGAATTTCCCATAAGAGCAGTTTTTGACTCACAGTCATTGTCCCACGCTGCAGGTCTTCCAGGACGTCTTGGAAACAGTCAGTTTCTCTCTCACTTTTGCTTTCCCATCTGGACAGGACTGAGATCTGAGTCAAACTGTCTGTTGCTCGTTATCAACATACAACTGAGATCGACAGCAGTTAATCAGATGTCACCATGCGAGTGTGAGTATCAGTTGCTTGCTACTGAGTATTTTTATATGTGTGCTCTCTCTCTTTCAATCCTCAATGAGTCTGACGGCCCTCACTCATACCACCTTCCTCTGCTCTCTCTCTCTCTCTCTCTCTCTCTCTTTCTCTCTCTCTTTCACTCTCCCCTTTTCCCTTCAAGATTCCACTGTATGTTTCCATTCCAGATAGCCATGTAGTACAACAGTGAGGCATGCCCCTTCCCAGACATTTCACTCGCTCTCTTTTTTTCTTGTACGTCAGTAAAGCGTCCCAGTGTGTTCCACCTGTCAGTCAGTCTATCTGCAACACTTTATTGAGTTCCTGCTGTTCCCTGCAGTCTCTTTGCTAATCCTCCTCCTCTCTCTCTCTCTCTCTCTCACTTGATCTCCCTCTTCCTACTAGTACTATCACTTTCATACTTAGCAAATACCTCCTACTGTGCAGAACAGCAGCTCCAGTCAGCAGCTCTCCTGGATCAAGTGAGATTGAAGAAGATAACAAGACATTTACACTTTTGAAATCTAATTGCTTCTAGGATCTTTACCAAAGCACTAACATTGCAATACAGCACAATGTTCATTTTAGGAAGCACTTAAAAAAATACACAGTCCAAAGGAAAACTTTTACTGTAATCAGTTTACTTGGTTTTGGACTTCAGTCACTGTCAGTCACACATTTTGTATTTTGGAAAAAATGATCATTAAAAAAACCTACATATAAAATAATTCATGAGATGTAGTCTCGGGTATATGTTATGGATACACTATATTTACATCTCTAAAAAAATGTTTTATATATAATATGGTTAAATTTATATGGCAACCTAAAAATACATACATACATAGATCTCAAAGACGTTAAGTGATTTAATGCCTATAGAACAATTTTAATGTAAGTGTCTACTTTTAAAGATTTACGTATGTTAAGTAATGTAAAATTTGGTTGAAATAATGTTACATTGTCATTCACTGTAACACAATATGTATGTAAAAATTTAAACAACATGCTTATTCTGACTTGCACATATTAAAATAAGGAAGTGTATTTAATATTGTATTTTAAATAAGTATAGAATAACTTACTCACAAATGAGTAAAAGTTTGTGGCAAATTAAAAAAAAATTTAACTTACAACTATAACTATTTGGGCTGAAAGTCATTTGTCTTTTAATGTGTCATAACATTTTATTATAAATATGCCTGATGAGATTGTTACATTGCATTATATTTTAGTGGGTACATTTAGTAAAACAGGGAAAAATGTGTGATATTTATTTTTGGCTCAAAATTGCAATAATTTAAACAGAAACCTTTTTAATTTTAACAACAATAATTTAAAGTAGTATCACACTTATTATTTATTGGTTAAACCCTTTTCATCTTTGACCTACATACATACATGCATAAATAAATAAATAATTTAAGACACTGCTGAAGATGAAAATAATATGAACACACTGTTCAAAGGTTTGAGGTGGGTATATTTTTCGATGTATTTGAAAGAAGCATCTTAAGCTCATGAAGCCTGCATTTATTCAATCAAAAATATAAAAACAGTAATATTGTGAATTAGTATTAGTACAATTTAAAGTAAATGTTAAAAAGACTTTTTTTTTTTCACTTATGGCAAAACTTTCCTATCATCAGTGATCAATTTAACGCATTCTTGCTAAATGCATGGAATTGTTTCTTTAAAAAAAAAACTTTGAGTGACAAAACTAACAGCTGAAAGCTTGCAGAACCTAATACAACCATCCTCTCCAAGTCACACTTCTGCTCGGCACTGCCAGTTCACATTCTCTCTTTCTATATCTCGCTCTCAGTTTACCCTGAACCTCAGCTCTCTCTCTGCACTTCACAATAAATTTGTTTCTACATTTACATCTTACAAAGATTCTTCTTGATAACTCAAGTACAACATGGCTACTGTATATTACGTAAGGCAAACAATCCCTGTTATCACAACCGTGGCCGTTTCTATTTCTCCAGCTGCTCTACATGCATGAAGCTGTTGCTAATACAGTCTGCTGTTGACTGCAGGGAGGCTTCATCAGTCCCTCTGGTCTCATTTCCATTCATAATCTGAACTACGCTTCTGTCACTCCCCTGCTGTTCAAGAATGTCACATGGTATGTCTGAGACAGCATAGAATTAGTTTAACATGTTACCCAATACCCCAAATATGCAGATAGGTAGCAATGAATCATATGTGTTTGAATTGCAATTAATGGATTTAGTTATTTACATTAACAACAAATTAAGAAGCATTTCACATGTGTTCACTATTAAATCTTATTACATCTTTACAGTCATAGCCATGGTGCCCTTGAGTTCTTATGCATGAACTTATGCATATGTGTGGGTGTGTGTATTTTTATTTATTAAGGATCTTTGTCTGTTTTCTTATAACCTTTGAATGGTTTCTGCACATTTTCAGTTTGAGTGACTTGGTGTAAAATCTCGACTCAAATTTTGTATCTAAATACAGTGAGAAGACCACTCAAAAAAAAAAAAAAAATATATATATATATATATATATAATAAACTATAATTTTAAGTATAATACCCCACACATCATCATTTTTTTTTAAGTAAAACTGCCTTAAATATATTCTTTGGAGATAAACGTGAAACTTGAGTTTTGCTGACACATGAAAAATGTGAAAGAGAGAATGATTATTGCTTATGTAGGCACTATGGTAATCTATTTCACTTTAGTGCCATCATTGCATTTCTAAGTAATATTCTGTACAATAAAGAGCAATAAAGCATTCCAATCATGAGACGTGAGAGTATTTGTATAAATATTTTATAGTATACAGTATATTATATATAGTATATTATAGTATATAGTGGTAGATATATTTGTGAATGCCTCAGCAAGCATTTAAGACTAAGTACTCCAGGATGATTTACATTAAATAATTGTATTAATTAAATTTGCAAATAATAATAATAAAATAGAACGAAATAAATATAAAAACGACACTTTCTTGTTCTAAAAAAACCGAAAAACATCAACAAAAAAATATTATAATTTGAAAATAATTGACACGTGAGGTTTCTGTTCATAAAAAAAATAATTATAGCGGAACATACTGGAATAAATAGTCTATCTTATGTGGGGGGCCTTTGAATATTGTTTTGAACTCTTGGAGGCCTTCAAGACAGAAAAGTCGAAGGTTAGTATGTTTTCTTCAAAGAAATTCAGCGGATTTAATTTAATTGAGAACATCGCCACTGTGTGGGCACTGCTTGCTATAGCATCGCTGTGAAGTTCGGAAAGTAAACATCAAAGGATACTTGTCATCTCTTCATAACTCATAGGCTCGTATAGGTTAACATGACACCCGAGTGCCACAAATGTTAATAGCGCATAGCAGCCGTAGCTGTCAAAATTAGTGACAGAACTCTTAAGGGTGCTTAACAGCGTCCCACAAAAAGATAAATTCAAATTTGTTTGCGCATATATAATATTCATATATCAGATTTTCACATTTCACAATGTAGATTCGCTATTCAAGTTACTATTCAAATCACAGAAAAAAAAAAAAAATCATTGTTATGCTAGTAAGTTATCTCCCATGGCTCATGAATATTCAAATCTCTGAGCGCGCAAGGGGGCGCGGTCCGTCCGGCTGCGGGGAAACGGAAGCGGAAGTGCCGCCATCTCCTCGTACCATCCGAGCAACAGCAGGGTCAGTACAGACGTTATTTGCGAAAGTAGCGCTATTATATTAGTAAAAGCGGCTGTATGACACGTTATATGTTTAAATGACGAGCACGGCTCGAAGGGCGGTAGTCGTGAAGGAAAACCGCGGTGGCGTCACTCTGTCACGCACTCAGGCGCGTCTCTTTATGAGTTCAGTTAGCATAACGCGGCGCTCGCGTCTCTAAATGAGTGTTTTTAATTCAGCGCCGTGACAGAGGCAACATCGCGTCCCTTTTCCCCCGTCTCCGCTGATAATTACCCGCTTTCTGCTGCTCGGCTGGATGTGTGGTGGTGTTTGAGAGGACGAACAGAAGCTCCGCGGTAAGTAGCCTCAGCTAGCCGATCTCTAGTGGACTTGTCTGTGATCTCTTTCTTTCAGTTTGGACCGCAAAGGGCTTGTTCGGTGCTGAAGTTACTTTAGAAGAGTTGTCTAACGGCTGGGAACGAGTGCCGTTTCATTTGTTAGATGGGTGGATGTGTAGAGAGGTTTGTGCTGGTGTCTGATAGCCCTCACTGTCTTCTGCTCAGACTAAGATAAACAACACACCGCTTTAACTGATCTGAACGAGATCCGATTCGCCAACTGTCAGATTTCACGCGCATTTCCAAGCAAAAAGTTGTCATAGATAAGTTCATTGAATGTTGTTTATCACCTCATCAACTTGCTTTTGAAAACCACCTGTTGACCCCTGATTGTACCGTTTTGAATGGAGGTTGACGTTAAAGGTCTCTGGTCTCATTGACAACAGTTTATTCGGACTTTTGTACTTTGCTCCTGAATCCTGAAGGCGGCTGTGGGAGTGTTGTCAGGTCAAAGCCTTATACAACAGTGCTGCATATTAATACACCCTATCAACAGCTACTTATCGCCTGACCTACACTTACGAGAACATTTTTAGTATATGTGCCTTGCATGGATTCAAGGGTGCTAATGTAATGTTAGTTTATTAATAGGATCAGGTCATGTTAGTAACTTCTGTTATAACTGTTTGAATTTATGTTAACCATGTAAAAGGGGACAAATTAAATAATTGACAGAAATACGTATAGTTTTTTTTTTAAATTGAGCATTTTATTGAACCTTTGGACAGAGTGTATATATATATATATATATATATATATATATATATATATATAATGACAAAGCTTGGGTGCGTTTGTTTATTTTATATATCAGGGTTCATGACTCATGTATGATATTGTGAGAATATGCAGCTGACATTCAAGGAGGGAAATAAACATGAATAAAAATTATATAAGCAATTTGGTGCAGATGTTGTTTATATGGACAAAATGTCAGACTAAATTCTAATAGCTTGTAATGTAAATCAACTTGCATATAATGCACCCATGTATCAGTCCCTATATATATTCCAGTTTTATGTCTTGGTAAGATGATATTTAAATGGTTAGTTTTATGATCAGAGATCTGTAGTTTTAATTACATAGAATTCAATGCAATACTATGATTATTGAGAGAAGAACGATCCTTTAAATCCTGTTGTATTATATTCGATACCTGATTGATGTACGGATAATGAAATAAGCCTTGAAATAATAATAACTGTGTGTATATATATATATATATATATATATCATTATACATTATATTCACTGTAAATGTATAACAAACAATGCAACATGTAAGTGGCAAGTTTTACTACGATACTGAAAGGCTTTTTTCTTGCTAAAAAAAAATCTAGTTCAGAAGACGTAGTCGTTTTTGCACAACAGCTTTTATCATACTTTATAAATCTGTGTATCAAATATGATACATTAGGCTTCATAGTGCTTGATTTTATGTACATCAGAACAGGTGTTTAGCTTCAGCTTTGTTGTAGTTTCTCTAGGCCTACACCTAGCTGATGTTACAGATGAGCAGTGTACAGTGCCTTCAGGCACAGTTCGTGATTACTGCATTTTCTCTATTGTCAAAAAGCGGAGTTGTATTTCTTTTGTGTTTTTAAGCCTCCGTAGTGCTGCACCAGCTTTCATCCCTGTATGTTGTACCTCCCGTCTAAATCTCTCTTCTTCTCGTAGTTATTTCACCCCACATCTGTGCTTCTGGGCCCTCATGTGGCCGCCGTGTGGAGGTTTGGAACAGTGGATAGGCTAAAAACTGAAAGACCCCGAGCTGAGTGCGCACACACAGAGAGATCGAGAGGGGGGGAGAGAGACCGACACTCCCAGGTACAGTACACTTCACACACTTCCTGGAGCCAGACTCGCACGTCATCAGATGCTCTTTGTGTTTACACGACTTTTAGGTTGGGGAATTCCTGGTGCTGCGCTCTCATGGTTACAGAGGGTGCACGGTACTGGAGGTATCATGTTAGATTGGATCTTGGAGAGATGGATAGCGTTTGAATAGCAGCCAAATCATTTCCTTTATGTATTCTGATAAACATCCTGCTGGTCATTCTTAGATATTTCAGTCTCAGAGCTAATACACTCCCTTTTGACAAATGTGTAGCCTTTGTTTACCTTTGTACCTGTCCTTATTAGTGTTTTATTGACATTGCTTTACAATGTCCCAGATTTTGCAGAACCTGATAGCCAGCCTGTTGCCATGTCGACATCATCGCTGCGGCGACAAGTGAAGAACATTGTTCACAATTACTCAGAGGCAGAGATAAAGGTTAGACTTTTACCTTTCTAACCCAACATTCATTTTCTCTGTTCTTCTCCATCATGGCCTTGAAACAGTCATCTTATTCAAGTTTTTTTCTTTCACGAAACCATTAGCAGGCATACAGAAGAGGCAGAAATGAATTTGTTTTTCATCAGTTATTAGGCTGAAAAAACGGTGACCGAAACTGCTAAACAAAAAATCTCCTCTTTTCTGTATACATTCCCTGCCTGAAGAACGCTAGTCAGAAAAATTCTGTTTATAGTAGCACACTAATGTACTACTCTAGTCCTTAATCTTTCTGTAGTATAATTATATGGTATATTCTGGACAGTATGCCAAGTTTTTACATGCCTAGATTAAAAAGATCACCTACTATATTCTCTAAAACGTGCAGTATATAACAGAATACTGCGAGGATACAGTATACCATAATGCAATGCACTGACCTTCAATTTATCTATCTACAGCTTTTCTTGTAAAACTGGGCACTTTAGTGGTATATAAGGTGCAGTGGCAGTTTTTATTTATTGCTCTAGACAACACTAGCTGAATAAACATGCAGTGTTATGCGGTCTTGTGGCATACTTCTGTTTAAAAGTTTTATAGTTGCATACATAGTACACACTTCCACATACTTGTTTACTGAGTTTATTTACTTCTTTTTTTTTTTTGTCTCAAGGTTAGGGAAGCAACCTCTAATGATCCATGGGGTCCCTCTAGCTCTCTGATGTCAGAGATCGCTGACCTGACATACAATGTAGTGGCCTTCTCAGAGATTATGAGCATGGTCTGGAAGAGACTCAATGACCATGGGAAGAACTGGAGACATGTATATAAAGTAAGGTTGACGGTTTTGCTCCCACTAGTGGCAGATGTGGTATATGAGGCCATCATCGCAATATGATTGTATGTTTACTTCTGCTATTCCTCAGGCTATGACTCTGATGGAGTATCTGATAAAGACGGGTTCAGAGAGAGTGGCACAGCAATGCAGGGAAAACATCTACGCCGTTCAGACTCTCAAAGATTTCCAGTACATTGACAGAGACGGCAAGGACCAGGTACACACAAACAAGAAGTTATATTTGTACACACACGTGCAAATGAAGCATGATAGCTTTCTTTCAAAAAGGAAATAAGAGAAGAGCTCTCAGTGTTAGTTTTGAAGTGGCCTTCAACATTCTCGCAAATGATTCACTCACTACAGCTATCTCTCGCTCAAGGTCTCTCTATGTGCAGTCAATTCACATAGTCACTTGGTTATGACTTTTAGCCAAGGACTTTCTTCCACTCATATTTAAACCACAAAAGCATCCTCAGGATGTTATTTTAATCTCCCTCATAATACATTTGTCAGGTGCACCTCAAACTAAACGATTCATTCCGATGCTGGACAATTAATTATACTAGGATTGCGCACGTGCTGCATGCAGAACACAATAAGTTCATGTGCAACGTTACATGTTGTGTGCATGTTTCAGGGTGTGAATGTACGGGAAAAGGCCAAGCAGCTGGTGACTTTGCTAAAAGACGAGGAGAGGCTACGAGAGGAGAGGATCCATGCACTCAAGACCAAAGAGAAGATGGCACAGACTAGCAGTGGTAAGGACTAGAAGTGCTTTGCAGTAGGAGGGGCTTATGAAGGGGTCAGGGCGGACACTCAAATGTTTGTCAGCACCCTTATAAAAACACTCTGAGTGCACTTCACTGCTTTGGCCAAGTATGGAGGTTGGCAAACATTTTGCTCTGGAAGCACTTTTAGGGATCGGTACTCCCCTATCTATTGATGCATCATAATGGCTGTCATTTGACTCCTCCCTTAGCATCTTCGGCCCCTTCTGCTCCTGCTTTAGGGGGAGGAGTGCACTCGGGAGCGGACGCTGAGCAGGCGTGGCCCCAGAGCTCTGGAGAGGAGGACCTGCAGCTCCAGCTGGCACTGGCCATGAGCAAGGAAGAGGCAGAGCAGGTAAAGTCTCTCAGCCAATCAGCCATCAGGTTTTCAGGCTGCAGGTAAAATGTATTGCTGAGATGGTTCAGAGAGCGAGGAAGATGAATAGTTGTTCTGCCAGAAATGGAAAGGGCTCTGTTGGTATACTTCATTTGTTATTGAATTTTTGCAGAACTGAAATTAAGGGATAACGTGGAGTCAGCTGGTCATATGCAGAATAAATCCTGACGTGGTGATCAGATCTTTTTGTGATAATCAAATACTAACTGTACATTATCCTGCTTATTATATGGGGGGGGGGGGGGGAAACATTTTGTTTTTGTTATGTAATGAAAGATGAGACCATGCAGTAAGGTAGTACAGAAAAAGTGTTTGCCAGAGTCTGTTCAGTTATATAAAATTAGTGGCCAATTATTTCTAGTTTCCACTGAGCGGTATGGTTGAGTACAGTATGATATGCAATTATGTCCATTTCCATTGTGAACGGTTCCAAAATAGTAAACCGTAACGTACCACTTTTTTGGTAGCCTTCCGTAAGGGTATCTAGTACAGCAAAGGGTACTAAAGATTGATTGGTTGACTGGAATCGTCACCTTTGCGTTATACAAGGGGATCCCCTTCAGCCGTATGTGAGTTATTTACATCAGAGTGCGCAAACCGAAAAAATATAGGTGTATTAAAACTCAAAGATGCAGTTTATTTGATACGCAGATTTCGTAGCTCCAGGCGATCACAGGGTGCCCGATGCTTATGTATCCGCTTAGAGCAGCCTCAAGCTCGGCTAGTCCTTCTGACATTTGCCGCTGGCTCTGACGTCTCTTATGTTTAACTTTATATATTTATTTTGAACTTGAACATAGTGCTGCACTGACGCTTATCGGGTAAGGGTACTGATGGCTGTACCGTACTGTGCTGAGCCGTACCGCTCAGTGGAAATGAGCCATTATATTTGACAGCACAATGTAGTCTGTTCTAAGACAATATTCCAGATAGTCCTGTAATAGAATGCCCTAATGAACTGTGACTTGTGAAATATATTTACTGATTTGAGAACATGCTAGTGAATTATGCAGAGCTCAACAGTAAGTTGTTGTTATTTCCCCCCTCTGTTTGCTTAGTCTGGCCAGTAGTTCAGATTGCTCTGGCGATATTTAAGTGGCACACAACACAATTGTAGATTTTTGTTAATAATTCTGTGATAGCAGTTGAAATTTAAATGTATACTTTTATATTACCCATCATCATGTTTTTACACATCTGTTGCACTTAGTAGTTTTTATAATTATATTATAATAATACAAGAAGTAAAAAATGCTTACATTAGCAGAGTATAAAAAAGTAAATGTGCCACGATAGGTCAAGTGACAGTTCTGGCTCAGCTGTCTCACACTGGCCCTGGGCCACTCTTACTGTTGAGCTCTGCTAACAATAGTCATCTTTTAAAGTTCCCTAGATCTGCCTTCTTCCTTAACTGCCATCATAGATTAGAAATATGGGCTGTTTCTCTAATGAAGTAGAATAAAACGCATTTGGCCCATCCTCTGCACAGTGTCTGCACATTTGCCCCCTCACTCCTTCACTCACATCTGTCCTCACCCTGCCCCCCTCCTTCAGCCTAGCAATGACCCTCTGGAAGATGCAGAGCTTCGCTACGCACTCACAATGAGCCAGGAGACTCACCAAAAGGTCAGGGAGCAAAAATTCCTCTAGGTTACTGTGGATGACCTCTTCCTTTGCTATCCTCTTCCCTTGCAAATCACAGATCAGCCTGAAATAATTTATGCTTCAGAATGATCATCAAACAATTGAAATGTCTAAGAAATACCCAGTAAGTGCTTTTAAAAAGGTTACAAATTTCCGTTGTTCCTTTTTGTGTGTTGAGCTTACCTCTTGTTAATAATTTCTCTTGTCTGACGCCTTCTGAACAAATTATTCACTTTTGCATGATGAAATCAATGACTGAAGTCGAAAGTACCTCTAATTCTCAGTAATTGTTCATTCTTTGTAATTCCATCAGAGCTTATCAATGAAATGTCAGAGTAGATGAACCGCCCACTACTTTCAAATGTTGTTGATTTGTGCCTAACCGAAGCCATGAAGCACAGCTCTGAAGCTGGTGAGACATGGGAGTCAGGTTGCCTCAGTTCAGTTGACTCCATTTCCCATCAGCCCACAGAACGTGGTTCACTGTGTTGATGTGACGGTGGTGTGTGATTGGCAGGAGGAGCGTCTGCGCAGGGGAGACGACCTGAGGCTGCAGATGGCCATCGAGGAGAGTAAGAGGGAGAAAGCCAAGCCCGAGGAGGTGTGTGATTGTGTACGATTGTGTCAGCTAGAGTTCATGCCTGACGAGTTGTTGTTCTAGGATGAGAGAGTGAGGTGTACACATGGTAGTGTGTTGTGTTACCGAGGGTTGCGTGTTTGTGTACCTGCCTCTCACTCTCCAAGAGTTACCTGCTCTGTCTGTGTCTCTCACCCTGCGTACGCGCTTTAGCACAGCGATGTGTGTGAGCTTGTTTCACTTCCTCTAGAGTTTCTTCCTTCTTGCCATTTCGCCACACTAGCTATTATTGAACCACTTGCAAGTGTAAGTGTCTGTCCTCGCTGTACAAACAAGCTTCCCCTTTCACTCTTTTGCTTCTCGCGCTCTTTTTTTCAAAATGAGGACGTTCTTACTGACATGTCTCTCTCTCAGTCATCTCTGATGGAGTTGAGTGCTGTAGATCCATGGGGGGCCTCTGCGACGGGCTCTGCTGGACCCTCTCCGCCTCCTGCTTTGGCTCCTGCGTCCACTGCTGGGCCGTGGGGCCCTGCCGACCCATGGGGAGCCGCTTCCCCCGCCTCTCCCCCGAGTGCAGACCCCTGGGGGGGAGCACCAGCAACAGTAGCTCCGGATCCATGGGGTGAATCATCCTCTAGGGTGAACTCTGACCCCTGGGCGTCCACAGGTGAGAGTGCCGAGGATGTGTCCTCCCAGTATCCCAGTATGTCTTCGCCCTGGCTTTTCCTCTTTATTCATAGTGTCCTCTGTTCCTTGACCTCTCCTTGTATCCCCTCCAGCTGTGACCCCTCCAAGTGCCGACCCATGGGCTGCCTCAGTGGCTCCGGCCCCTACCCCGCTCTCAGGGTCAACAGATCCTTGGGCAGCTGAAGGAGCCACCCCTGTCACTGATGGTCTGACCTCTGACCCCTGGAGCGGCTCAGTTAAACAAACTAACGGCACAGGTATACTTGCACATGTTAATGCATAGATGCACTTATCATAGGGAAAGACCGGAAAGACTTTATTGGCCAATAAAGAAATGTGCTGTTCACACTGGCAACGCTGGCAATGAGTAAATGCATCTTCTGCGTCAGAATGTTATGATTGGCCCAGAGCCACTGATTTCTTTATTTTATTTCGATGAGTCTACATCTACATCGGCAGTAGAAGTCTTACATCACTGCGTTATGAATTTGTACATGCTTATACTTGTAATCTTCATTCTGCATTCACAAAGCATCATTCTGGCAATTTACTGGTAATGTCATGACTTCTCAAGTTGATAGAACGAACAGACCCGAGTCTGACCCGAATGTAAACGCCATTGACGTATGCACACCCTGCAGCCCGGCATTGGTCTGAAAAACGGGGGGTCCTATTGACTGATTTGGCTGCTGCTCCATTACTTTCATTCAGTTTATTTATCTATTAGCCTATTACTTTATATATAGTGACTGATGGATACATTCCTGTGTTTAGCTTTCATTTGTAACCAGTGGATTTGAAATATAAACGTGACAGTTTTATAAAAATTAAATCTATGTTACAGAATCATGTTATTTACCCCCTCTCTGGTGAAGGGCTTCTGACACAAAAAAAGAAAGCCTTGACATGCAGTGTATGTGAGTGGATTTCCTGATGGATCTTAAATAAGATTTCTGAGGTTACGAAGATATATTTATGTGCGTTTCTCAAAAATAAACAACGTACAAGTAGACTACAAATCCTGGAAATTGTAAAAGAATTTGGGTCTCATTAGCCCGATCTCAAGGCAGTTCTTACATATTTTACGAGGTGGCCAGATTTTAGCAGAAGCGTACATGTTTTATGAATTGCTAATTCTTGGCCTAGACACCCCACCACTAAACCCACACATCAGTGGGGTTTAGAGAAATTGTACAAAATGTAAGAGTGATGTCATAGGAATTGGTTGTGAGACTGTTGGTCTAATCAGGTTCGTTTAGGCAAAGCACATTCAATTGAAGTTTTGGACCCGTTTGGGTCTCGGATCTTAATCCCTAATTCTGCTTTCTGTTGTTGGTAATTCTTTATCTGGACACAACACTGTTCACAAACTGTGTGGTATCGGCGTTTGGTTTCGGAGCATTTTTATGAGAACAAGTGCACTATCAAGTCTAATAACTAGTATCGTTTTCTTTCCCTTAACTGTACATTTACATTTTCTATAAGAAACAAGTAAACCAGAAGTCATTCATTTCCAATAGAAAGTAGATTGCGGATATTGGTTGTTAGCCTGTATGGTGCATCCCAAAATAAACAAATGCTTGTCTAATAATATGGTATTGGTAGTATTGGTCAGCAGTGTGTTTAATGCAAGTCTTAGCAAAGGATCCTGTGGACAGCAGTGTTGTTTCTTTTGTTAGTCATTCAACAGATTGCATTGTTACTCCATTTACACTTTTGATTCTTTTTGCCACACAGCAGATCTAGAGAGAAGAGGCTCCTCGGTGATGGGAGGCGATGCTGGAGGTGGAGGCAGCACAGGCTCCCCAGTGCCCTTTGATCTTTCATCGCTCGGTTCCTCCTTGCCTGTTCGAAAAACGCCAGAGTCATTTTTGGGTCCCAATGCTGCACTCGTGGATTTGGACTCGCTAGTATCATCAAAACCCAAACCTAAACAACCACCACCGCCAAGCATCTCCTCCACATCTCACAACCCCTTCCTACAGACACAGGGTTTGTATTTAAAACAGCGCACGTTTAGAGAGAAACCAAGTTTTGTTTATCTCTAACATTAGTTTTCTCCTTTACCTTTAGGTCCCTCCTCAACAGGTATGGGAGTTACCCCAGGCAGTACCATTTCCAGTAGAGGGGTGTCTCCGACCCCACCTTCTGCTTCTAATCCTTTTGGCGCAACCCCGATGGCATCTATCTCCCCACAACCTTCTTCGCTCGGTCTGAGCCAGCTCCGTACAAGCCCCATTCCCCAGAATCCTATGCTGGGTCACATGCCACCACCAGCAGTGGGAATGGTTCATCCGGGGATGGGCATGCCAGGAATAGGGGTCCCTATGGCGGCCCCTGGTATGGGCATGGGAATGGTACAGTCCAGCCCAATGGGCATGCCTTTTGGTGGAATATCCCCCATGGGTCCCGCAGGAAATCCCTTGCCAATGGGCCCTGGTGGCCCCGTGCAGCCTACACTGATTTTGGGCGGGCCGTCGGGGGTCGGCGGAGTGATGGGAACAGGAGGATCTATGGGAGGTGGAACAACAGGCACAAGCACCAATCCTTTCCTTCTTTGAGAGATTTCACCAATCCCACGTGCCCTGTCCACTAATTTCAACCAATCCAAACCTGCCCTACCAACACAAACAGTTTGTGTTTGACAAAAAGAGAAATGTGTGTACATCTCTATATTTAATGAAAAAGTAAAAACAAAAATGTGTTATTTTCTTTCACAAAACAGCATTTCAAAAAGAATCTTTGGTTTTCATTTTATTTTACACAGTATTTGAAGTCTATTTATTTCCCTTTTATTTTTTTGACAGACATGGATGATTGGTGGGTTCATTCAATGAATGCAGGCTGTTGATATTGTTGTGTTATTCGGATGATTGTTATTGTTTAGAAACATGAAGATAAGGGAGGAGGAAAACAAGCCACTAATGAACTCAATCATACACCCCTTTCTCCCCCTTTCATTGAGCCGTTGACCCTCTGATGAAAGAGTGCATGAAGGATGACTGTGATAGGCTCGCCCTGAACAGACTGAGAAGAATTCAGCTGTCTGTTTTATTCACAACTCTAGTAAAATCAAAAAATCATTCAATGGATATATTACTTTTAATTTAATTTAATGTGTAATCTTGTGTAATTTATTTTAATCGTATGTCTCTGACTCCTGGGATCGATTACACCAAGGAAAATCGCACTGGAATTTGCTATTGAAACAGTTGCCTGCTTGGTCTCCGTCGACCACCTGCAAAATTTTAGTCCATGTCAAGTGGTACACATGAAGAGATACTGTGTGTGTGTGTGTGTGTGTGTGTGTGTGAGAGAGAGAGAAAGAGAGTGTGTGTGCTTGTATGATGTGTCCATTGTTTTCACTCGGTCTTGTGCTTCTGATGGGGTTTTATCAGCATAGTCTCACTTTCAGCACTCTTAACTTGTTATAAGGGTCCTTCTTTTCACACATTTATTTTTTGACCGTTGTAAATCAGAGCATTAATTTGACACCTGTTCACGTGAAAATCAGCCTGTCTTTGCATTTCACTTTGCATCAGCACATTTGTTTCCTTGAACATTTACACAAAGTGGGAAAGTGTTAAGGGTTTTGGAAAAAAAATGTACCTTGAATGATTATGGGAAATCACATAAAATTTGGGGACTGAATGACATGATCCATGCTGTTATTCTTTATTTACTTTTAATGAATTATTTTATATATATGAAAATTTTAGAGACATTTCTCTATTGGCTATGGTCAAAAATCGGGTGGTGTTGACTGTGAACATTCACATTTAAAAATAAAATGGAGGGGGGAAAAAATCAAAGAACTTTAAGAAATAAAAATAAAAAAATCACAAAAAAAAGTCTAAGCTTTTTTTTCTTCTTCTTTGGTATTAATTTGCTTTTAAACGACAGTTAAAATGACAGGCATCAGACCATTATTTTTATTTTTTTTTGTTTTTAATTGAAAACAAGACATTTGCTATGTGACAAAGTGTAATAATATAAAGCAATAAATGTCATAATTGATTTCAGTCAAAATACACCCATATGTTTTGCCATAATATACCTCAGTACTGTTAAACTGCATTTTTTCTCCCACAAATTGTTAGTGTACATGTGCAATTATTTCTTTGGTCAAAACGTTCTTTCAATAGGTATTAAATTGATTAAAGTGTCAGGAAAGCCTGTGACAGCATTCAGCAAAAACTGAGCCATTGTCAATAGGCTAAGGCTTTGGAAGTGCTAATGTTATTTACACTGTAATATGCAGACGTACAAAGGCAGCCTGGCGTGGATCGATCCACCCCAACCTTCAAGGTCTGGAGCAGTTCAGAAACAAACATGATAAATATTTCGCATTGCAAGTTTTGGTTAACCTCACAATCTGATGCTGGCTATTATTGTTCTCCAGCACTTCAACATGGAGTTGACTACAGCAGCACCATTGTGCCACATCAAAGGAAACTAACAGCTGAATGATGATCGTTCTTACGATTGTGCTGCTTTTGTTCCGCATATAAATGAAACAAGATGAATGAGTTTAGCCTCACCTCCTTTTTGACAGATACTTATGTCTTTTCTCATTAGTTGGCTCATGTTTTCTAAATTATTCAATCAAAGAATCCCAGTCAAAATCGTCCTGGATTTCTTCACTGTTGATTTTCTTCAAGTGTGGGCGTCCTGTTGGGGTCAGTGGTTGAGTTTGAAGTGCTGTATGAGACAATGGGTAAAACAGTTAAAACATTCTCCAAAACAACGTCTTGATGTTCTACAGAAGTCATGGAATGCTTAGAAACTGCATGATTGTGAGTAACCTAGTGACAGGATTTTTATTTTTGGGTGAACTTTCCCTTTAAGTTTAGATGCACTGTGGTCCGGTAAGGATTAAAGGGGTCTGTTGACGTACCGTTAGGAGTCAGAGGCTGGCTCGTGGTGGGCTGCAGCCCTGGGGATCTCTGTGCCATCTGGTTCTGGGTGTGAGGGGTCAGGGTTCTCCTGGGGCTTTGAAGGGGAGTTTCACCAGTGCCAAGAGGGAGCTGAGAGGGGTAGATGAGTGGAGAGGGTTGAGTTAAACTAGCCAGACTGGGAGGGTTAGTGGGCGGCATATTTACAGGAGGTGGGGCCATTTGTCCGAAAGAGGAGGGCCCACCAGAGGATGAGCTAATGAGACCCTTATGAGTGAAGAAACGGTTGAGTGAATCACAGAGCGAGGTGAAGAGCGTTGAATCCAACGCCCAATCACAGAGCTCGGCCTGCCGCATGCTCTCTACCAGGTCTGCATGAGAACAACACAGACAGAAACAGTTCATTAAATGACGTACAGCAGTTTTGTAGTATTTGAAATGCATTCATAAATTAAACCTTTAAGCAACATCACATTTTAATAACCTGGTCTAAAAAAATGCAACTATTAATATTATTTTATTTATTTTTTTTGCAAAACAAATTATTAGGTATACACATTTTTTTTTTTTTCCGATTGAGTTCCCACACTTATTAATTTCCAATCTTCTTCCAGGCTTTTTTTAAGTTGTCACATTATTCTTTAGGAAATCGTTCATTATTATGACAGTTGTGCTGCTTAATGTTTTTGTTTGCTTATTATATTTATTTCAAAGTTTGTTTTAAAAGTTCAGCATTTAGTGTAAGTGCATGGGTATTAATAATACATCCACATAATTATGTACTTAAAGGTGCTGTATGTAAGTTTTTGACTCTACCAAAGCAGATATTTAAGAAACATGCAAAGTTAACATATTTGTTTATCTGAAAAACAATGCTACGGTGAAGTGTTCTCCTTTGAAAATGGGCGTTCCGGTCCGGAATGTGGTCTCTGTTTTGGTTTCTGAAACCCACCCCCTGCCAGTTTACCCAATTGTATTTCAGCACCCCGGGTTGCCAGTTGGCAGAAAATACAGTACATATCGTTTAATTCATTGTCATGTGCGTTCGTTCCTGTTGGTGTCATCAATCATGGCAACCTGAGTGTGAATCAAGTCAGAAAAGGAGGGGCCGGGTGAAAAACCCCTCTCCAGTATTTTGAATATGGACTGCAATACCTAGTTCAACCACAAGATGTCAACTCTACATACAGGACCTTTAAAAAGATATAATTTTTTGCATACAGCGTAGCAATTTTCAGTCAAATGGCAACTTGGCTGTTTTTAGTTTAGAGTATAAGAAGATTGCAACTTGCCAAGTTACAACTTCCCAACCTTGGAAAAATCCATAATGGTAACTAAAATATAACTCCCGATTGGAAAGTGAAAGCATGTACACTACATCTGAGTACTGACCAGGGTGACTGGTGAGATCAATGTTAGCCCAGTCCAGACTATTTGCAATTCTAAAACTCTCTCTCAAAGAGTCAGCGTTGCTGAACCAATCTGCAGGAACGGCTGAAAGGGAAAGAGAGAGAAAGAGAGGATCAGGACACTCATATCCCCATCAACACATCTCTACTGAACGGTTCAACTCACCATTACTGTGCAGCAGCTTGTCAGGCTCATTGTTGGTGTTTGGATGAATGTTAGAGTTCTGGTTTGGGTTGTGGATAAAAATAGAGTTAGTACTGAATGTATTTGGGTTGAAGTTGCCGTTGGTATTGAAGTTTGGGATAAGAGTAGGGTTGGGGTGGGCGTACTGGTTCATGTTAGGGTTTGGACAGGGGCAGGGGGAGAGAGGAGGCAGAGTTGGTGTGTGGAGTGGTGTACTGTCATGGGTTAGTCCAAGTAAACTATTAATGTCCGCTATAAGAGAGAGAGAGAGATCAATAAACACAACTAAACTGAAACATCTTACATCGACTTGATTCTGAATCGAAATAAATGATAAACCAAAAGAGTGGCATAACTGATTCACTTACATTGTGAGGTGACCCTGTCTCTCACAGAGCGACAGAGGGACTGGAAGGAATTGTAGAGATCTGGTAAGTTCAAATCAGCGAAGGAGAATCGCAGCGTGGGATCAGCGAGAGGGTTCGAAGGGAGAGATGAAGGTAGCGGGATACTTGGACGTTGCTGTTGAAATTTAATCAGCAGAGATATATTTGAGAGTTATATACTCTGTTCTGTCATTACTAAATAAGACATTATTTACTCATCCTCACACCCAAACTCCAACTTATTCTCTTTCATGAAGCACAACTAAAATTTCAATGCGAATTCACACCCCAAAAATGAAAATGTTGTCATTATTTTCTCATGTTATTCCAAATCTGTATATGTTTCTTTCTTCTGTTGAACACAAAAGACAATGAGCAAATTAAAGAACGCAGATGCAGTCGGTTCGTTTTCGATTATGACCAACACAATCTACCAAAAAGGAAATTCGTGCAGCCGTGTCATGTGCAAATTGGGGCTAAAACATGTTTTTGTGTGGTGTTTTATAGGGAAATTCCTACTAAGGCATAAGGTCAGCTGACAAAAGAGGGCTATTAGTAAACTGCTAGCTCCTAAGTTGACATATATAGAATATAAACCCTCTATTTGAAGTCAGTGTTTGGTTAAGTTATATAGAAACAATAACGTTAATGACATCTAAGCACAGTTTTTGTGGTTCATACAACTTCAAAGTTGGCACCTATTTTATAAATGCATAGTATAGATCTAATATACCATAGACACAAATAATACCATACAGATCTGGGATGACATGAGGGTGAGAAAATTATTAAATTATTCCTTCACTATATTCACTATAAATGTAAGCAATTCTAATGTCTACCAGACCCAAACTCTCTTTTGTTTACCACACGCTCTCATTTCCTCATTCTCAGACCTCAAGCTCTGCTATAAGAGGATCTTAAGCCTTAATAGAAATAGAAAATGAAATGACTTTAAACCTTGCAAGGAGGGGGAGAGAACATGCTTTTGGTGTCTGGCTGAGGTGGGAGGGGCTCTGCTTGACTGACAGGCACTTCAGCCTCTGAGAACGGAGCCTGAAAGAGAGACATCAGTGAGTGAAATACTGAGCATATCACAGGTGTGATGAATATACTTCATGTGACATACTCTTACCTCCTCCTCCTCCTCTTTAGGATAAGGACGTTTGACTCCCCTTGGATGGGCTGAGTCAGGCGGTACATCCATCGTCCAATATGAGCCCTAAAACAGATGACTATTTTAGCGTCAATATAAGTAAGCAACGGAGTGGATTTGATAGTGTTACAATAATATTTCTTATAAACTTTAAATATTAATGAACAAAATAATAAAACATTTTGGCTACATCACCTTCCCAGGATCGCTCTGTGGTCGAGGAACTTTCCGGAAACATTTATTGAGGGACAAATTGTGTCGAATCGAGTTCTAGGAGATAAAAAATAAAAGGTGTCAATATATACATACATATTTAGCATGCATTATTATACAAAGTATAGGTAACACTTTATGTAAAGCCTTTATATGCAGAGTTATTAATGGTATAAACCATTTTAATTTTGAAATGCATTATATATTGTTTTAAATAATTATAATACATTTTGAATGCATAGCATAACAATGAATTCATAGGTTTGATCAGTGTTGTGGTTACAGTTATTCGTGAGATTGTACATTGTGAATTACAGAACATAATGCATTAAAATTACTGTTATATATGAAGGCTTTAGGGTCAAGAAATGATTACTTTTATTCAGTATGGATGCATTAAATTAATCAAAAATGACTGTAAAAATACTCATGCTACAAATGATTTCGGGTTGCTGTTCTTTTGAACTTGCTATTTGTCAGGATCTTGAAAATTCATTGTGGTTTCCACAAAAACGTTAAGGATCACGACTGTTTCTAACATAAATAAACATGTAACATTCATTTAAAAAAGTGTCTTGACATGCAAATCAATGTATTAGAATAAAATCCAAAGAACTAACGGCTGCTGAAAACTCAGCTTAGCCATCACTAAAAAATGTCCTAAAATCAGTTTAAAAACATGACCAGATTCTTCAGATAATCAGCACCACTTCCAGTTAAAGAGAGTCACATATCATTTAGATTTAGTCTGAAGTGGAAGAGATTGCATCACATTTCCTGTAAAATATCCCTACACACACACCTACAAACACCTACAAAATCTGTTATAAATCGCGTATCATCGCTATGAAAGCACGCAAAAAGCAGCCTATTTACTTTGACACATTTTGACGGTAGGATATGATGCAAAACCACCAAGTCATAAAAAGGATCAAGACATTTCCTCTCACCCTCGTACCTTCAATATACATCTTAATCATTATGGACATTAGTTTTTAGTGCTGCGATTTATAAAAAATAAAGAAATAATTAAATACGAAAGTTTTTTGTCTTGGCAAAAATTCAAAATTATTATTTTTTCTTAAAAACATTTTTCTAGGAAATAATTTAAGGAAATATGCTTTAAGTTTTATTTTCAAGAGTGCATTTTCTTTCATTATGATTTCAGGAAGTGTTATGATATCACGGACGTCATATCTTCCTGATTTACCCTAATATACAAAAGAACTGCTTTCAGCTACACCCCTATTCCTCAACAGTTTCTTTCTAGACTTGTTTTTGTAAATCAACAAAGGTGTAAATCCAAACCACAGGCCCAGTTTGAACAGGACTGCATACAAAACTCTGCCTCGACGCTCTGTTTAACACAAGGAAGTGGTCATGTAGTGGTCTGGCCTTTACCTTCCATCCTCTTCCTGCTCTGCTGTAAAAAGGAAATGTATTGCTGATCCATGTGTAAATATCATTCAAACTCAGCTTCATTCCAGGAGCAGAACTTATGGCCATGGCTATCAGAGTGCCATAGCTGTGAGGGGGTTTCACTTTGGAGTTAGATCCAGGGGACGGTGTAGGTATGGGAGGGATGTCCTTCTCTCTTCCTCGTTCTTTTTTTCGCTCCACTCTTTCTTTGCCTGATCGCAAAGTGCTGATTCCCAGCTGAGGAAGCCAGTCAATGCTGGTCAAACTAGAGTCTAGTTCAGAAGTCATGCTGTAGGGGAGATCTGAGGTGCAGAGAAAACTAATTATTATGTAACACTGCGTGTTAACCCATGCTGTGGAAACACTATGACTGAATACAAGAATATTATAATCTCAATCTTACTTTTAAAACCATTAAGTAATGTTTTGGCAAGCAAACACTTAACTTAATGCATTAGTCACTGCACACCGTATGGTTTAAACGTTTCAGGTCTATTATTATAAGTATCCCACTATAAAAGATTAATATGCGTGTTCAAGTATAAAGGATGAGTGAGAACATACCTCTCTGTTCTGTCAAAAGGCCACAGGCGTCACGCTGTGTTAATTTTTAATGCTGTCATCTGTTGCACAGAAACATCTGAGGGATCTCCGCAAACGCTTGTTTATCTTCCTCTTTTCTCGTCTCGCTTTTATCGCCGCATTCGTTCGCTATCTGAAGCGCCTAAGCTACACGTTTTGTATGAAATGTCTGTTTGGGAGAAGAAAAAAACTGTCGGAAAAAGTTCTTCCCTTTCTTTCTCTTTCCCCTCCCGTTCTGCCTGTGTTGAACGTCACACACTCCACCCTCCGTTCGACATTTGAGAAGCCCTGTTTCTCCTCCTCTTGTGGCTGCACTTGTATGGCAAGCCGTTTTAACATTTATTCTACAATCCGCACTAGTATCTATTTCCATGTTACTAGTACTTATTTTTTAG
>JAUCMU010000030.1:9118970-9145672 GCA_032275025.1 Enteromius treurensis | reverse complement strand
AATGTCTGAAGCGACAAGAGAAACATACGAAATGTGCAGAGCGGTGGGGCGCGAGGACCGGGATTGAGAAACGCTGAGTTAGCATTTCTTGTAATTGCTGATCAGTCCTTCACCACAGCCTGAAAGAGGTTTAGCCCATTCTCAGTACAACTTTAATTCTGTAATGTCTTGTGAACCGCTTGCTTCAGATACTCCCAAAACATTTCAGTTGGATTAAGGTTGGGACATAGCATTTCCAAAACATGAACTCTTCTTTAACCATTTCTTTGTCAAACAACTTGGTGTAGTTGTATTGCTGGATGGCCTACCATCTTTTAAGACACAGTTCTGGGACAGAAGTCCTCATATTATCTTTTAGTATTTTATGGTATTATTCAGAATTTATTATTCCATTTATTGGCCCAGATGCAGCCAAACAGGCCCAAACCATGATACTACTACCACCACAGTGTTTCTCAGATGGGATACGTTTCTTAAACTGGAATTCAGTGCTTTCATTTCATCAAACAATGTTTCTCATTTGAACCTAAAAATTATTTTTTCAATTCATTCGTCTATTAAACCATTCTCTAATAGTTTTCTGGTTTGTTGACTTGATCTTTATCAAACTGCATAGGGCCAGCAGTGTTGTTTTTTGTTTGTGAGCAGTGACTTTCTCTGTCTTTCGGATAAAAATGTTAAACCAAGGTCCTGACTCTCTGTAGTCAACACTGGCCCTTGTCGGTCATGGCCTCCCAATAACCTCCTATTCACTCGATTGGTTCTCTCTCTCCTTTCCACCTGTAGCTGGTTTGTCGTGAGTGCACTGGTGCTTTTGTCACAATGGGGGTGGTTGGGGAGAGACCCCTCCCACATGATTTTAAAGCACTTTGGGTGTACGCAATACACGAAACACTATATAAATGCCTCATTCATTCAACTCTGCCATTCACTCAATGATTGTGCAGTGTTCTTCTGATGGTGGACACATGAACATTAACATAAGTCAATTTGAGAATAGTCTTGCGTAGCCAGACATTCAGACTGACGGGTGAATGTCTGGAATTCATAGCCGCTTTCTTTTGCGAGGCCCGCCCATAAGGCCGTTTGATCGACATGTCAAACAATCGATCACGGTTCGTTTCATTCAGCGTCACGTTTCGGGGCGTGGAAATGTCCCCACAACAACAAAACGGCGTGCAACAGACAGTCAGATAGAAAATCCTGATGAGACGCTTGTGGTAAACATCTGTTTGAAGCATATCTTTCCACTCTTTAACACCCACAAGCAATTCTGAAGACCCGAACACAATACTGAATCGGCCAGCTTCTATGTCAGCGTCTGTTGTTTCAAGTTTGTAAGCAAACGTGGATGACATCCCCTTCTGAGTTAGGTCCTTCACTTGATCTTCCATAATAGATAGGAGGAGACACACAACTAGTAAAATTGGATCGCATACTTTTGAGAATCCAACGTTTAACTGATCTTAATAAATGCTTATTGTCACTCATGTAAACACGACAGGGTTTTTTCCCGCAATTACACGTCTGCGCTTTGTTTCTCGGCGGACCGAAAATAAACGCGACACTCGCGTCCCCCGGAAATCCGCTCAAATTCAACCAATCAGATGATGACTTCGACACTGCTGAAGTGCTTCCAGAAAAGTGTACCATATGCATCAGATGTTCAGCCAATGCTCCGTGGGCGTGACGTCTGAGGCTGAGACTAATTTGAGAAAGACCTTTATGGCGCTTTTCCACTGCGTGGTACGACTCGAGTTTGCGTTTCTTCAAACAAAACAGCTGTGTCAGATCCTTTGCTGGCTGTGCTGATTTAAATCTAGCAGGTCTGTTGTGTCTCGTGTCGCAAGTTCAGTGACACAGTAATGACGATTTTCTCCGGCCAATCAGTGACCAGTAGAGTTTAAACGTCACGTTTTGATAACGGTTCTGCTCGCTTGGAACCTCGGCTGAGTTGGTACTAAAAAAACAAAAAACAAAAGTGAGCTGTACTGAACCGTGCCGTACTATGCAGTGGAAAGCACCATTAGATACTTAGAAGTTACCCTGGAGCATTTGCAATTTCATGAAACATAACACCTCTTGCATTAGAAGTGATCTTTGTTGACCAACCGGGACGTTGGTCTTGATTTTCCTCCACTATCGGGTCTTTAGAGATGGTTTTACAGACTGATGAGCAACAACAATTCTCTTTCTGTTTCCTTTGTTCCTGCCCTGATTCAATTCCACAAAAGTGATCAGACTTCGATAAATCCTTTTTTGTTCATTTAATATTAAGTAAATTTTGATTTAAATAAATTGATTATTCGATGGTAGTGGTTCGTATCTCAGCTTGTCTAACAGACATTTCTTGCTGGACGAGGGACCATCATCTTCAGCAGAACCGCTTGTGCTTCAATCAAAGCCATTGTTTCATCACAGTTTCACCATCCAGGCACATCAACCATAACTCCTTCAAAAACAGCCAGAAACCTTGGAGTTGTGATTGATTGGTCAGCCGATTTTCTCAGACCACATAAACTGCGGTCTTGCAGATTAGCTTTATTCAACATCAAGAAGATCAGGCCTTTTCTTTCAGAAGATGCTTCACAACTCCTTGTTCAAGTTTTCTGTGCCATCCAAAGAGACCCACAATCACTTTCACAGACTTTTACATGAACTGCTCTCTCCTGGTGGAATGACCTGCCCAACTCAATCTGAGTTACTAAGATTTTAGCCGTCTTGTAACTCCTAGTACTCTCTATTCTATTCTTTAAGAAATATAAATAAACTGGTCTCTTTTAGACACACTCTTTGTATACTCATTTGCTATGGGTATTTGAGTTCTCGCCTCTTTGCGCCTGCATATGTCTGCATATGATTTACTGTACTCTACTCTCACTCCTGGTCCTTCAGATCATCTGAGCTTGGTCTATCCACTGTAGGTGGTAGGTTGTTTAGTGTAAATGCTCCTAAAATGTTGCAATCGCTACACCTTGCACTTCATATTTTATCATCTTTTGTCTACCTTCAAGACTCGGATAAAAAAATTTCTTTTCAATTTGTATTTATGATATTGGGGCTATCGTTGGCCTTGTGTTTTTGTATTGTCCACTTTAGGGGGTGGAGCAATGGAAAGGCACTTAATGAATAAAACTACTTCTTAAACCAAGATCTTCTTAAACCAAGGATCTTTTTGAATGGTGTGCATGTTTAAATGTTTGTAAAGTTTTACTTAGTGCTTTTTCTCTGTTCCGCAGGTCAAGGAATTGCTGACATCGTTTGGCCCTCTTAAGGCCTTTAATTTGGTGAAAGACAGCGCAACAGGCCTCTCTAAGGGCTATGCCTTCTGTGAATATGTTGACGTCAATATTAGTGACCAGGTGATGGCAACACAAATCCATAAGGCCTGTAAACACTCAGCAACTCACACACATTTGTCCTCTGCGTGCACTGCTGCCTGCATTTGTTTTATATTTATCACAAATACTGTTTATTATTGGCTTTATCCATAAATCTTATGAGAAACAAATATTTGGCCATAGTTTTTCATGCCATGAGCTACAGGCAGTGTCAGAGGTGCTGGTTGACACCCATGTGAACCTCTCACAGGCCATCGCGGGACTAAATGGGATGCAGCTGGGTGACAAGAAACTCTTGGTTCAGAGAGCAAGCGTCGGCTCCAAGAACACCACACTGGTAAGGGAGAAGTGTGAATAGTGTATAGTTTATTTAAAGTAGGCTACGTAGACCTTATCTCCTGTTTCTCATCCTCTTTCCCTCTTCCTTTTCTTTGAAGACGGGTATAAACCAGACACCGGTTACCCTTCAAGTTCCAGGTCTTGTGAACAGCTCGATGACTCAAATGGGCGGCATTCCCACCGAAGTATTGTGTCTGATGAACATGGTGGCTCCAGAGGAGCTGCTGGATGACGACGAGTATGAGGAGATCGTGGAAGACGTCAGAGACGAGTGCTCCAAATACGGCCAGGTCAAAAGCATCGAGATCCCACGTCCCGTCGATGGAGTGGAAGTTCCCGGCACTGGAAAGGTTTGAAAACCGCTTGAACATTGACACATTTTAACGTGACATTTTGAAGCACTTATTTATGGTCTTTTTTTTTCCTTTTTTTTTTCTTTGTCTTAGATCTTCGTGGAGTTCATGTCAGTGTTTGACTCCCAGAAAGCAATGCAAGGCTTAACAGGAAGGAAATTCGCCAACAGAGTGGTGGTGACTAAATACTGCGACCCTGATGCCTACCACCGCCGCGACTTCTGGTAGAGACAGGACAGAATCCAGAGAACGAGAGAGACTCGGAGAGACGCAGATGGTGTGATTTCAATCTCTCGGGAGCCCCTTGTTTTGTAGATTTATGAGGTCTGAGAGCGTGTGAGCTTTTTAAAATCTGGCAGACTGAGCATGACTTGTGATTGGTCAGAATGTAGCGAACCAATCATTTGTCATGTTGTTTTTTTGTTTTGTTTTTTTGAAGATGATGATGATGATGACAACGACAACAACGTTGAAGTATGTGCAAAGCTTTAAGATGGGGAAAATGGACCATACCATGTCAGTACCTACAGACAAGGATTCTCTTAGACATGCCACTAAACTTCCAGCTTAATTTCGGCTCATAGTGATTTTACTTTTTCTCAATGTTAAATTCCTGCTCTATCTTCTGTACAGCTCACACACTGGTCAGATAGGAGTGAGAGGAGGATGTAAAGGAGCAAGTGAGGAAAGAGAAATGTAGTTTGACGACTACAAAAATGAATGTTACACTCAAACAAGAAGGTGAGAGGGGGTATTTCAGGAGAGAAGTCTTTGTTATTTGGATATGGTTTTTATTTAGGCTGTGATTGAGGTTTCCTGTGTAAAAGTGTGGAGGTTAAAAGCCAGAGGAGTTTCCAAGTCGTCTTTTGACACCGTACATGTATGAGGTAAAGCTGCTACAGGCATCTATCTTTGTGGAGGGTGAATATTACCAATTACATCTGTACTGTCCTCTATTTCTCCCTTCCTCCTCTCTCTCTTTCATGCTATCTCTCCCTCCTTTTATAATAGTTGTCCTGTTTTTCGTGAACCCTATTTTCCTGGCCCAATCTAACCAAATTTATACACAGTGAAAAAAGATACTTTTGTTTTTTCTCTTGTTTTTCTTTTTATACATTCTGTATCTAACTGTCCACTTCTGTTTTTTAAAACTGTAATAAGCTGAGTTGATTTAATACAATGCGTTTATGTATGAAGACCAGAGAAAGTTCTGGTGAAATAAACTCAATGCGTTTGAATTGACTTGCTACACACTGCATCTGTATTCTGCCAGCAGATAGTGCTAAAAGGCACTGCGCACTTCAAGTAGTGTAGTTTCAATGCGGTGTCTGAGTGTTATGAGCAATGGGTCAGTCCTTAGTCAGTCTGTTTTTAGACTTGGGGGGTGGGGTTTGGGGTTAGGTTGGTGTGTGTTTTTGGTTTTGTCAAAGAAATGAAACGACAAAAATATCAGAAATATGTTTAGTGCTGATATTCATGTGTTTCTATAAGATGACTGGAAATTATGAAATGCAGAGTATTTGAGATTTCTAGGAGTTTAATGTGCTTCACGAACCAGTAGATTCAATTGAATAAAGTCCTCTGCAAAGACTCGGAAAAGTTGTTTATTGGGTGGTTAATTTTAATAAAATATAATATAACTGCATTTAACCGTTTAGTCCATAAATATACGTTTGTGTTTTATCATGAAGAAAATAAATTTGACTGGTTAGATAAAAGTTGTCTATCAGTCTTCTGACAACCTTTTCAGTAAGGTTTTTTCAACTTCACAGTTTTTATGTGCCCTGCTGCAAAAGAGTCACCAGTTTTAATCAGTAATAAGTTTATACTATTTTAGTTTTTTCCAAATTTTCAGCGGGAAATGAATTGGCTACAGTGTAAACCAATAAATGAAACACTTTTGCTGGAAAGTAAAGGCATATTGTGACATACATGCATACTAGATCTGTTTTTGTAAATTTGGCACCGTCTCGCCTATGTTAGCCAGCTTGGTAACATTATCATGGTGACGTTCATGGTGCCAAGTCTTTGAAAGATGTTAATGCATTTAGCTTGTAAAGGAATGGTATGCTTTTTTATTTATTTATTTATTTTTATTTATTTTATATATCATACACACACAGACACAGATAGATAGATTGACTATATATTATTTATTTATTTATTTTTTGTTCAATGTAATAATTTTTACAGCTTTGGAGAGCTAGAAATTCAGAGTATAAAGACATGTTTTTTAGAAAACGTGTTTTAGATGTTTTCTACTGATTCATGAAGTACCTGTGAATGAACATCATGTAATAAATAATTGGCACGTTTTGCTAATTGGTTAATTAGTAAGCATCTTTCTGGCTTAATTATTTTTAACCCATTGATAATGCACTATATTATATTTTACAGCCAGCTCTTTTTTCACCCTTATTCTTTCTCGCATAACCCTCTTTTGATTAAATGCCATCTTTGACTTTCTAAGCTGCTGTATCAGCTGCTTTCTCTCGCTTTATAAACAGTCCTCACTCTCTTTTCTGTCTTTGCAACTGTAACTCCTACGCTCTTAATGTCATTAACAGGTGCTTGTCTAAAATAGCAGCCTTGTCCATACACACACACACACACGCAAACATCAGTGGATCAGCTGACATACACTCGATTTACTTTCCCACAGACATACAAAACTCACACTGACATACACTGGAAACTGTAAAATCTGTCCATGTGCAGATAAATACTTTAGCCTGAACCTTCTGCTTGGTGATTAATCTGTCATACATAGTCTCTACAACCAGTCCCAGTTTTCTCTACCCTCCTTTTTTCCGGTCCCCCTCTCTTTTTTCTCTCTCACTCTCTTTACGTCCCTCCTTCTTCTTCTCTCAGCTGAGGTTCATGTATCTAGTCATCAGATCTGCACACACACAGAACAGGTCAGGATTTGATTGCTCTCACTGTTGCTAAAGCTTGATGGCTTTTCAATGCACTTGCTGCGCACGTGTATACTGTCATAGTTTAATAAAAATATGCGACACAAGCCTTAAACTTCATTTAATAGTTTTCTGCAGCTTATTAAATTATGAGTGCATGTGGATGTATTGAAAAAAGTGCAAATGTATTATTTGCAGACTGCTATATTTGTACTTGATTTTGTATATTAACCCAATTTTTTTTTAAAATGCATTCATAATTCAGTTTTGATTGCAGCCGATACCTGTTAGATGTGTGACTTGATGTGTCAAGACTTTGTGTTTGCTTTTTTTTTTTCTTTGCTATTTGATACTCTACAAACATTTAGGAACTTATGTGGGCGTAATTTATTTTGCTGAGAAACGTTTATACATTGTTTCTGGATACGATATAGTGGACTTAATGTGCAAGCGTGGGGTTGAAGCCCAGTTGCTTTAAATTGATAATTGGTTTCTTCCATTCTGACTGCCAAAAGAGATGTGAGCCGCTTCGCTACGGGTGCAAATGTTTTCCTTTTGAGGCAACTGCTTGCAAATTATACTAGATATTGTAGAAGCGTAATGATTTTGAAGAAAGTTTTGACGGAGATGTGGTAATATATAGAGCTGTGATGAGATCTTGGTGGGTTAATTATAGCCTGTGTGTTACGTTTCCAGGTCGTGTTTAGTGTGTTATATTTCAAATGACTAACTTACACAACATATGGCCCCAAAAAACCTTCTCTCAACATTATCTGTATTTTTAATTGTGCGCCGACTTCAGTTTGAATATATGGAATCGAGATGCTTTTTCTCACAATAATTCAGTTTTAAGCATTCAGCCTGCTATATTTTAATTAATGTATATTGTTTTTTTTTAAGAATAATATATTTTAAATATTTTTGAAATAAGGCTTGTACTCTCCGACACTTTATATATTTTACCATGCATACAGTAAACAAGTAATATTGTGAAATAAAACACTTTTAAATAAATCTTCAATTTCTATTAGATGTTTTCTGTGAAGAGTAATTTCTTCTTATTAGTACATTTTGTGGCAACGTAAAAGTTTTGAATAATTTAATGCAAAAACTATTTGCCAATGGGGCAAACGTTAAGATATATAAAATAGTGCCCTAAATGTTGATAAAATATAATTACATTTTAATTGAATATTAAACCTGTATTTAATAACAATATTCATTTGTTTGTACTATATTTTACCAAACGAATATAGAGATCACTTTAGCTAATTTAAAAATGTATACATGGCGTGTTGGTGAGTGTATCATGCAATCATTTTGGCTATGGGCCACATGCTTGTTTCTAGCCTTGTTGTGTTCTTATTGCTCCTGTGAGGGTGATTGGCCTCAATGAGCCTTGTCTTGTAGTACTCCCTCCGTGTACAGATACAGTGATAACGACTTGAGACCCTCTGTCGGTTTGCCTGTCACACATGAATTAACACCTACTTCTCCACCTGGCTCTTCTTTTCGTCCTCCATTCTCAACAACCTTGCGTTTCATCTCTCAGTCCGTTCGGTCCACGTTAAACTCTTCCTGCTCTCGCATCTTTTTTTAGAGTAGAGAACGCAGCACACCTTGAAACTCTCTGTCCGTAGATCTAATAGTTCTCTGTACACGTAATGCTCGGGTATTTATGAGGCCTTAAAATGGCACAGATCAAACAGGCTGGGCTAAAGTGGGCAGAGTTATGCGGGTATGTGTTGATATCTTGGAGTCGCATCTGGCATAGCTAATTCTTAGACAATGTGACCTAATCGTGACCCGTTATTAACCTTCTCTGTAAGCTTTACTGCCTGTTTGTTTGCTCAACAGAAGACAAAGGTATAATACGGTTTTTAAATTATTAAAGAGATAGCACACCCCAAAATGAATGTCCTCAAGCTTGTTTAAACCTGCATGAATTCTATCTTCTTCTAAAAAATGCATTTTGAAGGATGTTGCATTGGTTATAATGACAATAATGAAATAATGACAGCTTTTTTAATTTTGGGTAGACTATCTCTTTAAGCTTGTTCTCTCTGCCACTAATAACTGGATTAGTTATCACCTTAAAGAGAACTGGGAAAAAAAAGTATGGAAATGTTTTGTTTTTCTAACAAAAATTAGCTATAAACAAGACCTATAAATAATGGCATTGTATTGTAATTAGAACCTTTCCAAGACCTAATTTTTTCAGGTTTGTGCTATGAATGAACATGATATTACAATAAACAAAAGGATATTTTTAAATGAACATTTAAAGTGAATAATTGCTGTTAAACGTGGCAGTTTTTTTTAATTAATTGATGATAACTAATGTATTGCCTGATGCTAACATCTTCCTCTTCATTGTTGCAATTAAATCAAAACATCAGAGCTGCATTAAAATGCCAGTGATTTAAAGAAGCATCTTGAATGGCTTTTCTATATCCCACTGGCAAATTATAATTTTTATATTTAGTAACTAAAGGGAAAATCAATTGTAGATTTCTGCTAACTTTATCCTTCATACCTTCTATGCATGTGTTTTGAATTCTAGTGTTTTCTCTCTCCTTTTTTTCCGTGCAGGTTCATCAAAAAGAGGGATGCGTTGTCTTCTCACGGCTCTTTAAGGACTCAATCCAGTGTCTCTCATCAAGCCGTTCTTTTCATCTACCCATTATTCCTGTCTAGTTTCTTATCAAACCTTTTCTCCTTTGTAGACGTCAGTTAATTCCCACTCTGCGCTCTTCAGAAATGACCCCCTGTCACTTGAATTTCTTGCACCCTGGATTCCTTTTAAGTCACAGCACATTGTAATTCACTCTCATTTCCTGTTCCTTTTTTAGCTCTCTATTAATACACTTCTCATTATCCGTCCATCCGCCCCCAAATTCCAGACTAATCTCTCTAGTATCCTTTTTTTTTTTGCTTTAGTTATTTATTGTTTGCCCCCTTTCTTGACTTTGCCTCTGGGAGTCCCCCCCACCCCTCATCTCCAAGTTTCGTGACTGCCATGTGGTCCAACTTCTTTTTGCAGCAGGATGATGACGGGAGAGTGGGTACGGCAGCTTTGGGTGGAGTTGGCAGTAAGAGCGGGCGCTCAGGTAAACGGTCGAGGCCCCCTCGAATGAGTGACAGCCAGGAAGGCAAGATCAAGCTGGCATTTTTTGTCGCTCTCATAGGCGTGACTCTGACGGTGCTTGGCATGGGCACAGAGTTCTGGGTGGAGCTATCCCAGCCAAAACACTTCAGGGACAACCAGACGTGTGAGATGGCACATTACGGCCTTTGGAAATCATGCGTTCGCACGCTATGGGTGTCAGATATTGACCCAGAGAGAGCGAGCTGTGGACCTGCAGAACTGCCTGGAGGTGAGAGTACACACACACACACTGTCTATATTCACAACAGAATACTTCTCTTTCTACAGTATTTACTTTGTGCGTAACTTCTGGAAGTTCTGTTTCATACTGTATCCCACAATCCATTGTGCTCTTCGAAGTAGCATCTTGACACACTATTCAAATATGTAGTCTGTTTTGCTCATCAAAGCAAAAACACAGTTAAAACTGTTTAACCGTTTTCTGTTTACCTATGTTTACCTAGAATAAATAACCAGCACAACATTGTTAATAATTATTTATTATATAAATATTTGTTGAGCATCAGCATATTACAATGATTTCTGAAAGATTGTGGGACACAGTAGTAAGGAGCACTGAAAATTCAGCTTTGCTTCACAGGCTTAAATAAAATATACAATTGGAGATCATGAATGTTTTATTTTAATAAGGATTTATTAAATATGAATGTTTTTACTATTTCTATTAAGAGCATAAGAAGTTTCTTGCCCCCAAAAATGTATGTTTGGTGGAATTTTTGCATATGTGACCCTGGAAAACAAAACTGGTCTTATGTTGCACAGGTTTGCAGCGATAGCCAGCAAATACATTTAAATGGGTCAAATAATAGATTTTTCTTTTTATTAGGATATTAAGTAAAAATCATGTTCCATGAAGATATTTTGTAAATTTCCTATTCTAAATATAGCAAAACTTAATTTAAAATGCAAAAACCTTTCATTTCCAGGATATGATAATAGTACACTACTTGATTCTTTAAACATGCACCATAATGAGATCATAAGTTATAATGTTGAATAATTCGGCATAAAGCATTTCTTGTTGCATAATGCATAGTTTGACATACTATTTAAAAAAAAACACAAAATACTAAGGAATAATACAAAAATGATAAGATTACCACATAATGATTTAGTAAGATTTTTTTTATATGATTTTAACCATTTAATTTATTACTTGTATAGTTTGAAATGTGAGAACATTACACGGCGTGGTATAGCCAGGGATACGTACATGTATCTAGGTTAGCAGGTGGAGCAGATCTCGCATAATTGTTTTTAAAGGCACAGAGCAACATTCAGCTCCTGTACTGTTAAACCGTCATGTTATTAACGACTTGACTTTTTGAGACACAGGGATATCTGCCTAGTTTACAGTGTTCTGGTTTGTGATATTCATCTTACCTCTCATATAACAACACGCATGAACAGAGAGCCAGGGAGTTTGGTTTGTATGGCCCAGAGGACTGTGATGATGTCTCTTGTAACAGTGCCACTGGTCTGACTGCCAGCCAGTTAAGGAACAGCTCCACTCTCTACTTGAACCTGTCATAACAGATCATTACATGACGACCCTTTAGCTGAGACTGCAGAACAGCAACCTTTGGACAATTTTTTCCTTGCTAAGTAGGCAGGATTTAACCAATTCAGTTTGGTTTCTGCATTGATCAATATATTACATACTGATAATAATAACAAACATTTCTTAAAGGTTTTATGCTGGAACCCTGTCGTTATATAGAGATGCCTTGATTTCATTCCTCCATGATGCATTTTTAAGGGCTCTGTTCAATTTTACATTACTAGCTCTATGCTTATCATATCTAGTGCAGTTCAAAGCAGTGACTTTATTTGATTGTGTGTGTGTGTGTGTGTGTGTGTGTGTGTGTGTGTGTGTGTGTGTGTGAGTGTGTGTACAAATGCATGTATTTAAATTAGGCTGTACAATTAATATATTGGTATTATTAATCTATATTTATTTGTCTTATAAAACATAGTGTATATATAGATATATATAAACCCAGAAATAATAGAGTGTATGTTAAATTTTTCATACCAGACTGACTTTTAACTTCTTTTAACATTAAGAGTTTTAAAATGTGACTGTATAGTGAAATAAAACATGGTTAAAAACATGACTGTGATTCATGTGTACTTAAAAATAAGCATAGATGGGCAATGCAGGAATGTGACCCTAAATCAACTTTGAACAAATTGACAAAATATGGATTGCTGTAGACTGCAGGTCAGTGATTGGTTAATGTTAACTGATGTAAAAATAAAATGAACAATATATTGATGCCTAAAGACACTTTATGTATGTCTAGTTAAAGCTTACAATGATGTTTATATTATTTGTGCTATATCAGAATGTGTATATATGTGTGAAAGTGTGTGTATATATATATATATATATATAGTATAATTATAAGTATATAATTGATTTAACAAATATTAAAGATTATGAAACCATATAAAATCTTATATAAAAAAATATTAACTTTTGTATGATTAGTTGTTGTTTTTTTGTGTGTGTATTTTTTACATCAATTAGGATATGAATTAGTAATATAGCTATACAAATGTGTTGTGGACACTGATTTTTTTTTAATTAGGAGAAAGTTCTGGAAAAAAGACGTGTGAGTGTGTGTGGGGGTCACAGTAAAAGCAGAAAGGTCAGTCATATTGCGCATGGATAAACTGCAATCTGACTGCTGCCCGGTTTCAAGACTAAATATAGAGGACATGAGTGAAAAATCTGGAAATATAAAAAGACGGCAGACAAGCTGCAGAGGACAAGAGAGAGTGAATGTGGATTTGATGTTGTATATATTAACCTGAGTCTGTTCTGCTCTTCATCCTCTCTTTCCATCTGCCTCACTCTCATTCCCTCCCTCTCCATCTGCCTGGCTCTCTCTGTCTCTCTTGTTCTTTCAGTGCCATATGTGAGAGGGCCGCTCTGTGTCCTCGGCACATTAATACACAATGACCCTCACAGGGCTTACAGCAGATAGCTCAAGTGCCTTATTCTGTTTTTCTGACTGATCTTTATTCTTCACCTTTGTCTCACTGTCTCATTTTTCGCCCTCAGAATCCAACTGCACGTACTTTAAATTGTACACTTCTGGAGAGAATGCTGTCATATTTAAGAAAACGACAGAAAAAAGTAAGTTCTTCCTGGATACTCTGCCCTCCTTTCTCTCTGCCGTCTTTGTGCTCTGTTCGTTCTCTCTCCTTCCATGCTGTTTCTCTCATTGAAAACCAGTCATGTGTTTCTGTCTCCTCCCCCCTCTCCGTGTCGCTCCATCTCTCCACATCTCATACTGTGTACAGGCACAGGAATGCGTCATGAGCTCTCTAAGTGCATTGGCATAATTTTTGAATACCCCAACAAAATATATGCCCAGAAGTAAATGGATGGCATTAAAATCTTAAAACCTTTTTTTTTTTTTTGATAACTATAATGAAACGGTTCCATGCATGTTGAAGGTTCTTCATGGAACCATCAGTGCCAATAAAGGACATTTGTTTTTTAGAATATAAATCACCAAAAATAAACATTTCTGTCATTATTTTTGTCCTCTGCATTCATATGCTAGCTTTGTGTTAAAAACAGACTGAAATGTAAGTATTTATTCACAAATCTCAACATTATCTCTGTATAAAAACAAATCCAGATCGGTATGGTTCTTGACTGAATAATTCACGCTGGTATTGTTAACTGGCTCAACGAATTCAATAACCACTTTTACACTGTCGGGCGAGTTCACCCGGTGCTTTCAACAGGCTGGGCAGGGCTAATATCCTCCCCGGGCCAAAAATCAAGCCATGTTTCCACCGCCGTGCCAAAAGCTCCACTGTGCTTCACTAAAACCTGTCCTTTACACTCATTGGAACAATGTCACGCAACCCTATCGTTTCACCAGCTAAATGAACATGATAAGAGCAGATGTTTGTTAACATTTTCTGTTGTTTACAAAGATTTAATTCTAAAAGCATCTATGCTTTACTGGTTTTACAATAAGTGACACATTGATTATAATAAATTAATTTGTCAGAATTGACAATTAGGCACAGAACTAAAGCGGTGTTTAGCCTACCTCACAAAAGAAAGAGGACAGACATACTATTCAGTTGCATCTGTTTCTGATTATTTAGTCGGATCACATTTAGAAATAATAATCATTTTTATATTTCATTAAAAAATAGGACATGAGCAGCAGAGGAGCTCCCAAACAAAAACTTCAATTATGATTCTATGAGCTGCTATGATTATGAGATAAATATAAACATCAGATGCTCAGGTATAAAGAGACAAGTGTACAGGCAAAATAGGTTACTAAATATATACACGGTTGCGATAGCCTAGCCTACATGATTTGTCTGATTTCTTGATGCAGTCATATTTAACATCTTTACTATCATGGTTAGGGCTAGTGTGCATAGTCTTTTGCATCACTTATAAATATGTATGATAATGGGGAATGGGGTAATCCAACCTTTTTATTAGCAAAAGTTTGTACAAAAATTCCTTAATTGACCTATGTGAAATTTGTTGTGCTCTGACTTTGATATTTATATTTCTTAAAAAAAGAAATATTGTTAAAAATAAAAAGTCTGTGAAATGTTTAAAATACTGTTTATACTCTTGAAACCCCCTGGTGCTTTCTAATATCCTTATTTGTTTATATTCTGTATTGTTATTATTTGTTTCCTTGCATGTTCCCTTTTCTGCAGTAAAAAAAAAATCATTAAAAAAAAAATGATAATCCACATTGGATCTCATACAGAACTTATTTCTTACACTCGCTGCTGTCTGCAAAAAAAGTGAGTTTTGTGCTGAAACTATTTTAAAAGTCTCTAATTCTGTTGTTATAGCTGTTAATATAAAATACTCCACTGCGCTGATGCCCTCCAAAGATCTGACTCAAAAGAGCCATTAGTTGATGGAACAGGCGCTGCTGCTTCTCTTCAAGCATGCCGACAACTGACGTCAATATTTTTAGTGAATAATAACTCAATTTTCAGCCTTTTGCTCATATTAAGCTCATGTTTTGGAATATAGCTCACATTTTGTTATAGCCAGTCAAGCTAATAGCGTTCCTCTACTGGTAGATCATAATGCTAGCCACATAAAAATGATGAACTGTTTAAGATCCAGGTTGAACCTCATTGAACACCTTTGGGATAAACCGGAATGCTGAATTTGTGCCAGAACCCATTGGCCAAAATTGGTCCCTGACCTCACTAATGCTCTTCGGTCTGAATGGGAGCAAATCCCTTCAGCCATGTTCCAAGTGGAAAGCCTTCCCAGAAGAGTGCAGACTGTTTGGGAGAGCCATTAATGCCAGTGGTTTTATAATTAAATGCTCAACAAACACAGCAGGGTTTAGTTGCCCACTTATGTTTGCCTATATTGTTCAACGACAGAGAATAATGTCTTAGAACAAATATGACTCATTGATTGCTTTGTTTCTCTCTTAGGTTTGCATATAGCAGGTGCAATGTTGGCTTTGTTGAGTTTGTTTCTGATGATCATGGGCTCTGTGTGTATCACTATGTCTCTCAGTAAGAGCGTGCCCTTCTTCCTCAAGCCTGCTACCATCTGCTTCGTCTTCTCAGGTACCTCTTGAACACCTCATACCTGCATTCGGTGATTTTTAAAAACAAACCAGCACCATTGAGCTACACTAAATCTGGAGTAGTTATTTGTAATTGTAATTGTCTGAAGTCATGGTGAAGTTGTTTGCATAGATTTAGACAGTGGTGAGAAAGCAGCAGTTAAGAAAGCATCTGATCATAATGATGTGGATATATTACCGTCTTTGCAATTCAGCACTCCTATCATGTCATATTTATATATTCAGCCATTTATACAATAAATACAATATGCAATAGTTTTTAAAGTACGCGGTTTACATTATTAAACATGAAAAAAATGTGTCAGTTTTGCTTTTTACAACTTTAATTTTTAGTATAACAGTTCTTCATTGTTTTTACTAATGTCTAACCTCAATTAAGTGAACTTTTAACGAGTCATTTATAAAGAATAAAAAGCCTCACACTTTTGAGTTCACACATTTAAATCAAAGTTCTGTGGCATAACATAGTAACGACAAGACCCTGGGCAAGAAGCAAACCCATATGATTGGAAATTTGTGCTTAACCTTCTTAATTTAGACCAACTAAAATTAATATCTTGTTAGTTTCTTACTTAAATTTATTAAGTTTCTTAAACACAAATTTGGCACATCAAAATCATATATTTTTCTTCTCTTGTGTAAATTTGTGGAAATTACGTATACAACATAATGTGGGTACGAAAAGTATTCAGAACCACTTAAATTTTTCATTCTTTGTTATATTACAGCCATTTTTTCCTCATTAATGTACACACAGCACCCCATACCGACAGAAAAACACAGAATTGTTTACATTTTTGCAGATTTATTAAAAAAGAAAAACTGAAAAATCACATGGTCCTAAGTATTCAGACCCTTTGCTGTGACACTCGTATATATTTAACTCAGGTGCTGTCCCATGTCTTCTGATCATCCTTGAGATGGTTCTACACCTTCATTTGAGTCCAGCTGTGTTTGATTATACTGATACACACACCTGTCTATATAAGACCTTACAACTCACAATGCATGTAAGAGCAAATGAGAATCATGAGGTCAAAGGAGGCCTGAGAGACAGAATTGTGGCAAGGCACAGATCAGATGTCTGCTGCACTTTAGGTTCCTTAGAGCACAGTGGCCTCCATAATCCTTAAATGGAAGACGTTTGGAAGACCAGAACCCTTCCTAGAGCTGGCCGTCCGGCCAAACTGAACTATCAGGGGAGAAGGGCCTTGATGAGAGAGGTAAAGAAGAACCCAAAGATTACTGTGGCTGAGCTCCAGAGATGCAGTCAGGAGATGGGAGAAAGTTGTAGAAAGTCAACCATCACTGCAGCCCTCCACCAGTCGGGGCTTTATGGCAGAGTGGCCAGACGGAAGCCTCTCCTCAGTGCAAGACACATGAAAGCCCACATGCTAAACAACACCCGAAGGACTCCAAGACGGTGAGAAATAAGATTCTCTGGTCTGATGAGACCGAAATAGAACTTTTTGGCCTTAATTCTAAGTGGTATGTGAGGAGAAAACCAGGCACTGCTCATCACCTCTGCAATACAGTCCCAACAGTGAAGCATGGTGGTGGCAGCATCATGCTGTGGGGGTGTTTTCAGCTGCAGGGACAAGACGACCGATTGCAATCGAAGAAAAGATGAATGCAGCCAAGTACAGGGATATCCTGGACCAAAACCTTCTCCAGAGTGCTCAGGACCTTAGACTGGGCCGAAGGTTTCCCTTCTAACAAGACAATGATCCTAAACACACAGCTAAAATAATGAAGGAGGGGCTTCACAACAACTCTGTGACTGTTCTTGAATGGCCCAGACAGAGCCCTGACTTAAACCCAATTGAGCATCTCTGGAGAGATCTAAAAATGGCTGTCCACCAACGTTTACCATCCAACCTGACAGAACTGGAGAGGATCAGCATGGAGGAATGGCAGAGAATACCCAAATCCAGGCGAGAAAAACATGCGTGTGTTGCATCTTTCCCTAAAAGACTCATGGTTTTATTCGATCAAAAGTGTGCTTGTACTTAATACTGAGCAAAGGGTCTGAATACTTAGGACCATGTGATATTTCCCTAAAAAGGCCTTTCTGATTCCACCTCAAGAACAGTGGGATTGACTCTCAGCCCTTAATCAAAACTAAAGTAGGCATTTTAGGGGTTGCAAAAGTGTCAAACTGTCTCAGCTGCGTATACTGTACATCTGAACATAGGCCCCTTGAATGTCTTTGACTGGATCCCTGTGGTGAGAGTGGGTTGATGGAGATGTTTATGAATGTAAGGAAACAAGAGCAATGTGGAGCGTAGGAGTTCGATGGAAACGGAAAGGGAGGGGGGGTAGAAAAAAAAAGACGGAGAAAATTACGCTTCATGATGTGGCTTGTGTGTAAAGGGAATGGGAGTCCCACACTGGGGCTTTATCATCTCTATAATCAGTCACAATAACCCTTCCCAGAATCCACCTCTGCCTCCACCTAATTTCCCAGCAGCTTCGACACTCTCCCAGACGTCCTCCACCGTCTGTCTTCAGCAGCCCAAGACTGACAGCTAAGGAGAGCCTTGCTGTCCTATAGGGTGAGGTTATGAAGGAAAAACAGCGTTTTGTTCCAGAAGAAGGAAGGCGATGGTCATTATACAGAGCAGCTGCCGTTTTCTTCCTCTATGTCAAACTGCAGAACAGGTGTAGAAAACAGCCTTGCCGTGGAAACATGTGTTAAACATAAAGAATGTAATCTAGATGAAAGAGACATATTATCATTAATTATCAAAAGAGACACCGTTATGGGTTTCAATCATTCTCAAAATATTTGAAGAGGCATGAGTTTGGGAGGGGAGAGGTGGGTCATCTGGTGACACACACTAGCAACACTAGTGACACACTTTGTTTCTTCATATTTGTTTATTAAATACCGTTATCTTTATAAATTATGTTGATCTATGGTAGGTGATGGCCGAAGTAACCTAATAATGTATTCTAACCATACATAAAAATCTGTCTGTTTAACAAATTAACAGGTATGGGTGTCATGCCGTGACATATTTCTAATGTAAAACAATGGGAACACAACTATACTTCATAATAAATGTCCAATACACAAAGCCAGACTATACCTACACAGACTTAATCTCACAATTAGTTGTTGGCTGTGTGTCTTTGGTTTAATAAGAACCATTTATTTAGAAACAAGTGAAGCAAAATCATGTCTAACGCCATCTAGTGGTTGGCCTTGTCCTCTCCCTGTAAACAAATGGGATGAAAGCCAAACTAAAATATCAATTTACCCTTCATATTTCATTCCCCCAAAAGACGGTTTACATCATTTTGGGTAGCACTTATAACACTCATGTATGTTTAAAGGGGTCATATTATGCCAGATGCACGTTTACAAGTTGCTTGAAATGAAATGTGTGTTTGCAGTTTGTGTACACAACCACCCCATAATAATAAATGATAAAAATCCACCCAGTGGGTTTTTTTTTGTAATCTCCTTAAATGTTTTCCCCTTTCTCAAATCGAGCTGTCTAACCGTGTGACGTCAAACGGTCGGAGGCTCCTCATATCAGATGGTTGAAAATTGGTGTTATATGACCCCTTTAAGTATTCTTGGTCTAATAAGTTTGCTCTCATTTACATATTTGATGTTATAAAAATACCCACCTCACAATTATTACCACATAGACTCAGGTTCCACATGACATCATATGAGTAAGATGACAGCGAACATACTGGGATATTTTGGCTTCACTTTTCTAATACGCTGGTCCATATATTTTTGATTCACTAAAAATGGTTAACAGCAGCCATTTTTTCATAAATCTGGCCACATTGGATTCACTGTATGAATCAAAAACATTCATAAGAGTAATTTGCTTGGAAATCAAAGTATGCTGATAACTGTATGTTTCTAAAATAACTGGTTCATAAAGTACTGTAGCATCGGAAGTACTGTTTAAGAGGTTGGGGTTGGTGCAGTTTTTTAAAGAAACTAGACTGACCTGGGTGCAGATTCGAAACTATTTACGTCAGCATCCGCAGATGAATTCTTGAGCTCAAAAAACTCAACAAAAGCGTTTCTTAATTCCTACACGAATAAAATTCAATCCTCAGCATCCCCACATCCTAAACATCCCCTATAAAAACTATATTCTGTACAAATCAATCTAGTGCTCAATAGTTGTTATAAAAACCACAATCATCAACTGTAATGAACTATTGTACTGTACCTTCAAAAGTCTAAACATGCATAATGAACAGCAGAAGCCCAACGGCACAATGCTAGAGGAGAATGTGTTTACTCCTATAATGATTCATTCATACAGACGAGGACTAAGGCTAGAGATCACAGCAGCCCATTGCCTTCGTCCTTTGAAATGAAAGTCTCTGGCAGCGCTTGTACAGCTATGTGCACTGGAGACGCCTGCGGTATCGACCCAAGGCTCCATAATTTACTGTAATCAAGTGAGAGAATATTTTAATGGAATGAAGTCTCTTCTGTCAGCTGACTTCTGAATATGATTTATTATTTAATATCTGATCCTTTCTAATTAGCCGCATTCTCTGCGGCCAGCCTCTGCCCTCCACTCAAACACCAGCCAATTAAAATCACCCTGGTAACGTCTTTAAAGGGTCGGGGAGCTGCAATTGCTATTTTAAAGATATAGATGTGCGATGCAGACTCATTCAAAGAACTTCTACCCTCCAGGGATTTATGTGGGGTTACCGGAGGCTACGGCATTCTTTGATTAGAAAACCTGACAAAACATCTCATCTTTATGGAGATACCGAGAGAAAGTACATTATACAGTATGACATATGCTTTATTAAATTCTGTCTCACTTTATTATGGCACTTTTTATATGTAAATAAACTCCTTCACCTTCTAGAACAAATTAGAATGTGATGGGCTGTCATGATCTTTCCTTTCAACAACTTAAGAGGGTGTAAAAATACAAAGAAACACTGTCATACAAATACAGTCTTTTAAACTGAATGAAAGTGGATGGGGACCATGGGATTTCAAATCTTTAAAACAACAAAAATGCCACATAGAGGATAAAAAAAATTAAAAATCCACATGACACATGCACTATATTTTGAGTATTTTGAAGTCAAATTATAATAATTTTACCAGTAAAAGATGGTATGGCTAATTTTCCTTTTCCAGTTGCATATTGCATTATTTGGTAACACTTTATAATAACTACACGCTATGAATCATTAGTTAAGCATTAGTAAATAGTCAGTTCATCCTTTATAAAGCATTGTTCCAACATTAATAGTCATTAGTAAGCAGTTTATAAATACAGCTATAAATGCCTTGTTCTTTATTTATAAGTCTATCTAAATGTACAGATGAGATTTAAATGGTCTGTTATCTTCCTAACAGAAAAAAATAAACAACCCAGAGGGAAAAAGAACTATTAATTTCAAGATGCAAAAAAATATAAAACTGTACAACTGAACACTTGAATTTTTTTTCTATTAAACTGAAGGTTTGATTTTCATTTATCAAGTGTACAGTTGTCTTGAAAAAATTTGTCTGTGTTCTGTATTTGTTACCAATAGAGAGTGTGAGGCGTGTGAGTTCAAATGCAAACAGTATTTTAATAAAGGCTTGAGGTCAGGACAATAATTATCAAACGCCGGCAGAAAATGTTAGTAGAGACATAGGCGGAGGCAGAGTCGTAAACAAAGCAAAAGGTCAAATACCGATAAACAGGGTCCTTGGGGAGAGACAGGGGGAAATTGTCAACAGATAATCTAACAGGCTGTTAGTCCTGATAGACTTACACAGATAGCATCACAAGTAATTTCAACAGATAATGGTGCAGACACGTATACATGAACACCAGTAACCCCATATGTGGTACTATTTGAAAGCTTAGAATATCTATTTTATGCAGATATGAATCACTTTGATATTTATTTTACTGTAACAAAGTTATTTACACGTAAAATACACTATGTACACTATGCTCCGAATTTACTATCAATTCCCTAACCATCCATCCCACTATTTCCGATCCCTCCATCATCGATCATGTCCTTTTCATTAACCCTTATCAGGCGAGGATCACGTCGGCGTGATTTTTTATTTTTTTTTTCTTGTCAGTGTGAAAGACACTAAAAATACTCTGTTGACTTTGATCACACAAGTAAGTGTTATACACCATTCGAATCTGTTAGTTGTGTCTACTTTTTTTGAGTACACTAACAATAACAACAAAAGTTGGTGCTTTTGAAAAATAAGGAAAATAAACAGGGTGCGCGTCCTTTATTTTATCTCTCTGTGAACTGTTTATAAAAAGTCGTCGCTAAAATGAAGTGTAACTCCGCGAAAACATGACACACAGATATGAGACAAATATCTATAGAAAGCTTGAAATCACTACTTTTGAATTCAGTAAGTGCATGTTGTAACAGAATATTGTTAATAAAGTTATCAGTCTGAAACCCACACTATGTCTAGTTCCTCAATGTGATCTCATTACTTTTAATGTGACCACGCCCATTCGCTTTGTTATTACAAGCGACCGCGCGAGATGCGCGCGACATGTAAACGCCCACCGATCAATGGAGCAAAAAGAATGCCGTTTTCTACCTTTTTCACTGAACGTTCAACACGTCTTGAGGATGGCACGCTACTCCGGTGAAGAAGCCCTTCAGATTATTTTCGACAGCGAGGAAGAATTCACCATTTCCTCTGAGGAAGAATTCAACTCAGACGACGAGAGGTTTCATTATGAACAGCGACTTGATCCCGAAAAGTAAGTTATTTAATGTTATAAGTCTTTGTCTCACTAACGTTATATAAAACTGTTATGTGTTTGCAGACTGTATTTATAAATAGTTTGGGCTAGCTTTTGCAGCTGGACATCGCTTTACAATGTCTTTCAATGGTCTGTGTATAATGCTAGACGCTGAAGTGTAATATAAGTACTAACGTTATTGATAAAAACTTGTTGCCTTTATTGCTCTTTTCTGGGTTTCAAATGTGATAAATTATCTTTCTGAATTAATTTGTAGTATATTTCAGTAACGTTATTGCATTTGTTCATGCATAAGGTTACAGTTAGATGCTGAAGTGAAGATAAAAATGAAGATTAGCATACTCATTGCAGTTTTATATGGTGTTTCTGTGTTCGTAATGTGATGTGGCCTAACGTTACTCTATAAATTAATTTGAAACAAATTTCACTTTGTTTTGGCTAATGAATAGCACAGTCATGAATATAGCTGTGTTTATAATGTATTTCACCAAGTCTGTGGTAGTTTTAGCTATTCAAAATACTGCCTTGTTTACAAATACCTGTCTTCGGTGTAACGTATCAAATGAGGTGTAAATGGTTGAAATGCTGTAAATGCATGCAGTCTACAGCCCATCAGCAGATTTATGCATTATATGGGCCATCAGTGGATATAGACACATAGGCTATTGTGTGTAGATCTATTGCCCAATGGTTTGTTTGGACAATGTATGCTAACCGTATGATATATATTTATAATTTTTTTTTTTAGGCATGTGGCTGCATCACGCTTGCCCTCAACAGCACCGTGCACAGGGACACACAGGCATCGTTCAGTTCTCAGTGCGATGAGAACTGAGCATTAAAATATGCAAGCACCTGTTTTAAAGAGAGCCAAGGCAAACAAGAAGGTAACCAACAGGCAGTCCACTCTGTCATGGAACACAGAGACTGATGCTGAGCCTTGATGCCCTAAATGTCTGTTTTGTACCAGAACTAGGGATGTCTCGATGCGGATCAGCCGATCTGTTTGCGTGTTTTGTCAGTGAAGCCGGTCAATGTGAAACCATACACCAGATGGCATTTATTGCTAATTTCAGGGCCGGCTTTACTGACAAAATGGGCAAAACAGATAGGATGATCCGGATCAGGTCATCCCTAACCAGAACAAACATAACACAACATGTATTTATGTCTAAAACCATGTGAGCGAGTAGGTTGCACATAGGTGGGTGAGTGGACCTAACAAACCATCTACCTTCTGTAATACTCTCGTCTCTCCTTGTGAACACTAAACACTGTTGCTTTTTATTGCACTGTCCCTGTTTGCACTGTTTTGCCTTGGTTTTTTGGTTTTTGTATTTTTTGAACCGTCTTCTGTAAACTTTTATGTAAACTAATTTGTATAATATTTTGTAAAACACAAACACACTTGTAAACACAGAGCTATTACAATAATAAAGATTCAAGTCTTCGAGTCTTTGAGTCTTGTCACATTGTTTCTTTAGGCTGCCTTACAGCAATCTACCTTGATGGGGGAACATTAGCCAGTGGGGGAGTGTCTTTTGTCTCTCCAGGTGTGAATCGCATAAATATTCATGGCCATTGCCACTCCCACGCATACGTCAGTGCTGACCCAAAAACTGACTTACAAAATGTAAATCATGGTAATGTTTTCTGTGAATGAAAGAACAGAATACTTTTCACATAATTGTGAAGTAAATATTCTAGCCTACAGGACTTTTTACTCAAAAGTCTTATTCAGGCTCATTCAGTGTGTTTTTTTTTACCTTATTTCAGCAAAAAAAAATTCCAAAACTTACTAACCACGCATAATATTTTTTTTTCTACAAAACACAAGCATGTACATTTGCCTTTCTAATATATTATTGTAGCACAGTTTGAGCTGAATACAAAAAAAAAATACATGTTGGCCAATACAAATGTAATAAGTAGTTGACAGAAGCACAAATGTCAGGGCATGTCAAGACATCTCAGGGACCCCAAAATCACCTCAGCCTTCAGAGGGTTAAAATCCCACTCGCCCACCCTGTCATTCCCATGCCACCGCATAAATAAAAGTGACTTGACTTGACCGCTGCCTACAGCCAGTCCCGTTGCTCACCCTCAGCCCACCATCCGTGTGCTGGTCTCGCCAAGGGTCTACCAGCAGCCATCGGTGTCATGGTAAGGGGATCCCTCAGCTCCGCCTCCTACCTCTGAGTCCTGGACTCCGCCTCGTCCCTCCGACCCTAGCTCCTTCCTCTACGCCGTGGCCCGTCGCTCCACCGGGCTCCATCGTCCCTCCGGCTCCATTTTGGTCTGTCGTCGACCATCCGCCACCTCTGGACTCCACTCCTCTGGCTACACCTCGTCACTCCGTCCTGCCGGCGTTGTCAGGCTCCTCCATCCCTCCAACTCCGCCTCAGTCCGCTGTCGCTCCGGCTCCGCAGCGGCCGTCCGGATCCACGACTTTGCGTCAGTCACCGGCGCCTTTCGTTCCGCCTCGGCCCTCCGGATCCTCAGCACCCCCCAGGCTCTTTGGCTCTTTGTCTGCACTTCGGGCTTCTTAGACGATCTACGCCATGGCCCGGACTTCCCCTGCTCCAAGCCTCTCCTGTGTCCTCCCTGGCTCCTCCCTCCACCGTCATCACCCTGGACCCTGTTCCCAGTCCTCCTCCCGGCTGCCCGTCCACCTCCTAAACCTCCTCCTGACTTGGACTCTTACCTTCTGTTTTGTTTACGCCGCGAGGTCAAGGCTTCCGGGAGGGGGAGGTAATGTCACGCGCCTGCACTTTGTTTGTTGTTGTTCTTCCCCATGTGCTCTCTGTGACCTAGTTTCTGTCTATTGTTGATTATGTTCAGGTGTGTCTTGTCTATTAGCTAAATTGTCTGCCCTATTTAAGTTTCATTCAGTTTGGTCTTTGTGGTTGGTTCATTGTATATGTTAATGCATTCATGTGTGCCCTTTCATTTTGCCTGCCTGCCTGTCTTTCACCTTTGTGAGTATTAAAAGAACTGTTATTTGAAGAGTTTGAATCTCTGCTCGTCCTTTCCGCACCAGGACCGTGACAAAAGTCTATAAAACTTGAATATTACTCAATAGGTGCCATAATTAATATGGATTTAAGTTTCACTTTAGCACTATATTAATGGTAGTTTAGCCTTAATTATTGGCTTATCCTAATCAATAAACTTGAATATCAATCAATAAGTGTCATAATGTAGATTTAGAACAGGGGGTCAAATAGTCTTTATCGCAATATTTTAGCCATATACCATTGCAAACCAGCAGTAAATAAACATAATTACAATAACAATAAATGAATAATAATAATAGATAAATAAATAAATAATAATATATTTTTTTTATAGTAAAAAAAATCTGTGTGTTTTAATAATTTGTTAATAGTGGATAAAATGTGGTTACTATACATTCAGTTAATTATTAATTACTAGTTTATTTTTGTTTATAGCATAAATGTTGTTTTTTTTTGTTTGTTTATAGTCTTTAAAATGACTAATGAATTGTAAATAATGTATAATATGCCCTTACTATATGTACAGATAATCATTATACATGTTCATGCTTAACTGATGCATAATTGTTAATCATAAATTACTAGTTTATTTATGTTTAACTAATGAATTATTCGGGCACTTAAAATGTTAGGTTAATCATTAATTGCTAGTGTGTTTTTGTCATGTGCGTGTTGATGGAAGGCACGGAGAGGTACGGAAGTCACCTTAAACATCTTTAATAAATCCAAGAGTGAAACAAAACACGAGCAGGTTCAAAAACACGTTCAACACTGTGATGGACGTTGCTGCCCCCTCGCCTGGCTGAACATGCGGAGCGGAATCGGCAGGGAATTGGATCAAATCCTTCAGCGCAGGCTCGATGAGGTGATCGGGCTCGGTGAATCGCTAGGGCTTGTTGAAGCGATTGGGCAGCACGGGCTCGTTGAGACGTTCAGGCTCCGTGAAGTATTCGTTGAAGCGCCGAATGGCGAGTCGGCAACCGGGCATCGCCATCACGGGTGGCTGGCCGCACACCTGCAGCACGGGGAAGGGAGGCAGCCCCAACATCAGGCGCTCGAGGATTTCCTCTGGCGAAATCCTCGATAAACTGTTTCGGTCTGTCATTCTGTCATGTGCATGTTGATGGAAGGCACGGAGAGGTACGGAAGTCACCTTAAACATCTTTAATAAATCCAAGAGTGAAACAAAACACGA